>QJPP01000671.1:0-471248 GCA_003996215.1 Jaltomata sinuosa | reverse complement strand
TTGTGTTGCAGGGTTCTATTAGCCATGCACCATCTGGGATCTTCTCTTGTCTTCGAACTAGGAAGTTGATTTCCCGTGGGTGTTTAGCTTATCTAGCATATGTCCGAGATGTTAGTGCTGACCCTACTTCTCCTAAGTCTGTTCCTGTGGTTAGAGACTTCCTCGATGTGTTCCCTACCGACCTGCCAGGCCTTCCACCTGAGAGATATTGATTTTGCTATTGAGCTAGAGCCGGGCACCAGGCCTATTTCTATTTCTCCTTACCGTATGGCTCCTGCTGAGTTGAGGGAGCTTAAGGAGCAGCTCCAGGATCTGTTAGATAAGGGGTTTATTAGACTTAGGGTGTCACCTTGGGGTGCTCCTGTTCTCTTCGCGAAGAAGAAGGATGGGTCGATGCGCATGTGTATTGATTATCGGGAGCTGAATAGGGTGACAATGAAGAATAGGTATCCGATGCCGAGGATTGATGACTTGTTTCAACAGCTTCAGGGTTCAGTCGTGTTTTTGAAGATTGATTTAAGGTCTGGGTACCATCAGTTGTGGATTAGGGCGGAGGACATCCCTAAGACAACATTCAGGACACGTTATGGCCATTATGAGTTCCTGGTGATGTCTTTTGGGTTGACTAATGCCCCCGCAGCCTTTATGAACTTGATGCACAGGGTTCTTGGCCCGTATTTGGACTCATTTGTGATAGTTTTTATAGACGACATCTTGGTATACTCGCGTAGTAGAGATGAGCATGAGCAACACTTGAGGGTTATACTCTAGACTTTGAGGAATCATCGGCTTTATGCCAAGTTCACAAAGTGCGAGTTTTGTCTTGAGTCAGTTGCATTCTTAGGGCACGTGGTGTCTAAGTATGGGATTAGGGTTGATCTGGGTAAGATTTCAGCGGTTTGTGAGTGGCCTAGACCTACTACTGTTACTGAGGTTCGTAGTTTTATTGGGTTAGCAGGTTACTACAGACGCTTCGTTCAGGGATTTTCTTCCATAGCAGCACCCTTGACTATGCTGACTAGAAAGGATGTCCCATTTCAGTGGTTGGATCGGTGCAAGGATAGCTTTCAGAGGCTTAAGGCCTTATTGACTTCAGCTCCAGTTTTGACTTTGCCGATTGAGGGTCAGAGCTTCTCCGTGTAATTGTGATGCTTCTGGGGTGTTGGTACCTTTGGGTTGTGTGTTGAATGCATGGCAAGGGTCGAGTAATAGTATATGCATCGAGGCAGCTGAAGGTTCACGAGCGCAAATACCCCACTCATGACTTAGAGTTGGCAGCGGTAGTTTTCGCGCTCAAGATCTGGAGGCATTACCTATATGGAGTTCACTGTGAGATCTTCACTGATCACCGTAGTCTTCAGTAGCGAGAGTTGAACTCGAGACAGAGGAGATGGGTCGAGTTACTGAAGGACTATGACTTCACTATTCTGTATCATCCAGGAAAGGCAAACGTGGTAGCGGATGCGTTGAGTCGGAAGGCAGTGAGTATGGGTAGCCTAGCGTCTCTCTCAGTTTCAGAGAGATCGTTGGCCTTGGACATCCAGTCCTTGGCTAACCATTTGGTTAGGCTTGACTTGTCGGATCCTAGCAGAGTTCTTGCCAGTGTTGAGGTTCGTTCTACTTTGATTGATCAGATTCAGAGCCATCAGTTTGAGGATCAGCAGTTGTGTGACCTTCGTGATCGGGTTGTTCAGGGTGAGACCAGTCGGGCTACTATAGATTTAGATGGGGTTCTGAGGTTTGATAGTCGCCTTTGTGTTCCGAGGATTAGTGATTTGATTCAGTTGATACTTAATGAGGCACATTGTACTAGATACTCCATTCACCCTGGCACAGCAAAGATGTATAGAGACTTGAGACAGCTTTACTGGTGGAGTGGTATGAAGCGGGATATAGGAGAGTTTGTATCTCGGTGCTTGAACTGTCAGCAGGTTAAGTTTAAGCACATGAGACCTAGTGGTTTGATGCAGCGACTTGCCATTCCTGAGTGGAAGTGGGAAGGGATTACTATAGACTTCGTTGTTGGTTTGGCTCGTACTTCTCATGGGTTTGATTCCATATGGGTTCCACAGCAAGGAATTTTTTTTTTGTTGGGAGGAGGTTGACTAAGTCAACACATTTCTTGCCGGTTCAGACTTCTTATGGCGCAGAGAGGTTAGCTCAGATCTACCTTCGTGAGATTGTTTGGTTGCACGGGGTCCCAACTTCTATCATTTCAGACCGCGATACTCAGTTCACATCTTAGTTCTGGAGGGCTATTCAACGAGATTTGGGTACAGAGGTTTATCTTAGTAACACTTTCAACCCTCAGACAGATGGCTAGTCCGAGAGGACCATTCAGATTCTGGAGGACATGCTTCGGGCCTGTGTTCTTGACTTTGGAGGTTCTTGGGATCAGTTTGTTCCCTTGGCAGAGTTTGCTTATAATAACAGTTTCCATTCGAGTATCGGCAAGGCACCTTTTGAGGCTTTGTATGGAAGGCGTTACAGATCACCGGTAGGTTGGTTTGATGGTTTTGATTATAGGCCACAGAGCACAAATTTGCTTCGAGATTCCTTAGATTAGGTTCGAGCGATTCAGGACAGACTTCGGGCAGCTCAGAGCAGGCAGAAGAGTTATGCTGATCGTAGACTTCGTGCCTTGGAGTTTAGTGTCGGTGACTTGGTGTTTCTCCCTGTATCGCCCATGAAAGGCGTGATGAGATTTTGTAGGCGGGGCAAGCTTAGCCCCAGGTACATTGGGACATTTTAGATTCTTCAGAGGGTTGGTAGCGTTGCCTATCAGTTAGCCTTGCCTCCGATGTTTTCAGCTATACATCTTGTATTTCATGTTTCGATATTGCGTCGGTATGTCCCAGATGAGTCTCATGTGTTACAATGGGATTCAGTTCAGTTGGGTGAGGGTTTAGCCCTTGTTGAGGAGCCGACAACTATTTTGGCCAGAGATGTCAGGAGATTGAGGTCTCGAGAGATCCCGGTTGTTAAGGTTCAGTGGAGGCATCATCCAGTCGATGAGGCTACCTGGGAGCCCGAGAGAGATATGCGGGCTCAGTATCCGCAGCTGTTTGAGCCTTCAGGTACTCCCTTGTCCTTGACTTTCGAGGACGAAAGTCCTTTTTTAGTAGTGGATGATGTAACGACTCTTTCGGTCATTTCCACGTATACGTTTTTCTTGTACTGTTAGAGCTTTCCTGTAGCGGGCCCAAGTCATTTATGACTTGCTGAGATCGGTGGTTTGGTGCCCTGGCCGTTCGATTGGTCGTTATGATCAATTCCTTGTTTTAGGAGCTGAGCATCAAAATCGTACGATGGTGAATTGCGAACCTAAATTTAAGAATTTTATTAACATCGCGCGTATTTGAAAATATTTTATTTCAAAGTTGAATGTGGTAAAAAGTTATATTTTTATTACTTTTTTAAAATATTTTAAATGTTTATGAAAAATACTTTTGTTATGATATAATTTTGTACGTATTTATTTTATAAGGTTTTTACACATTTTAATATTTTAACGGAGATAGTAAACTTAGTTATGTTGAAAATTACTACAATAATATAGTAGGTTTTATTTGGAATAATTTTCTATTTATTACGATATATTTCAAAAGTATATTTATTATACCACGAATTTATGCAATACCCGAATATATACGTAACGAGATAGAATTAATTTTGGCTTACCAGTTCCACGTGGAACTTACAGCAAGGTAAGCATACATGGTTGGCATCAAACTACTTTTAAAACTTGACACCTAGCAATCCATAATTGCTAAATTAATTTGTCCTTATCCATTTTGGTTATAAATGAATTTCATTCCATTCCTTTTGCATTTTTATAAAATGTCTCTATATAGGAAACAATCCTGCACATACGTGCCTTTCAAGGGAAAAAAAGGGGGGAAATGAATGAATTTAGTAGGAAAATATTTTAACACAGTATAAGATCTCTGAAAGAAAATCGGCTATCTACGTTAAGTTATTCAAGCCTAAAATTCATGTTTGATTTCATTTTGGATCTTCTCGGAGTGATTCAGACTTGGACATTGTTGTTCTAGCAGCTTGTCATTGGACGACAGGTAGGTTATGGGTGAAACTCCCTAGACTTAGCATATATCAGATAAAATCGTACTAGCGGGCATCCTTGGGTTGGATTATTAGGTTTGTACCACAGACCTTGACCGCTTTATTCATGTCCGCCTACTTTTGTTCCTCCGATGCTTGTAGTACTTACCGATATGTTTTATTTACCCTTGTGGTCCTGTGAGGCCTTGACTCTGGAACATAGAAGGTGGGATATTGGGAATGTACGCGAGTCCCGGGCATAGAATTATCCTTCTAGGTTGGTTATGCTTGCTGAGTAGCTGTGGGCCTGTGCAGGGTCGATAGGTTGATTGTGAGCTGCTGGGCAGCTATTGTGTTTGATCATACCATTTCCATGCATATAAAGAGGTTTTATCCATGTTTTACTATGGTTTTGGCTTCGAGCCTACTGGCACTATTTTCTAAACCTTGCATGGCCATGGGGGCTCGTTTTTTATGGAAATAAATTGGAAATGATTGATTTAACTTGTGAATATTCTTCGGTAAAAGAAAGTAAAATTATGATTTAAATCACCAGTTTTACGATAAACACTAGACTCGGCAGGGTCGGGGTGCTAGTTGAGTTTTCTTGCTACTTGAGATAATTTTAGCTTCGGTCGGACCGAGCACCTGAGATGACTTTCTACTGTTAAGACCCGGTTATGCCTGGGCACCCTTGGAGGGGCTTTTGAGATATTTTCCTACTACTTTAGTCCTAGACAGAGTCTAGGCATGAATATTCGAGATTGGGTCTCTATCTTGAAACTGGACTTGCTTCCGGATGACATGTTTGATACTGAGTTTTAGTGTGGGGTCAGGGACCTCCATGGACCTTGCCATCCGGGCCTGGGGCTTTGGGCTGCGTGTGCCGGAGGAAGGGTATACGGTGGAGTAGAGGTATACGGGCAGTTTCCTTCCATGGAACCTACCTACTGGGCCGGATCGGCACCGGAGAAGGTACATATAGAGATACCATTTCACTTGAGATCTTCATGCATCATATCATTCATTGTTTGAGGCTCCACCCTTGTTTGTTGTTGTTGATTGTACGCTGCGGTAGTATGGGATGTCGGAGGGTTTGTTTTCACTTGTTTGTGTTCCTCGGTTGTATGGGCGGCCGGGGGACTGTAGGTAGACTCTTTCTATTTACTTACAGAATTGTTCCCTGTTACGGTTAAGTATGAAATTGGTTACTGCTAAACTGTTAGTTTCTGGATTTGAGATTGATATGATTAGTTGAGTTTGATTCATGTCTCTGAGCATGCCTATCATTACTCTTTCCCTCTTCTTACACTTGAGGTTACCGGTATACCGTCCATTTCGTAAACTTATTATGTATACACTGTTATTGCAAGGACCCCAGGTGCGTGTTTCTTACTTTCACCTGTGCCTATGGTGTTTATATTCTGCTTGCTAGCCACATACGTGGTTCTTTTGACTTCCCTCTGGGCTAGTTCCTGTGTAAACTTTCGTTGATTTCTGTGACTACTTGCTTCTGTTTTATCTGTTACTACGCTTTTATCTTATATGTGCCCAGTCGGCCTATAATACCTACTGGGTACCTTATGTTTCGCATTTGGTGCTCACCCTACCCCCTGCATCTTGGGTGCAGATCCTAGCGTGGGCCATCGCCGTTAGATCGCTGTGATTTATTCTTGGAGATCTGGTGAGGACTACTCAGACTGAGGGTGAGCTCTTGGCGATCAGAGCCTAGATTTAGTTTATCTCTTGCTTTATGTACTCTATTACCATTCAGAGACATCTGTATATATTGTTTTGGGATCATTTGCACTCCATCTATGTAGTTTTGGCTCTATACTATGATACCAGGTCTTGGGGTTTGGTTTAGTTTTCGCATATGTATATATATATATATTCTTGTTATCTATTATCTTCATCTTGTTCCCTTACTTTTGCTTATTAAATTATTCTCCCGCTTATTTGTTAGATAGTAGCCCATTACTAACTATCCTGGGCTACAGGGATTGGTTCACCTACTGGGGGTTGTAGGTGCCATCATGACCGAGAAATCGGGTCGTGACAACTATGGACTTTGTTGTTGGTTTGCCTCGTACTACTCAAATGTTTGATTCTATTTGGGTGATCATGGATAGGCTGACTAAGTCAGCACATTTCTTGCCAGTTCAGACTTCCTACGGGGCAGAGAGGTTAGCTCAGATCTATATTCGTGAAATTGTACGGTTGTACGGGGTTCCAACTTCTAACATTTCAGACCGCGACACTCAATTCACATCTCAGTTTGAGAGAGCTATATAGAAGGATTTGGGTATGGATGTTCAGCTTAGTACTGCTTTCCACCCTAAGATAGATGGCCAGTCCGAGAGGACTATTCAAGTTCTGGAGGACATGCTTCAGGCTTGTGTTCTTGACTTTGGAGATTCGTGGGATCAGTTTGTGCCATTGGCTGAGTTTGTGTATAATAATAGCTTCTATTCAAGCATTGGCAGGCTTTGTATGGTAGGCATTGCAGATCGCCTATTGGTTGGTTTGATAGGTTAGAGTCTAGACCGCAGAGTACAGATTTGCTTAGAGATTCCTTGGACCAAGTCCATTTGATCTAGGATAGACTAAGAGCGGCCCAGAGTAGGAAGAAGAGCTATGCTGATCGTAGACTTCGTGCCTTAGAGTTTAGTGTTGGTGACCTGGTTTTCCTTCGTGTATCGCCCATGAAGGGCTTGATGAGATTTTATCGGAGGGGTAAGCTTAGCTCCAGGTTCATTAGGCCGTTTGAGATTCTACAGAGGGTTGGTAGTGTTGCCTACATGTTGGCCTTGCCTCCGATGTTTTTAGCTATTCACCCAGTGTTTCATGTCTCGATGTTGCACTGGTATGTACTAGATGAGTATCATGTGTTGCATTGGTATTCGGTCCAGTTGGATGAGAGATTATTATTTGTTGAGGAGACGATAGCTATTTTGGCCAGAGATATTAGGAAGTTGAGATCTAGGGAGATTCTGGTTGTGAAAGTGAAGTGGAGGCATCATCCGGTTGAGGAGGCTACCTGGGAGACCGAGAGTGAGTTGTGTGCTTAGTATCCGCATTTGTTTGAGCCTTCAGGTACTCCCTTCTTCTTGACTTTCGAGGACGAAAGTCTTTTTAGTAGTAGATGTTGTGATGACCCTTCCAGTCATCTTCGCGTTTACACATTTATTGCACTGTTAGAGCCTTCATGTAGCACCCCCAAGTCATTTATGGCTTGCTGGGACCGGTGGTTCGATGCCCTGGCCGTTCGTTTGGTAGTTTTGACCGTTTGCCTATTTTAGAGCTTAAAGTTAGAATATCGTTGACTTTGGTCAACATTCTTAGCTAAAGTGCTCGGAATTAAATTCTGACAGTTCCATTAGCTCCAGAGCGATGAGTTTGGTCTAGTTGAGGCCTGAGAACTTCTGGTGTGGGTTTTATGTGTATTTCTCAGTTTTCAGGCTATTTAGAGTTGAAAGTGCAACTTTGGGTGACTTTCGATGATCGGAGTGTCGTATTCAAAATCCGCCAATTCCATCAGCTACGGCATGTTGAGTTTGGGCTTAAAAGGTGGTTGGTTTGGGTTCTGGGTGATCCAGACTCATTTTGAGCCCTTGAGTTCCGTTTTGTTAGTGTTGACTTGGGTCAACAGTTCTCCGAAACGACCTCGTATGGGAGTTTTGTTAGTTCCATTGAGTCTGGAACATCGTTTCCACTCTGTTAGCACTATTGGTTTTTGAATATCGGTTTCTGATTGTGCCTGGAACATCCCGTGGAGTGTTAGAGAAATTGCAAAAAAATAGTTGCAGGCCAGCCTTCAGTGCAATCGCACCTCAGCGCCTGCCAGCCTTTAGCGCAATCGCGCACTCCCAACGCGATAGCGCCGAGGCGTCTTCCTCCCTTCAGCACTGTTGGCGCTGGCCTAGCACCGATGGCGCTGGCCATTTTCCTGCAGCTATAAATAGCTGAAAGTCTATTTTTCCAGCCATTGCAGCTCATTATTTCTCACTCTACACTCAATTTCCTCTCTCCCAAATTGCTCCATATTAATCCTTAGCTTTGGGGAGTCGATTGGTTGTGGATTTTCCACGCTTCTACATCGCTTGATAAGCTCCTTCTTCTCTTGAAATTCTTAAATCCTCCATTGATGCTCTCATCCCAAGCTTGGGATTTTGTTGTAGTGGCTGCCTTACGGATTGTGCTTGCTCGTTGGGGTGAATTCTTCGTGTTGGCTGAAATTCTGACATTGTGGTAAGCATTTCTTACCCAATTTCCGTTTTATTTTCCAAAATTCCATTCTTTAAACCCCAACCTTTGCGGGCTATTTTGATGCCCTTTTCCTTGGCCATTTGTACTCAAATTTGGAGCATGCCCTCTTGGCATCGTCAGGGTCATCGTGATTTTTTTCATTTTTGTTTTCGAGTTGTAGTCCCTGCGGGCCTGCTTTTGACCCAGATATTGACTCGACTACAATTGTAGCAATATGGGTATCGTTGGACTCGTCTTAACTTCTTATCCATGAATTTGATAGTTTGATTCTTGTTCAGAGCTTCTCGGTGTATCTCAGCCTCGAACATCGTCATTCTCGCAACTTGTCGTTGGACGACAGGTAGGTTATGGCTTAACTCCTAGACTTCACATATATCGGGTAAAATTGTACTAGTTGGCACCCTTGGGTTGGGTTATTAGGTTGGTACCACAGACCCTGACCGCTTTTGCATGATCCGTTCTGTTCTTTCCTCCGTTGCGTGTAGTATTCTAGTTATTTGATATTATTACCCTTGTGGTCATGTGAAGCCTTGTTTTCTCTAGAACATAGAGGGTGGGATCATTGGGAATGTCCATGAGTCCCAGACATAGAATTATCCTACTAGGCTAGTTATGCTTGTTGAGTAGCTTTGGAGCTTGTGCTGGGCCGATAGGTTGATTGGGAGCTGCATGGTGGGTATTGTGTGTTTGATCATGCCATTTCCATGCATATAGAGAGATTTTCCCACGTTTTACTACGGTTTGGCTTCGGGCCTTCTGGAACCATTTTCTAAACTTTGCATGGCCCGGGGGCCCCATTTTCGATGGAAATTACTTGGAAATAGTTTTGACTTGTCTTGTGGATCCTCTTGGGGTAAGGAATGTTTTAAAAGACATTTTTATCTATAGTTCCACTTTTCTAGGCTTGACGGGGTCGAGTACCTAACTTTTATACTACAGCATCCGGGGTGTTGCTGGACTAGGCAGGGCCGAGTACTAGAGCTTTTTGGGCTTACTATTTTAGACCTGGGTACCCTTCAGGGAGCTTTACTTGGGGATTGTTTGAGGATGCGGTGCATCTAGTATGTTGGTCGGGGGCCTCCATATACCTTGCTATTCTGGACCAGAAGCTGCGAGTTGCGGGTGCTGGAGGGAGGGTATACGGTGCAGTAGTGGTATACGGGTGGGACCTTCCATGGATCCCATCTTCTGGGACTTATAGGTCGCTGGAAGCGGGTGACATACGGTACTTGGATCACTTTCACTTAGCATGTCATCATTTTATTCATCTGCATGATGTACCACCCTTGTTTGTTGATTGTTGATTATACGCTCCAGTAGTATGGGATGCCAGAGGGTTTGTTTTCACTTGTTTGCATTCCTTGGTTGTATGGGCGGCCGAGAGACTATAGGTAGAGTCTTATCATCATTAATTATGTCTTGAGTGTGAGGTTGGTTATAGCGGGGATGTTGGTTTCTGGATTGAGATGGTCGCGATTAGTGTGGTTAGTGCTTGTTTACAGTGGGGCTGTTGGTTTCTGGTATGATATTGTGGTGATTAAGGTGGTTATTGTTTACTATTTTCGAGCATGTCTACTTTACACTTCTCTCCCATTCCTTATACTTGAGGTTACCGGTATACCATACATTTCTAGACTTATGCATGTATACTGATGTTGCAAGGATCCCAGGTGTGTCATTCTCTTTTTCACTTGTGTTTGCCATCTATATATTCTATTTGCTAGTCTTGCTTGTTGCTTTCTATTGTCTTCCCTCTGGGCTAGTTATTGTGTACTTTATCGTTGATTTCTTTGACTGTTTATTTCTACTCTGCCTGCTACTGTTCTTTTACCTTATATGTGCCAAGTCATCCTATGATACCTACTGGGTACCTTATGCTTCTCATTAGGTGCTCACCCTATCCCCTGCATCTTTTGGTGTAGATCCTGGTGTGGGCCATCACCATTAGAGCGCCGAAGACTCGTGCGAGCAACTATTTTTGGATCATCCAAGTTGAGGGTGAGCTCTAGGCATTCAGAGCTTGACTTTAGTTTATCCTCGATGTATTTTGTACTCTTGTAGTTTTGGAGACATCATTATATATTACTTTTGTACCTTTGTACTCCCGTTGTAGTTTGGCTCTTATACACTATGATACCAGGTTGTGGGATGGTTTAGCTTCCGCTTTGCATTTATATTACTTTGGTTATCCTGTTTATTCATTCTGTTCCCTTGCTTCCTCTTATTTATTTTTTCTTCTGCTTAAACTGTTAGGAGGTATCCTATTACTAACCGTTCTGGGCTACGGGGATTGGTTCGCCTACTGGGGGGTTTTAGGTGCCATCATGACCGAGAAATCAGGTCATGACACACTATCTCTGACTCTGAGCTGATGATAATCGGATCTGAGGTCTATCTTAGAGAAGCAACTAGCATCCTGAAACTGGTCAAACAAGTCATCAATCCTGGGGATGGGATACTTATTCTTAATTGTGACTTTTTTCAACTGACGGTAATCGATGCACATCCTGAGAGAACTGTCTTTCTTACGCACAAAGAGGACTGGATCACCCCATGAAGAGATGCTGGGTCTGATGAAGCCATTATCTAGAAGGTATTTGAACTGTTCCTTTAATTCCTTAAGCTCACCTGGAGCCATTCTGTAAGGAGGAATCGAAATAAGCTGGTATCCAGAAGGAGATCTATTCCGAAGTCGATTTCCCTTTCGGGAGGAACTTTAGGAAGATCTTCTTGAAAAACTTTTGGGAATTTATTCACCACTAGAACTGACTCAAGAGTTTGGATTTCGGAGTTTGAATCCTTAACCCAAATAAGGTGATAGATATACCCTTTGGAAATTATTTTTCTGGCCTTAAGGTAAGAGATGAATCGACCTACAGGCACTGAGGTACTAACCTTCCATTTTAAGACTGGCTCATTTAGAAATAAAAACGTATGATCCTAGTTCTGAAATCAACTGAGGCATAACATGAATGTAACCAATCTATGCCTAGAATAATATCGAAGTCAGTCATTTCTAACTCTACGAGATCGGCTGAGGTGAATTTCTGGAAAACTGTGACAGGGAAATTTCTGTATACCCGTCTAGCTATAACTGGGTCACCAACTTGAGTAAAGGCTGAGAAGGGTTCTGGGAGGATTTCTGGACTGACACTGAAATTCACTGCTATATAAGGAGTTACAAAGGAAAGTGTAGCCCCTGGATCTAACAATGATAAACATCAAAATGGAAGACTTGTAATCGTGACCACATTGGGAGAATCCTCCTTGTCCTGTCGAGTCTGAAGGGCATACTACTTGATTTGGCACTGACCACCACCCGTACCAGACGAGTCACCCTGCTAAGTGGGGCGACCCGCCGGAGCTACTGTATAACTGGCCTGGTTCTGTGGGCGAACAACCTTGCCCTTCTGAGAAGCTGTTGGACAATCTCTCATCATGTGGCCTGGATTGCCATACCCAAAGCAATTTCCACTACTTGACATGCACTCACCCTGGTGGTTTCTACCACACTTCTTACACACTGGATGAGTGCACCCACTAGTAACTATACCTTAGGACTTAGAGCCTGGCGCTCTATCCCGTCGATCCTGTCTGGACTTAGGCGCCGAAGCACTAGAAGAAGATAGAGCGGAGCTGAAGATTTCTGACAGAACTGAGAGCGATTTCCACCCTCTGACCTCTGCTGAGAGTAGTTGAAGTCACATGTTCTAGCTCTCTTATTGTCTCCTTCCCTCTCTTTGATTTTCTCCTCCTCGATTTGCTGATAATAAGTAACCAACATGGAAAAATCCATCTCCTTAACTAGCATAGCAGTCTTGCACTCCTTGACCACATCACCGAACACACTAGATACGAACTTACTCATACGTCTCTGGAGTCAGCTACTATCGTCGAAGCATACTTGGATAACTGTGTAAACTTGAGTGCGTACTCCTTCACACTCATATCATTTCGCTTCAAGTTGATGAATTCTTGGACCTTGGCTTCCCTGAGCTCAAGTGGGAAGAACCTATCCAGAAAAATAGTCTTGAAGTGGTCCCAATCTACTGGCCCTACATTAGCACAACAGGACTTCTTCCACTACTGATACCAAGTATAAGCTACTTCCTTCAATGGGTAGGCAGGTAAGTCTGCACTCTCGACCGGAGTGACCCCCATAATATCTGTCACCTTTTGAATGTCATCAAGAAATTTCTATGGGTCCTCTTCGGACTTGGACCCATGGAATTCTGAAGGGTTCATCCGAATGAAGTCCCGGATTCTAGCTCCATCAGTGTTAGTCTGGGGTGGAGCTGGGGACACAGCCTGCTGATTTACCTGAGTGGTCATCGCTTGAGCAAGCACCTGAAAAGCAGCCCTGAATTCAGCATGAGTGACTTGCTTATTCAAGTGGTCTGCTGGAGCTGCTGGTGCTGGCTGATTCCTTGTGTTGGCTCTTCTAGGAGGCATTTTCTGTAACGCAAAGAGCATGAGTTAGAAGGAGATTAAATAGATTTCATAATCTATAGCACGAGCTGGAAAAGAAAGAAGGAAAGTTATTCCTAATGACATCTCATAGCTTCTCCCCCATATATGTGACACGATTCACACCCATGAAGAAGACTCTACTTGATGAAGCTTTCAGACACCCTAGGACACTTGAACTTGATGCTATGATACCAAGTTTGTCATTGCCCAACCCGCTAGTGATATTGTCCGCTTTGGGCCTAGGCCCGCACAGTTTTAAAATTATTTTTTTACAAAAGCGACGGACAACCTCTCTTTTTCCATCGCTTTTTTTGGCGGATTTTTGCGCCAAAATTATTTACAAATAATTAATTTTTATTTTTTATTATAAGCGACGCACAGCGTCACAATTATTAAAAAAAATTAAAAATAATTTTAAAATAACGACGTTGTCCATTGCATTCTCTAAATTTTAATTTATATTAAAAAACTAAAAAAGCGACGGACAACGTCACTTTTTTCCATCATTTTTTGGTCAATACGCGGTCAACTCATTTAAAAAAGTGATGGACAAAAGTGACGTTGTCCATCGCTTCTTTAACTATACATAGACTCGACGGGGTCTCTTTTTCTCATTTCTCTCTTTCTCTTTTCTCTCCTGCTCTCCTCCGCCACTGCTTCGCCGGTCCCTCCAACCCCGATCCCTCCACTTTCAGCCTCCTCCCTCTAACGTCCTCCGATTTTGAGGTTAGTTGTTTTATTTATTTGAAGGTTAGGATTTAATTTGGGTATTTTTGTTTTGGAAAATTGATAGTGAATTCTAGACTAGGGTATGTTGTTGTTGTTGAATTCTAGGTTAGGGTGTATATATTGTTGTTGTTATTGTTGAATTCTAGACTAGGATTTTGGGAAATTGATAGTGAAATTGATATATGAAAAATTCCCTTTTTAGATTATATTCTTAATGTATGAACTTTAATTAGTTTAGGCTTGCTATTAGTTTGTGAATCTTAGTTTAGGTTTGCTATTAGTTTGTGAACATTAGTTTAGGGTTGCTATTAGTTTGTGAACCTTAGTTTAAGCTTGCTATTAGTTAGTGAACCTTAGTTTAGGCTTGCTATTAGTTTGTGAACCTTAGTTTAGGCTTGCTATTAGTTTGTGAATCTTAGTTTAGGTAATGCTTGCTATTAGTTTGTGAACCTTAGTTTAGGTTCTTTTTTGAACTTGAACTATATAGGTTCTTGAATTAGATTATTAACTTGAATTTGAGAACTTTGAATTTGAAATAGTTTCTTGAATTAGTTTTGGGTTTTGTTTTAGAATCTTGAATTAGTTTTCAACTTTAACTTTTTGAATTAGGTTTTTGAATCTTAGTTTTTTTAAGTTAAGATTTTTTAAGTTAACTTTGTTAGTTTAAATTGTTAGTTTTGAGTTAAGAATTAGTTTTCAACTTTAGGTTCTTTTTTGAACTTGAATTAGGTACTTGAATATGGAATTAGGATTTGGAATTAGAATTTGGAATTAGGTTCTTGAATTAGATTATTCACTTGAATTAGGTTCTTGAATCTTAGTTTTTTTTTTAAGTTAAGCTTTTTAAGTTAAGTTTGTTAGTTTAAATTGTTAGTTTTGAGTTAAGAATTAGTTTTCGACTTTAAGTTCTTTTTTGAACTTGAATTAGGTACTTGAATTTGGAACTTGAATTTGGAATTAGAATTTAGAATTAGGTTCTTGAATCTTAGTTTTTTTAAGTTAAGATTTTTTAAGTTAAGTTTGTTAGTTTAAATTGTTAGTTTGAGTTAAGAATTGGTTTTTAACTTTAGGTTCTCTTTTGAACTTGAATTAGGTACTTGAATTTGAAATTAGGATTTGGAATTAGGTTCTTGAATCTTAGTTTTTTTAAGTTAAGTTTTTTAGTTTAAATTGCTAGTTTTGAGTTAAGAATTAGTTTTCAACTTTAGGTTCTTTTTTGAACTTTTATTAGGTGCTTCAATTTGGAACTTGAATTTGGAATTAGGATTTGGAATTAGAATTTGGAATTAGGTTCTTGAATTAGGTTCTTGAATTTTAGTTTCTTAAGTTGAGCTTTTTTAAGTTAAGTTTGTTAGTTTAAATTGTTAGTTTTGAGATAAGAATTAGTTTTCAACTATAGGTTCTTTTTTGAACTTGAATTAGGTACTTGAATTTGGAACTTGAATTTTGAATTAGGATTTGGAACTTGAATTTGGAATTAGGTACTTGAATTTGGAATTAGGTTCTTGAATTTGATTATAACTTGAATTTGGAAACTTTGAATTTGAAATAGGTTTTTGAGTTTAGTTTTTATACTCTTGAATTAGTTTTCAACTTTAGGTTTTTTTTTGTGAACCTTGAATAATGCTTGTTAGTTTAGGATAGTCTTGTGAACCTTAATTAGTTTAGGTTAGTCTTATGAGTTATGTGAATATTTGTATGTAAGTGTTTTTGTTAAGAAAATGAGGAACTTTGAATTAGGTACTTGAATTTGGAATTAGAATTTGAAACTTGAATTTGGAATTAGGTTCCCGAATTAGGTACTTGAATTTGGAATTAGGATTTGGAACTTGAATTTGGAATTAGGTTCTTGAATTAGATTATAACTTGAATTTGAAAACTTTGAATTTGAAATAGGTTTTTGAATTAGTTTTGGGTTTATTTTTTATATTCTTGAATTAGTTTTGAACTTTAGGTTCTTTTTTGTGAACCTTGAATAATGCTTGTTAGTTTAGGATAGTCTTGTGAACCTTAATTAGTTTAGGTTAGTCTTGTGAGTTATGTGAATATTTATATGTAAGTGTTATTGTTAAGAAAATGAGAAACTTTGAATTAGGTACTTGAATTTGAAATTTGGAACTTGAATTTGGAATTAGGTTCTTGAATTAGATTATTAACATGAATTAGTTTCTTGAATCTTAGGTTTTTTAAGTTAAGCTATTTTAAGTTAAGTTTGTTAGTTTTGGGTTACGAAGTTTTCAACTTTAGGTTCTTTTTTGAACTTGAATTATATAGGTTCTTGAATTACCTAGATACTTGAATTTGGAATTAGGTTCTTGAATTAGTTTATTAACTTGAATTTGGGAAATTTGAATTTGAAATAGGTTCTTGAATTAGTTTTAAGTTTTGTTTTAGAATGTTGAATTAGTTTTCAACTTTAACTTCTTGAATTAGGTTCTTGAATCTTAGTTTTTTAAAGTTAAGCTTTTTTAACTTAAGTTTGTTAGTTTAAATTGTTAGTTTTGGATTAAGAAGTTTTCAATTTTAGATTATTTTTTAAACTTGAATTATATAGGTTCTTGAATTAGCTAGGTACTTCAATTTGAAATTAGGTTCTTGACTTAGATTATTAACTTGAATTTGGGAACATTGAATTTGAAATAGGTTCTTGAATTAGTTTTGGGTTTTGTTTTAGAATGTTGAATTAGTTTTCAACTTTAACTTCTTGAATTAGGTTCTTGAACTTAGTTTTTTTAAGTTAAGGTTTTTTAAGTTAAGCTTGTTAGTTTAAATTGTTAGTTTTGGGTTAAGAAGTTTTCAACTTTAGGTTCTTTTTTAAACTTAAATTATGTAGGTTCTTGATTAGGTACTTGAATTATATAGGTTCTTTTTTAAGTTAAGTGTTAGTTTATTGCATTAATGTTAGTTTGTGAACCTTGAATAGCTTGCTAGTTTAGGTTAGTCTTTGTGAACCTTAGTTTAGGTTAATGCTTGCTATCATTTCCCTATACTTTTTGACATTTTGACACATTTTTTAAGTTATTGAATATTTTATAGGTTCTTTTGGTGGACTTTTTATGTGTTTAGTGATATTATTACTTTGTATTTAGTTTCTTGTTATGATTGAATCTTATTATGAATATTGTGGCAGCAATTAGTGCTGATTTAGGCTGTTTTGAATTAGTTTTTTAAATGGCAGGTGATGCATATTGAAAATGCAGATTTTTGCAGTTGGAAAAAATGCAGTAAAGCGATGGACAGGGTCTCTTTTATTAGTCGCTTTTCTGGATTTTTTTTTAAAAAATCCCAGAAAAAGTGACATTGTCCATCGCTTTTCTGAAATTTTAAAAAAAATACCCAGAAAAAGAGACGGACGGTTTTCTGGAAAAGAAAAGAAAAAGAAAAAAATCCGTCGCTTTTTAATTTGCGTCGTTGTCCGTCGCTTTTAAAGCGACGCTATCCATCGCTTTTGGAAAAGCAACATGTCATTTTCCCACGGGAGTGACGCCATCATTTTTCCATCGCTTTTGGTCAAAAAATCCACGGACAGCGTCCCTTTTGGCCATCTTTTTATAGATTTTTTTTAGTAGTGTAGCCAGCATCTCTCCTGTATTTTGTCGATGCGAGAATTCTAATCCTAACCAGGGGTGTTACACTATTAATTTATGTACTTAATATTGGTGACCTTTGGAGTGATTTCTCATTCTATAAATTGGGATGTAATTCACCATTGTAAGATATACTTGAATACACTTGAATAGAAGAAAAGTTTTCTCTCATCTCTAGATATCTTGTCTTCTTACCTTCATAGTTATATTATTTTGAGTTTAATTTTACAACAATAACAACTCACTTATATTTCATTTGAAAGATGAAAAGTCATCAACAAACCTATTATGTTTGCTTCGAGAGTTATCTCTTTTCGATTTCAATGCATGATGGGCGTACATAATTATGGTAATTGTGGATGAATATGATATTTATTTAATTTAATTGAATGTATAATAAATGTGATATTCATTTAGAATGTAAATTACTAATAATCTTATTGAATGAAAAAATGAGAAGTCATCAACTAGGAACACTATATGTGTCCTTTCAATAAAAGTGAAGTTAAATTCAATTCGACAATTATTCAAAAAGAAAAATAAAATCAACCAAAATATATGCAGATCTGGTGATTGTCAGATGAAGATGACAGTGGCAACACGATGACTACGAAATTGAAGGACTGTCAAATATCATCTTCCACTTATTAGTTAGTCTTATGTGTGTCTTATCTTATCTCAACCTAATTACGTCAGCTTTTCGACATGACACACCCTAAGAAACCATTACTAAAAATATTGATTGCCTCCACCAATCAGTCATATCGCCAAAGAAATAATGATCATATCTCAGTAAGTAAAGTTTACTATTATAGCCAACAATGAATAGTTAGTCACTAAAAGGAAATATCTCTAAAATAGTTTTGTATATATATTGCTTATGGTATTTTGACAAATAGGGGACTCACGAAAGAAAGAAAACAGACAAAAAAAGTCGATAACACTTCGAATATTTTAAAATCAGGTGATAAGTTTTAATTTTTGTCGTCACATATTGTAGAAGGTGTGATTAAATGGTATCTTGACAGTGATCTTTCTTGTATATACATTATCGATATATATTTCATTAAAAATGGTGAATTACACAGGATCAATACATAAAGCTATCTTAAGTTAGTAATACAAAAACACGTAAACAGATGAACGATATAAATAACATAAAAGTCTAATTAAAGTATCAATCTATATAAAAAAAATTATCTCAAGAGACCCTATCAGGGGCGGAGCCAGGTAGAGCAGAGGGGGTTCTCCTTCGATGAAAAATTATAATATTTATACATGGTTAAAATTACTTTATATGTATATATAGTAGAAGTTGAATTTCCTTTGACTTCTTTGTGTGTTTATTTTTTCATATTTTGAACTCCCGTGATAAAAATACTACCTCTGTCACTGGATCCTTTCCAAGGTCATCTTCTCATTTCATATTTGAAGTAATAATATCTTTATATTTCTTTGTGGTGTTATATTCATGCTTTAATTTTGTATGAATAAGAAAGCTTTTTAATGGTGTGTTAGTTCTACTATTTTACATTTATATTGTAAAATTTTATTTCTTTGAAAGAAAAAAAATTATAAACGAAATGTAGAAATTAATGTGTATACCTTTTATTTTATTTATCACTCATTTTTTTTATTAAATTTGATATTTTATATTTGAAAGAGAACTTTTTTCAGACTGCGCGAAGCGCGATTTAGTATACTAGTAATAAAATAAAAGAAGAATTGATTACTCATAAAAAATATTGATTTAATATCATAATAATTAAAAAAGAGATATATGAGGAGGGAAATGACTAGGGAAAAAACAAAGACATGAATTTGTGATTGCTTGAAAAATGGGATTTACTGCGGTCCATTTAACAATAAAGGATGCTCTCTCACGAGTATGATTTGACATGTTTAATACATAATAAAATTTACTGCAGAAATAGTAACCTTTTGGCAATGATAAATCATTTGAAACAAAATATTATAACTGAAAAAATATTTTTGCTTTAGGTTCTACAAAATTGTGATAATATAGTACACGATTTGTCTTCTCTCTCCTCCAAATGAACCCTAAAGCCTAAGATCTATGCAATTAATGGCCGGTGATCGGTGACTGGCCTACCAATACCAAAATTTGACTTTTCACCCCTTCCTAATATAAACAAAACCATGAATAACAATACTAATAGCATCCCCATGATGAACTTCTTGAATACTATTAAGAAAGGTAAATGTGCACAAACAACAACTTAAGAAATCACTCGTGAATATCACGCCCTGAGGTTACCCCCTAGACGTAATACGAGATCCGGAACACGAGTGACCTATATTAACCCTTGGTCCTAGCATACTCAGATAAACTTAAGAAAGTAAAGCGAAAGCATACATAGAGTAGATAGAAATCCATAAACTGAAATAGCATAGAATCTATGAAATACCAATCCAGAATACAACTAGTTATGTCTGAATCCTCTAAATCTGAAATGAGAGTTGACGGTACAAGACCCCAACTAACTCAAGTAATCCAAAGGAAAGAGACATAAAGTACTAAATATAACTCCATTCCTCGAATGATGAGGACTCACCAATAGGATCTGAATAGCTGACACTGACTAGTCACGTGCCGGAGGGATAGAGCCTCAATCTGCATCATAAAAGGATGCATCGCTAAATGTTTCAGTACTATAGGAAGTACTAAATATATGAGATAAGCAGGAACCTGAGATAAGCATGCTAAATAAACTTGTAAACTGAAATCATGTTATAAGTGTAAATATGAAATTCAAGGGACTCAATGCAATGCCAAAGCAAGATATACAAAATATCATAGTAATCATAATAGTCCTGAAGTCTGAAGGCAAAGAGTCAATGTATTTTAAAACCTGATACTGTTTCTATGGGAGGTTCTCTAACCGACATAGACTATGTGAACTACATGGAATCCGATGTATACTCCCCATCGAAAGGACCCAATATACCTTGCCAAAGTATAAAGGCAGGACTGTGGCGTGATCACTAAATTTGATACCCAACTGAGGAGACTTAGAACCTATGGGGGCACGTAGTTTTGGGAATAAGGGTACTCTCATCCTGTCCAACTCGGTGCTAATACTACTCCCAAAATATATACATATAACTCATAATACTAGTGACATATCTGATGTCAAAACTGTTCATAATTTAGGTAGACATATCTGGATGTAAAACCTTTCATAAAACATAGGGACATATTTAATGTCCAAAACTGTTGGGAAAATATAAGGACATATCTAATGTCATGCAATCCATAAGTCATGAATCTTAAGCTTTGCAAAACCATAATTCAAAACATACTTCCCTTTATAATATCATAGATTGAGGAATTAGGCATGTAATTTCATGAAAATAGAGGTCATGTTATCTAAACATACCAATTTTACTTGAAGACATGCAATTCTATGAAGTCATGGTAAAATTCATCATCAACATATGGGCTTTTGAAATAAACTAAGGAACTTCAATTAAATCATAGATATGTAATAGGAAATTATGAATTGATGCTTTAAAAGAAGACCCATAACTTTTCCCCAATTTGAATAAGAACCCTAATTTAGAAATACATAAATTCAATTTAGAAGATTGGGGTTTTAGGGCATAAGAGTGAAGGGAATCCCTTATTGAATACCCACATATCTTGATTGAAGCTAACCCACTTGAAATTGAAAAAAAAGGAGACTTGAACTTAGAGCTTGAAGGAGTTCTTTTCCTTTTTGGGAGATGAATGAAGATTTGAGAAGGGACTTAGGCTAATGAGGGTGAAAACCCTTTTAGAAATAGTCAAAATGACCTCAATTAGGAGTTAAAAGGGTGGATAATTACTAAAATACCCCTGGGACATAATTAGGAAAAAGTTGGAAAAAGTTGACCTTCAGGGACCACAAACGGATTCCATGAGTCATAGATCAAACCACGGATCGTGGTTTCCATTCGTCATTCCTAGCCAAATAAACAGGCTGCAGAAGGCAGTCTATGGGTCAACAGGATGGACCGTAGAATAGATTACGGAACTAATTCGTCATTCCGGAAGGATTTGGTAGGTCTCTGATCAGGTTACACGAGACAAAAAGATGGTCCATAGTCCAAACCACGGTCCGTAAACTAGACTTGTGGTTCCTGGGAATCAGTCAGTCCTCAGGTCTGATACCACGAGTTAACAGGATGGATCGCAGACTGAACTACGGTCCGTAGAACCAACTCGTGGTTCTCAGACCAGAGTTTGAACCTGGCAGACTTAAACTAGGGTTCCATTCCATGAACCATGGCTTGGACTCGTGAACCCTGGAAAGTTGAAATTTTTCTGAGATTTTGAGTTTAAAAGCTGAATAAGTTTCTGGGGTGTTACAATATCTCCTCCTTGGGATCATTCTTCCTCGAATGAAGACTAAACAAGGGAAAACTGAAGAGAAAACATACCAACCAATCAACAATACATAAAATCTGATGAACAAACATGAAAACAGAGTTTGCAACTTAAAACATGACAGAATCAACTTCGAAAAACATGCATGCATAATAAGATCATGAGGGGAACTGACTGAATAGAGTGGAATGGACATGTTAATGAGTAAACTACTACCTCAAGCTAAAGCGAAGTCAGAAGGAACGAGATGGGGGTACTTGACTTTCATGGTTGATTCTGCTTCCCAAGTAGCTCCCTCAATAAGCTAATTCCTCCAAAGGACTTTCACTGAAGCGACTTCTTTGTTTCTCAACCTTTGAATCTGATGGTCAAGGATCTACATGGGAAGCTCCTCATAAGTGAGACTATCCTTCACACCCATATCCTCCAAAGGGACAATCAAGGTCGGATCACCAACACACTTCTTCAATAAGGAAATATGAAAAACCGGATGAACCACTTCTACTTCTGTTGGCAAATCCAACTCATAAGCAACACTACCAACTCTCCTCAGAATCTGATAAGGACCTACAAAATGGGGACTAAGCTTTCCTTTCTTTCCAAATCTCATCATGCCCTTCATGGGTGACACCTTCAGAAAAACTCAATCATCAACCTCAAATTCCAATTCTCTTCTCCTCTTATCCGCATATGATTTATGTCGACTCAGAGCGGTCTTCAACCTCTCCCTAATAAGTTGAACCTTCTCCATAGTCTCATGAACCAAATATGGACCAATCAAAGCTGCCTCACCTACCTCAAACCAACCAATAGGAAACCTACACCTATGACCATAAAGTGCCTCATAAGGAGCCATCTGGATGCTAGAATGAAAGTTGTTGATGTAGGCAAACTTGATAAGAGGTAAGTGATCATCTCAATTACCTTTGAAGTCAATCACACAATCTCTCAATATATCCTCCAAAGTCTAAATAGTACGCTCTGCCTGGCCATCCATCTGTAGGTGAAAAGCTGTGCTAAGCTTCACCTAAGTACCAAGACCTCTCTAAAATGATCTACTAAACAAGGATGTAAAATGAGTACCCCTATCAGAGATGATATACAATGGGACACCATGCAATCTGACTACCTCCCGAATGTAGAGTCTGGCATAATAATCCACTGAATCCGTAGTCTTAACAGCCAAGAAGTGGGATGACTTAGTCATCCGGTCGATAATCACTCAAATTGAATTATGTTGCCTTCGAGTATGAGGAAAACCTATAACAAAGTCCATATTGATTGCTTCCCACCTCCAAGTAGGAAGGTCAATATATTGAGTCATGCCACCGTCGCTGATGCTCTACCTTCATTTGCTGACAGTTGGGACACTTATACACAAAACCGGCTATGTCCCTCTTCATACCATTCCACCAATAGACATCTCGTAGGTCACGGTATATCTTGGTGGCACCAGAGTGAATGGAATATCTGGTGCTATGAGCCTCAGTCAGAATCTACTATCTCAACCCATCTACATTCGGCACACACAATCGACCCTGATAATGAAGCACACTATCTCCCCCTTGGGAGAAAACCTCTACCCTTTGTTGATGGACTTCACCCTTTAGCTGAAGAAAAATAGGATCACTGTCTTGCTTTGCCTTCACTTCACCTACCAAAGATGATTCGGAACCATTCTGAACAATAACACCACCTTCTGTCAAGTACATAAGGCAAACTCCTAGCCGAGCAAGTTGATGAACCTCCTTAACCAATTCTTTCTTTCCATCTTCAACTGAAGACACACTACCCATGGACAATCTACTAAGTGCATCCTCCACAACATTGGCCTTACCTGGATGGTAAAGCATACTCATGTCATAATCCTTAAGAAGCTCAAGCCATCTCCTTTGTCGCGGATTCAATTCCTTTTGAGTGAACACATACTGAAGACTCTTATGATCGGTGAATACATCCACGTGCACACCATACAAGTAATGTCCAAATCTTCAAAACAAAGACCACAGAGGATAACTCAAGATCATGAGTAGGGTAGTTCTTCTCATAAGTCTTAAGCTATCTTGAAGCATAAGCAATCACTTTACCACGCTGCATCAACACACAACCCAAACCAATCCTAGAAGTATCACAATACACAAAAAAGTCATCTAGGCCCTCGGGTAGAGCCAACAGCAGAGTTGTGGTCAATCTAGTCTTTAATTCCTGAAAGTTCTTCTCACATTGGTCGGACCACTAAAATTTTACCTTCTTTTGAGTCAACCGATTCAATGGGGAAGCAATGGAAGAAAATCCTTCCACAAATCTCCTGTAGTAACCAGCTAAACCCAAAAAACTCCTAATATCAGATGGGGAAGTGGGTCTAGCCCACTTCTTTACTTCCTCAATCTTTTGAGAATCAACCCAAATACCATCTCTAGTCACAATATGACCCAGAAAAGCAATAGACTGCATCCAAAACTCACACTTGCTAAACTTAGCAAATAACTGCCGATCCTTGAGAGTTTGCAATGCCACTCTCAAATGGTCCGCATTCTCCTTCTCACTCCGAGAATAGATAAGGATATCATCAAATAACACAATCACAAACATATCAAAATATTGCTTGAACACACGCTTCATCAAAATAATAAAGGCTGCAGGAGTATTCGTTAGACCAAAAGACATCACAACAAACTCATAATAACCATACCGAGTCTTGAAGGCTATCTTCGGAATATCACACTCTTGAACACGAAGCTGATAATAATCGGATCTATGGTCGATCTTGGAGAAGAAACTAGCACCCTGAAGCTGATCGAACAAGTCATCAATTCTAGGAATAGGATACTTATTCTTGATTGTGACATTGTTCAACTAACGGTAGTTGATACACATTCTGAGGGAACCATCTTTCTTCCGCACAAATAAGACTGCAACACCCCATGGAGAAATGTTGGGCCTGATGAAACCCTTATCAAGAAGATCTTTCAACTGATCCTTTAACTCCTTAAGTTCTTCAAGAGCCATTCTATATGGAGGAATAGATATAGGATTCGTATCTAGGAGAAGATCTATCCCAAAGTAAATCTCCCGCTCGGGAGGGACTCAGGGCAAATCCTCAGGAAACACCTCTGGTAACTCATTTACAACAGGAATAGACTGAAGAGATGGGGTTCCGAACTCTGTGTCCATGACCCGAACTATATGATAAACATAACCCTTATAAATCATCTTTCTAGCCTTAAGATAAGATAAAAATGACCCTTCAAAGATGGAGGACTACCCCGCCACTCTAAGACAGGATCACTTGGAAACTTGAAACTGACAACTCGGGTACGACAATCGACCGAGGCATAACAAGCATACAACCAATCTATACCAAGAATAATATCAAAATCAGTCATCTCCAACTCTACTAGATCCGCTGAAGTGACTCTATGAAGGAATGAGATAGGGAAATTTTGGTATATTCTTTTGGCTAGGACTGGCTCACCAACAGCAGTAGAAACACAAAAGGGTTCTAAAAGCAATTTAGGACAAATTTTGAACTTGCATGCTACATAAGGAGTTACAAAAGATAGGGAGGCACCAGGGTTTAATAGAGCATACACATCAAAAGAGAAGACTTTCAACATACCAATCACAATATCTGGGGAACTCTCTTGGTCCTGACGAGAGGACATGGCATAAAGGCAGTTTTGGAACTAACCACCAGAACTAGAAGCAGTGCCCTTTTGGGTTGGTGGACCTCCTAAAGCTGCTGGGGCAGGCTAAGTCCTACTACCACCCTGTCCCTTCTTAGCTGAAGGGCAATCTCGAATCATGTAACTAACCTGACCACATCCAAAACAACCCTCTCTACCAGTTAGACACTCACCAGGATGATTATTTCCACACTTGGTGCAAATGGGGTAGAAAGACCCCTTTGCACTACTCCCCTGAGAATAAGAGCTCGCACATCTACCAGAATGATCATGACGAGGCTTGGAGGCCTGAGAAGGAGCACCAGCGGTAGAATGCACAGGTTCTTATGACCTCTTCTAAAAGGAAGATCGATGCCTGCCTCCGGACTTCTAATGGCTAAATCCTGAACCCTCAGATCTGGATCTCTTTGTTCTCCCTTTCCTTCTCCCTCATCTTATCTCTCTCAATCTATTGGGCATGAGTCATGAGTCGAGAAATATGCTACCACCCAGAAGCATCACAGACCTAAACTCCTTCTTCACCGAATCTGACACTCTATAAATATACTTACTCATCTCATCCCATGGGTCAGCCAATATGGAAGGATCATACCTAGAAAGTTGGGTGAACTTCAACCCGTACTCTTGAATTGACATAGAACCTTGCCTCAAATTCACAAATTCTTTGATCTTAGCTTGCTTCAACTCCCTTGGGAAGAACCGATCAAGAAAATCCCTTTCAAAACATTCCCAAGCCATAGGGACCACGTCCCTAGCTCTAGCATCCTTCCATTGTGTGAACCAAATATGAGCCATGTCCTTGAGTTGATAGGAAGCTAGCTCAACACAATCAACACCACCCACTTGCATCACACAAAAGATCTTCTTTACCTCATCCAAGAAAATTTGTGGATCCTCACCCACTTTTAAACCCCAGAACTCAGGTGGGTTCATGCAAACGAAATCTCAAACATGGGCCGCTACTCCACCTTGAAGGTGGATAGGGATAGGGGCTTGCTGATTTGCCTGCGCGACCAAAGTCTGAGCTAGTATATGGATGGAATTTCTGAACTTCACATTGGTGACCTCGGGGTCTAGAATCAGAGGATTAGCATTTCGGGCATTGGCCCAGTGAGGCATAGCACGACGAGGAGGCATAATCTAAAACATAACAAGAATGGATTAGAGGAGTAACAGAGTTAAAATCTATCGCACGATATTAATCATGAAAGATGTGAACTTTTCCTAAGACATATCATAGCTTCCCTCTCATAAGTGTGGTGTGCTTCACAAACATGAAAGAGACTCTACTCGATGCGGCTTCAGATACCCTAGGACTCTTGAACCTGAGGCTCTGATACCAAATTTGTCATACCCCAGGGCTATCCCCTAGATATAACACGGGATCCAGGACATGAGTGACCTAGATTAATCCTTGGTCATAGCATACTCAGATAAACTTAAGAAAGTAAAGCGGAAGCATACATATAGTAGACAGAAATCCATAAACTGAAATAGCATAGAATCTATGAAATACCAATCCAGAATACAACTAGCTATGTTTGAAGCCTCTAAATCTGAAATGGGAGTTGATGGTACAATACCCCAACTAACTCAAGTAATCCAAAAGAAAGAGACATAAAGTACTAAACATAACTCCAGTCCTCGAATTATGAGGGCTTACCAATAAGATCCGAACAACTGACACTGACTAGCCACATACCTGAGGGATAGAGCCTGAATCTGCATCATAAAATGATGCAGCACAAAATGCGTCAGTACTATAGGATGTACTAAATAAATGAGATAAGCAGGAACCTGAGATAAGCATGCTAAATAAACTTGTAAACTGAAATCATGCTATAAGAGTAAAGCTAAAATGCAAGGGACTCAATGCAATGCCAAAGTAAGATATACAAAATATCATAGTAATCAGAATAGTCTTGAAGTCTTAAGGCAAAGAGTCAATGCATTTTAAAACCTGATACTATTTCTGTGGTAGGTTCTCTAACTGACATAGACCATGTGAGCTACATAGAATCCGATATGTACGCCCCGTCGAAAGGACCCAATATACCTTGCCAGATTATAAAGGCATGAATGTGGCGTGATCACTAAATTTGATGCCCAACTGAGCAGACTTAGAACCTATAGGGGCACGTAGTTTTGGGACTAAGGGTACTCTCACCCTGTCCAACTCGATGCTAATACTACTCCCAAAACATATACATATAGCTCATAATACTAGTGACATATCTGATGTCAAAACTATTCATAATTTAGGTAGACATATCTGGATACCAAACCTTTCATAAAACATAGGGACATATCTAATGTCCAAAACTTTTGGGAAAGCATAAGGACATATCTGATGTCATGCAATCCACAAGTCATGAATCTTAAGCTTTGTAAAGCCATAATTCAAAACATATTTCCCTTTCTAATATCATAGCTTGAAGAATTAGGCATGTAATTTCATGAAAATAGAGGTCATGTTATCTAAACATACCAATTTTACTTGAAGATATACAATTCAATGAAGTCATGCTAAAATTCATCATCAACATATGGACTTTTGAAATCAACTAAGGAACTTCAATTAAATCATAGATATGTATAGGAAATCATGAATTGATGCTTTAAAAGAAGACCCATAACTTTTCCCCAATTTGAATAAGAACCCTAATTTAGAAATTCATAAATTCAATTTAGAAGATTAGGGTTTTTGGGCATAAGAGTGAAGGGAATCCCTTATTGAATACCCACATACCTTGATTGAAGCTAACCTACTTGAAATTGAAAAGAAAAGGAGACTTGAACTTGATGCTTGAAGTAGTTCTTTTCCTTTTTGGGAGATGAATGAAGATTTGAGAAGGGACTTAGGCTAATGAGGGTGAAAACCCATCTAGAAAAAGTCAAAAGGACCTCATTTATGATTTAAAAGGGTGGGTAATAACTAAAATACCCCTGGGATATAATTAGGGAAATTCTGAAAAAAGTTGACCTTCAGGGACGACAGACGGATTCCACGAGTCATAGATCAAACCACGGCTTGTGGTTTCCATCCGTCATTCCTGGCCAAATGAAAAGGCTATAGAAGGCAGTCTACGGGTCAACAGGATGGACCATAGAACAGATTACGGCCCGTCAAACTAATTCGTTATTCCTGAAAGACATGCAGGTCTCTGATCAGGTTCCACGAGTCAACATGATGGTCCGTAGTACAAACCACGGTCCGTAAACTTAACTCGTAGTACCTGGGAATCAGTCAGTCCTCAGGTCTGATACCATGAGTTGACAGGATGGGTCGTAGACTGAACTACGGTCCATAGAACCAACTCGTGGTTCTCAGACCAGAGTCTGAACCTGGCATACTTAAACTATGATTCCATTCCATGACCCGTGGTTCAAACCATGGTCCTTAGTTTGGACTCATGAACCCTGGAAAGCTGAAATTTTTCTGAGATTCTGAGTTTAAAAGCTGAATAAGTTTCTGGGGTGTTATAGTGAACCAGTGCAAATAGTGGATGAAGTCCCAAAAATTAAATGGACTGAGGCATAAGTGAAACGTATGAACATCATGGTAAACCTTCAATATGCCGTTATAGGTAAGCCCTCATACGGATGGATAGAACTTGAAGCTATCAGGAAATTAATTCTAACACAGTGTGGGATCAAGGGTGAATGCACAATAGACTTCTCCGTAATTGCCATATTCTTATTAGGCTCTCTCTGATAGGTAATTTTATTAATCTGATCTCTAAAGGAGTATACTATATCATATGTAATGAGGAATTCTCATATTTAATGCACACATTGATCTATGATGAACAATTCAAAGTTGAAGTAGAAACTACTAAGGCTATGGCGTGTTCCTAACCTACTACCAACATACTTTATGAAATATGAACTCTTCTCTCTAGCGGCATTAATAAGGGAACCTTTACATCTTGATCTACCAACTATTAATAAAACTAGATCAAGTTGTGCAAGGGTGAAGATCATGGTGGATCTATTGGCTAACCTTCCATCAGAATTAATAATGGACATAGAGAATGAGGAAACGGGGGTCACAAGATCTGAAATAGTGGAAGTAAGATATGATTATATTCCTAAATATTGTAGAGAATGCAAGATACAAGGTCATGATGTGGAAGAATGCAGAGTTCTAAATCTTGAGTTAATACCTACCAAGAAGATGAAAATAAGGAGCATAAAGGGGTGGGAAATGAAGAAAAGGTGCTGCCAAATCATATGGGAAGATTACTAAAAGGCAAAGCCAAAATTCTTTCGAGTGGCAAGATTGTTGGTGATCTTGAAAAGTGGTGTCCAAAGTAAAACAACCTAAGTGACATAGCAAGAAACATAAATACGAATATATAAGGAAATAAAGCTTTTACTAGCAACAAATTTGATGTCCTTGCAGAGGACATAACAGGATAACTGGCAGCCAATTAGAATAGTGACAAGGAGAAAGCAAACAATACTAATGATAAGGAGAATATTAAAGGAAAACAACAAATGATCTTAGTAAAAATGATAAAAGTGCAGGCAAGGAAAATAAGGTAATCCAGTACGAGATCCCTAACAATGAAGAAAATTTTCAAATAAGTCAGATAAATTCTAAAGAAGGAGACCCGACCTCTTTGATGAATCCATCAGTGAAAGTTGTACAAGGTGATAAACAAGTTAATAATGATTCATCAAGGAAGAAAATACATAATTCAATAGGGGAAGATGAGCAGAAGTTGTACATGGGTAAATCTGTATCACCTTCTAAGATATGGAGCAACAAAGTTGAGCAAGATGAAGAAAAGGAAGAACATGAAGAAGGAGAAATAAGAGAGGATACTAATGGGATAAGTGTGCAACAATCAAGTGATAAGGTTAGGGAGCTGTACCAAGTTATGGTCCATAGTTCACACATAACCTTAATAGAAGAATCACTGAAAAATAAGGAGGAAATTGAGAATGGGTTAGACAACAACGACAATAACAAAGGAGCAATTGTGGTACGTATAGAGGAGGAACAACCTCTTGATATTGATGGAAGCATGATTGATATCACAGAATAATACATGTCAGATGGAAGGGATACTAATCCCTTAGCTATGGTGTCACCTAATGAAAAACAGATGACTATGGTGAAAAAGAAATTTCCCAACAAGGTTCTCCATGACCTGGTGTCACACAATCTTGGGGAAATCTCTGATAAAAAAAATCATGAAACTATTAAGGGAAGAGAAGAAGAAGATGAAGCAACTGGAGAAGAAAAAGCCTTGATAGTGAAACAGAGAGCTAAGAATGCAGATCTTTCTCCAAGAAGCACCAACAAACATAGAAAAGGTAGAAAGATTGGGAACACAGAAGCTCAACAAACAAATAAGATGATTACAAGGAATACAACAAATGGTACCAAATCCAATAATTTTTAGGATGAGAAAAGCTTTTATTTAAAACATTAGGTCTATTAAAATTCAAAAAGCCTTCCATAGGCTCCAAATGTTAAATAGGCATCATCACTTTGTTTTCATAGCTCTATTGGAACCATTTCAACACCACATGAATATTGAGAGATATCAAAGAAGACTTGGTATAGGAAAATCTAGTTACAACTGTAATGAAAAGATATGGTACTTTATTCAGGACAATATTGATATAAAAGTTATCCTGGACAATCAGCAACAGATCATTCTCAAACTATTTATCCATGAAATTAATCTTCACTTGGTTACTATATTTATTTATGCTAAATGTGATGCTAGAGAAAGATTATAGTTGTGGGATAGCATTTATTATCTCTCCAATAACATGATGCTTCCTTGGCTAGTAGGAGGAGATTTTAACACAGTTATGAATGAAGAAGAAAAAATTGGAGGCCTTCCAATCCATCATCATAATACTGAATACTTTGCCTTCTGTATCAATTCATGTGAGCTATATAAAAGTTGATTACAAGGGAAGCCTTTTCACATGGTGGAATGGAAGGATAACAAAAAACTGTATCTTTGAGAGATTAAACAGAATAGTGGCAAATCAATCTCTGATGGATTTTTTGCCAACTTAGAAGTGGAGTACTTGGATAGAACGGGATCTGATCATTCCCCTTTGTTTATTTCAATGGGGGGTACCCAACAAAATGTTCAGAAACCATTCAGATTTCTGAAATTTTGGCTAGAGCATTAAGAGTTCCAAAATATAATAGAGGAACACCAAAAAGCTGATTTTGAAGGACACCCATTTCTATTATTCAAGAACAAGATAAAAAAAGGTCAAGAAGGCATTATCTATATTGAATAGAGAATAATATGGATACATATTCAAACAACTGATCATTAGAGAGGAAATTGTTCAAATTAAAGAACAACTCTTTTAAAAAAATCCATCTCCTAGAAATAGGATAATACTTCAACAGGCACAAGTTAAGCTAAAGAAGTAATTGCATTATTAAGAGGAGTTCTAGAAACAGAAAGCTAGGATCAAGTGGCATTTACAGGGTAAAAAAATACTAGATTTTTTCATAATCTAGTAAATAGTAGAAGAAAAAGGTTGCATATCAACAACATTTCTAATGCTGAGGGAGAAATTAGAGGAAGATCATAAGATTGCTGAAGCTGTAATTAATTTCAATCAAGATCAGTTCACTCAATAAGAAGAAAGGGTAGATTTTAGATTATTAAATCATATACCTTAATTGGTTACAGAAGCAGACAACAAAAGATTCAGTACTATTCCTAGCATGGAGGAGATTAGAAGAGTAGTTTTTTCACTGAAAGATTTGAGTTCTAGTGGACCACATGGATTAACAGGAGATTTCTTTCAAGCTTCTTGGAATATTATAAAGGAGGACATATTGGGAGTGGTGCAAGCTTTTTTCAAAGGAGACACATTGCCAAAATCTTATACTCACACTAACTTGGTTCTTCTGGAAAAGAAGTCTATTATTTTCAGACCTTATCAGACTGAGACCAATTAGTTTGAGTAATTTTATCAATAAGGTAATTTACAAGGTGATATATGGAAGACTAGATGACACTTTTTCCAATATTATCTCTCCTAATTAATCTGACATTGTCAAGGGAAGGTGCATCATTGAACATGCACTATTAACACAAAAGATAGTTAGTGATATTATAAAAAAAAGAAAAGCATGCTAATGTAGTATTGAAACTTGACATGTCAAAGGCTTATGACAGAGTGTCTTGGTTATACTTGACTAAAACCTTAAGAAAGATGGGATTTTTAAAAATCTTTATTGATATTATTTGGAGGTTGATTGCCAACAACTGGTACTCTATCCTGATTAATGGTCAAAACCATGAGGTCTTTCACTCTACCATGGGAGTGAAACAAGGTAGAGTGAAACAAGGGGATTCTCTATCTCCTACACTATTCATCTTATCTACTGAAGTGCTTTCTAGGGCACTAAATGTTCTTTTTTACCACAAAGAGTACACAGGATATAGGATGCCTAAATGGAGTGCAAATATCAATCATTTTACTTATACAGATGATATCATAATCTTTACATCCTTTAAAAAATAATCACTAGAAATGATTATAAATGTACTAAATGACTATGAAAAGATATCCGGACAACTTATTAATAATGAAAATATTTCAATGTATATGTTCTGCAAGATAGCAGCAGAACAAGTACAAGAGGCGTAACATGTGATAGGCTTTGTGAAAGGAATTTTCTCTTTCATATATCTGGGATTCCCATCTTTTACTGTAGAAAGAAGAAGGTCTTTTACAAAGACTTGATCAAAAAAGTAAAAGACAGACTCCAAAACTGGAAGGGTAGATGGTTGTCCTATGGAGGAAAAGATGTACTAATTTGTAAGGTATTGCAATGCATGTCAGTGTACCTCTTATCAGTATCTGCTTCAATTAAGTATACCATACAAAATATTCACATGATCTTTGCTAAATTCTTTGGTAGCAATAAAGAAGAAGGAAGAAGCAGACACTAGGCTTCCTGGGAGAAGTTATGTTTGCCAAAAAAAGAAGGAGGTATAGGGTTCAGAAATCTATTTGATGTCTCAAAGGCTTTATTTTTCAAGCTTTGGTGGAATTTCAGGACTACTAGATCTATTTGGACTAATTTTATGTGGAAAAAGTATTACAAAAAGCTAAGTCCTGCATTAGACCAATGGAAAGGAGGATCACAATTATGAAAAAAGATGTTGGAGGCTAGAGAGTCTATAGATGAGATTTGTGGGAACCTAGGAATGTTTGCTCTAGTGTATGGTTTGACAATTGGACAAGGCTTGGTCCTCTGACAGTATAGTCACTGAAGAATTTCCTATTGATGAAAGCATATAAAAGGTCAGCTACTACATGGAGGATGACAAGTGGAATGTTCAACTGAAGAATCAAAGTCTACCAGATAGTATTGTTGATCACATCATTTCTAATATCAACATTTCTGGACACTCTGAGTTATGGGACAAACCATGGTCAATGGAAACTGGAAGTAGTAAATTTAATATAAAGAGTGTCTGAGAAATAATAAGGCATAAGCAACACAATAACATTTTCTACCAGAACATATGGATAAAAGGTCTGCCCTACAAAATTTTATTTTCATTTGGAGAATATGGAGAAGGAAAATTCCAGTTGATGAATATCTTGGTAGATGTGGTATTTCTAGAGCTTTTAGATGCATTTGTTGTGAAACCTTACCATAAAGACTATACACCACCTATTCCTATCTGGTAAGTTTGCCAAAGACATTTGATCCCTGTTCACCACTATAGCAGGATTGGATGGCCCTTTTGTGCAGATTATTCAGGAAATTGCTCTGTGGTGGTAAGCTGATGGACCCCCAAAGCTTAAGCCCATTCTCAAAGGTATCCTTGCTATCATCTGTTGGCAAATTTAGAAGTGGAGGAACTCTATTATTTATGGAAGGAGAATGTCTAGAAGTAGAGTCATCTATGTGATCAGTTGGAATATTCACATCTTAGTTAAGGGGTTGTTCCCTTGGCTAAAGAATATTCCCTCAAATTGGTATCAAATGGTATAGTACTTTGAACAGTATGTACTAAGATTAGATTACAGGTTGGTGAAATGGAATCCTCCTCAAGAAGGATGGTACAAATGCAATAGTGATGGAGCTTCCAAGGGTAATCCAGGAGAGAGTTCTATGGCTTTCTGTGTAAGGGATTATAGGGGAGATTTGATTTATGCAAGGGCCAGGACCATTCCTAACACATATAGTATATATGCTGAGGAATGTGCCTTGCATTATGAATTAGAGAATTGTGTGAACAATAATCTATTTCCACTTGTTTTGGAAACAGATTCTTTGTTCCTGAAAAATGTAGTTGAAGGGAAATCAGTATGGAGATACAAATAATCAAGATATGGAGAGAGGGGGGGGAGAAGATCCTGTATGTGCTAAGAGAAGGGAACCAACTAGCTATTCTTTTTACTAACTTGGATATTAGCTTTGCAGGTACAGTTCAATACAACAATTTCCCGGAGGCTCCTTTACAAGCAAAACAAATCATCAATGCAGAAAAGTCAGAACTTCCTAATCTAAGGTTCATTGTCATTAAAAGCATAGAACCAGATTAAACAAGTGGAAATCCAAGAAGAAACAACAAGGTCTAAGTCATAAATGTCAATAATTACCTAGTCATACTCATATTTATTCACACAAATTACAGTGTACAGCAACAATAAATACAAGATACCGACCAGTTTACGTTTTCTCTTTTAGACTGTAATGACCCTTCCGGTTATTTCCACGTATACATTTTTCTTGTACCGTTAGAGCTTGTTCGTAGCGGCCCCAAGTCATTTAAGGATTTTTGGGACAGGTATTTCAGCGCCGGGTCCATTTGTTTGGTCGTATGATAAGTTTTGAAGTCAGCAAGTTGGCAAAAGTTATCGTAAGTTTCTTTAATAAATTTTCTGAACTTTGGGTAAAATGTCTCAGAGCTTTTATCTCAATATATAAAGAGTTCGAAGTCCCCCAAAATACCAAATCGAAGGTCTACGAGTCTAGTTTCCAATGCACAAAACCTCACGTCTAACTGATCTCGGAGTAAAAAGTTATGACTGTTTTACCGCGGACTATCTGGCAGAAACCGGGTCGCGAACCGGGCCGCAAGCCGGGTCGGGTCAAAATTGATTTAAAACCTCAACTTCACGTTTTAAAATGCCATTTCAGTTCTGAAATAGTGAGAAAACGTAAGGGAGGATTCCAAGAGAGTTCTTGAGTATCAAAATCGTGCGATGGTGAATTGCGAACCTAAATTTAAGAATTTTATTAGCATCGCGCGTATATTTGAAAATGTTTTATTTTAAAGTATTTTTTTTATTACCTTTTTAAAACATTTTAAAGGTTTATGAAAAATATTTTTGTTACGATATAATTGTATATGTATTTATTTTATAAGGTTTGTATACATTGTAATATTTTAACAGAGATAGCAAATTTAGTTATGTTGAAAATTATTATTATAATATAGTAAGTGTAATGACCCTTTCGGTTATTTCCACGTATACGTTTTCCTTGAACCGTTAGAGCTTGTTTGTAGCGGCCCCAAGTCACTTAAGGCTTGTCAGGACCGGTATTTCGGTGTCGGGTCCATTTGTTTGGTCGTATTATAAGTTTTGAAGACAAGTAAGTCGGCAAAAGTTATCGTAAGTTCTTTAATAAATTTTCTGAACTTTGGGTAAAATGTCTCGGAGCTTTTCTCTCAATATATAAAAAGTTAGAAGTCCCCCGAAATACCAAATCGAAGGTCTACGAGTCTAGTTTCCAACGCACAAAACCTCACGTCCAACAGATCGCGGAGTAAAAGGTTATGACTGTTTTACCGCGGACTGTCTGGAAGGAATCGGGTTGCGAACCGGGTCACGAACCAGGTCGGGTCAAGCTCGATTTAAAGCCTCAACTTCACGTTTTAAAACGCCATTTCAGTTCTGAAACAGTGAGGAAACATAAGGGAGGGTTCCAAGAGAGTTCTTGAGTATCAAAATCGTGCGATGGTGAATTGCGAACCTAAGTCTGAGAATTTATTAACATCGCGTGTATTTGAAAATATTTTATTTTGAAGTTGAATTTGGTAAAAAGTTATATTATTATTACCTTTTTAAAATATTTTAAAGGTTTATGAAAAATATTTTTGTTACGATATAATTGTATATGTACTTATTTTATAATGTTTGTATACATTGTAATATTTTAACGGAGATAGTAAATTTAGTTATGTTAAAATTTATTATTATAATATAGTAGGTTTTGTTTGAAATAATTTTCTATGAATTATGGTATATTTAAAAAGTTATATATATTTTACCACGAGCTTATATAATACCCTAGTATATACATAATGGGATAAAAACAATTTCTTACTACTGCCACCTCCACTCCACGTGGAGGTGGAGGGAGTGGCCAACAATCCACTAACTACGTGGTGTCATTCCAATTGTGACATATCTACCTAACTTATATTGCTTTATATTATGTATGTAATTATTGAACATGAGCACTGGAGAATGATTTCATTTCTCTCGACAAACACATCAAGTTACATAGTTGCTACAATACACACATGTTGATATATCACACAGTGTAAAAGTGAATTTGTGGGTTATCCAAGTGGTGTGGTACGAGAACATCGAAAAGAAAATCAATTATCTACGTCAAGTTATTCAAGCCCGAGTTCGAGTTTGATTTCGTGTTGGAGCTTTTTCAGAGAGGTTCAAGCTTGTCATCGAACGACAGGTAGGTTACAGTTTATTTTCCCTAGACTCCGCATATATAGGATAAAATTGTATTAATGGGCATCCTTGGGTTGGTTTATTAGGTTGGTACCACAGACCTCGACCGCTTTATTCATGTCCGTCTACTTTTGTTCCTCCGTTGCTTGTAGTATTTGTCGATATATTTTATTTACCCTTGTGGTCCTGTGAGACCTTGTTGACTCTGGAACATAGAAGGTGGGATTTTGGGAATGTCCGCGAGTCCCGGGCATATAATTATCCTTCTAGGCTGGTTATGCTTGCTGAGTAGCTGTGGGCCTGTGCAGGGTCGATAGGTTGATTGTGAGCTGTTGGGCAGCTATTGTGTTTGATCATACCATTTTCATGCATATAAAGAGGTTTTATACAGGTTTTACTACGGTTTAGGCTTCGGGCCTACTGGCACCATTTTCTAAACCTTGCATGGCCCGGGGGGCCCGTTTTTGATGGAAATAATTTGGAAATGGTTTGACTTAACTTGTGAATATTCCTGGGTAAAAGAAAGTAAAACTATGTTTTAAAACACCAGTTTTACGACTAACGCTAGAATCGGCAGGGCCGAGGTGCTAGTTGAGTTTTCTTGCTACTTGAGATGATTTTTAGCCTCGGTCGGACTGAGCACCTGAGATAACTTTCTACTGTTTAGACCCGGTTATGCTCGGGCACCCTTGGAGGGGTTTTTGAGATATTTTCCTACTACTTTAGTCCTGGACAGGGTCTGGGCATGCATATTCGAGACTGGGTCTCTATCTTGAACCCGGACTTGCTTCCGGACGACATGTTTTGATACTGAGTTTTAGTATGGGGTCTGGGACCTCCATGGACCTTGCCATCGGGGCCAGGGGCTGCGTGTGCCAAAGGAGGGGTATACGGTGGAGTAGAGGTATACGGGCAGTGTCCTTCTATGGAACCTACCTGCTGGGCCGGATCGGCACCGGAGGAGGTACATACAGAGATACCATTTCACTTGAGATCTTCATGCATCATATCATTCATTGTTTGAGGCCCCACCCTTATTTGTTGTTTATTGATTGTACGCTCCGGTAGTATGGGATGCCGGAGGGTTTGTTTTCACTTGTTTGTGTTCCTCGGTTGTATGGGCGGCCAGGGGACTGAAGGTAGAATTTTTCTATTTACTTACAGAATTCTTCCCTGTTACGGTTAAGTATGAAATTGGTTACTGCTAGACTTTTAGTTTCTGGATTTGAGATTGATATGATTAGTTGAGTTTGATTCATGTCTCTGAGCATGCCTATCATTACTATTTCTCTCTTCTTCTTACACTTGAGGTTACCGGTATACCGTCCATTTCGTAAACTTATTTTGTATACACTGTATTGCAAGGACCCCAGGTGCGTTATTTCTTACTTCCACCTGTGCCTATGGTGTGTATATTATGCTTACTGGCCTCACATGTGGTTCTGTTGATTTCCCTCTAGGCTAGTTCCTGTGTACCTTTCGTTGATTTCTGTGACTGCTTGCTTCTATTCTGTCTGTTACTATGCTTTTATCTTATATGTGCCCAGTCGGCCTATGATACCTACTGGGTACCTTATGCTTCGCATTTGGTGCTCACCCTACCCCCTGTATCTTTGGGTGCAGATCCTAGCGTGGGCCATCACCGTTAGATCATTGTGATTCGTGCTTGGAGATCTGTTGGGGACTACTTCAGACTGAGGGTGTGCTCTTGCCGATCGGAGCTTAGCTTTAGTGTATCTTTTGCTTCATGTACTCTATTACCATTCAGAGACATCTGTATAAATTGTTTTGGATTATTTGCACTCCATGTATGTAGTTTGGCTCTATACTACGATACCAGGTCTTGGGGTTGATTTAGTTTCCGCATATGTATACATATATATACTCATGTTATCTATTCTCCCACTTATTTGTTAGATAGTGGCCCATTACTTACTGTCCTGGGCTACGGGAATTGGTTCGCCTACTGGGGGGTTGTAGGAGCCATCATGACGGAGAAATCGGGTCGTGACAACTTGGTATCAGAGCTTTAGGTTCACCGTTGTCATTGGTATAGGAGCCAATGTCTAGTAGAGTCCTGCGGATCAGAGCAGAGACGTCCGTACTCAATCTTTGGGAGGCTACAGTGACATTTTAGGAAATTTGACTCTTTCATTGCTTCTGTGTCGTGCGTGGAACCCTTGAAATTTATGTAAATCTCATTTGTTCTACTTTATTCTTCCGCAGATGGTTCGTACGAGATCATCGGCATCACGTGGAGATGAGCCTCCCACTCTAGCTAAGGGTCGAGGACGCCTTCGAACAGTGGCACCTGCTAGGGCTGCTAGAGTGGAGATAGAGCCCGAGCAGCATGTGGATCAGGGGGCAGCCCAGGTACCACCAACTCCAGTACCAGCTCCAGCACCAGCTCCAGTACCAGCTCCAGTGCCCACTTTTGTGCCAGCTCCAGCCACAGCTCAGTCTCCAGATATACGGGGATTACTATTACAGCCTTTGGGTGTGATTGGAGAGCGGCCTTCTGAGGTAGCGCAGATATCCGCTCAGGGGGTAGCCCTGTGTGTACAGAGCTCAGGAGCGCAGCCTGCAACTATGGCTCCCCATGCATAGGTCATTCCGGTTCCATCTATTGCACAACCTCTTGCTCCTCGCCCAGTTATGACAGAGTCAAAGTAGAAGGCATTGGGTAGGTTTTTGAGGTTAGCACCTCCGAGGTTTGCTGGTATTTCTGGACAGGATCCACATGACTTTATTACTACCTGTGAGGAGATGTTGCATCATTTGGGTTTGTTGGAGACTCACGGGGTTGGTTATACTACCTATCAGTTGGAGGGCCCAGCGAAGTTATGGTGGAGGGCCCAGGTTGCTTGTAGACCACCGTCGTCACCTTCTTTGACCTGGTCTGAGTTTTATGAGGCCTTTATGGCCAAGTTCCTACCTCAGAGTGATCGTGAGCATCGCAGGGAGCAGTTTACTCACCTTATGCAGGGGTCTACGACTGTCTCAGAGTATGAGACCCATTTTCATCAGCTGGCACCGTTCGGAGCTATGATCATTCCTACCGAGGAAGATAGGATTCGCAGATTTGTATGGGGTTTGAGGCCAGAGATCAGGCAGCCAACTGAGACATTGATTGCCAGTGGTCGGTCATTCCAGGCTATTATAGACTATGCCCGCACTCTGGAGGACTTACAGCGACATGATCAGGGGTCCAGAGATAAGAGGCCTCGGCATCAGGGTGTCTACAGTGGTTCCAGATATAGTGGTAGAGGTCCTGGCCAGTGGAGCCGGTGTTATCAGCCACAACAGCACCAGGGTCAGTCCAGCCGATCGGTTTAGGCTTCCCTTTAGACTTTCGGTAGTACCCAGTTCGAGCAGGGTCAGAGCAGTCATCAGGGCTATAGCGGCAAGTCTTCGAGGGGTAAAATTTCTAGGGCATCAGGTCGTGGTGGTCATACGGGATCTGTTGGTTCAACTCGACCGAGTAGGCCGCCAGGGGCTTGTTTTACTTGTGGTGTGATTGGTCATTTTGCTAGAGATTGCCCCCAGCAGGGTACAGTTCAGTTGGCCGAGCCTTTACGAGCAGTTCAGCCCCCGACTAGAGTGGGTGGTCGTCACGGTCGAGGTGGTGCTTCGCGCAGCAGAGCAGGTGGTAGGGATGGCGGTTGGGCAGGTGGAGGTCATCGTCAGTTTTACGCGGTCCCTAGGAGACCAGAGGCAGAGTCCTCAGATGCTGTGATTACAGGTACGATTTATGTGTGCCATCAGTCTGCTATGGCTTTATTTTATCCTGGATCCACTTGTTCATATGTATCTGCCTACTTTGTGCCTTATTTGGGGTTGGCTGGTGAGCCATTATCTGTTCCTGTTTCTGTTTTGACCCCAGTAAGAGATTCTTTAGTAGTGGATCGGATTGTGAGATCTTGTATGCTATCTATTGGTGATTCAGAGACTTGGGGTGATTTGATGATTCTTGATATGCTAGATTTTGATGTGATACTGGGCATGGAATGGTTATCCCCTCACCGTGTGGTTTTGGATTGTTATACCAAGACCATTACCATAGCTGTGCCCGGTGTATCCCCGGTTGTGTCGCAGGGTTCTGTTAGCCATGCACCATCTGGGATCATCTCTTGTCTTCGAGCTAGGAAGTTGATTTCCTGTGGGTGTTTAGCTTATCTAACATATGTCCGAGATGTTAGTGCTGACCCTACTTCTCCTGAGTGTGTTCCTGTGGTTAGAGACTTCCTCGATGTGTTTCCTACCGACCTGCCAGGCCTTCCACCTGAGAGAGATATTGATTTCTCTATTGAGCTAGAGCCGGGCACCAGGCCCATTTCTATTTCTCCTTACCGTATGGCTCCTGCTGAGTTGAGGGAGCTTAAGGAGCACCTCTAGGATCTGTTAGCTAAGGGGTTTATTAGACCTAGTGTGGGGTGCTCCTGTTCTCTTCGTGAAGAAAAAGGATGGGTCGATGCGCATGTGTATTGATTATCGATAGCTGAATAGGGTGACAGTGAAGAATAGGTATCCGATGCCGAGGATTGATGATTTGTTTGACCAGCTTCAGGGTTCAGTAATGTTTTCGAAGATTGATTTAAGGTCTGGCTACCATCAGTTGAGGATTAGGGCGGAGGAAATCCCTAAGACAGCATTCAGAACACGTTATGGCCATTATGAGTTCCTGGTGATGTCTTTTGGGTTGACTAATACCCCCGCAGCCTTTATGAACTTGATGCATAGGGTTCTTGGCCCGTATTTGGACTCATTTGTGATAGTTTTTATAGACTACATCTTGGTATACTCGTGTAGTAGAGATGAACATGAGCAGCACTTGAGGGTTATACTCCAGACTTTGAGAGATCATCGGCTTTATGCCAAGTTCTCAAAGTGTGAGTTTTGGCTTGAGTCAGTTGCATTCCTAGGGCACGTGGTGCCTAAGGATGGGATTAGGGTGGATCCGGGAAAGATTTCAGCGGTTTGCGAGTCCCGGGCATAGAATTATCCTTCTAGGCTGGTTATGCTTGCTGAGTAGTTGTGGGCCTGTGCAGGGTCGATTGGTTGATTGTGAGCTGCTGGGCAGCTATTGTGCTTGATCATACCATTTTCATGCATATAAAGAGGTTTTTCCATGTTTTGCTAAGGTTTTCGCTTCGGGCCTACTGGCACTATTTTCTAACCTTGCATGGCCCCGGGGGCCTGTTATTTTTTAATGGAAATGATTTGGAAATGGTTTGATTTAACTTGTGAATATTCCTGAGTAAAAAAAAGTAAAATTATGTTTTAAAACACCAGTTTTACGATTAACGCTAGACTCGGCAGGGCCGGGGTGCTAGTTGAGTTTTCTTGCTACTTGAGATGATTTTTAGCCTCGATCGGACCGAGCACCTGAGATGACTTTCTACTGTTTAGACCCGGTTATGCCCGGGCACCCTTGGAGGGGTTTTTGAGATATTTTCCTACTACTTTAGTCCTGGACAGGGTCTGGGCATGCATATTCGAGACTGGGTCTCTATCTTGAACCTGGACTTGCTTCCGGACGACATGTTTTGATACTGAGTTTTAGTATGGGGTCAGGGACCTCCATGGACCTTGCCATCCGGGCCTGGGGCTTCGAGCTGCGTGTGCCGGAGGAAGGGTATACGGTGGAGTAGAGGTATACGGGTAGTGTCCTTCCATGGAACCTACCTGCTGGGCCGGATCGGCACCGGAGGAGGTACATACAGAGATACCATTTCACTTGAGATCTTCATGCATCATATCATTCATTGTTTGAGGCTCCACCCTTGTTTTTTGTTTGTTGATTGTACGCTCCGGTAGTATGGGATGCCGGAGGGTTTGTTTTCACTTGTTTGTGTTCCTCGGTTGTATGGAGCGGCCGGGGGACTGTAGGTAGACTCTTGCTATTTACTTACAGAATTGTTCCCTATTACGGTTAAGTATGAATTGGTTACTGCTAAACTGTTAGTTTCTGGATTTAAGATTGATATGATTAGTTGAGTTTGATTCATGTCTTTGAGCATGCCTATCATTACTCTTTCCCTCTTCTTACACTTGAGGTTACCGATATACCGTCCATTTCGTAAACTTATTATGTATACACTGTTATTGCAAGGACCCCAGGTGCGTTGTTTCTTACTTTCACCTGTACCTATGGTGTGTATGTTTTGCTTGCTAGCCTCACATGTGGTTCTGTTGATTTCCCTCTGGGCTAGTTTATGTGTACCTTTGTTGATTTCTGTGACTACTTGCTTCTATTCTGTCTGTTACTACGCTTTTATCTTATATGTGCCCAGTCGGCCTATGATACCTACTGGGTACCTTATGCTTCGCATTTGGTGCTCACCCTACCCCCTGCATCTTTGGGTGCAGATCCTAGCGTGGGCCATCGCTGTTAGATCGCTGTGATTCGTGCTTGGAGATCTGTTGGGGACTACTTCAGACTGAGGGTGAGCTCTTGGCGATCGGAGCTTAGCTTTAGTTTATCTTTGCTTTATGTACTCTATTACCACTCAGAGACATCTGTATATATTGTTTTGGATCGTTGCACTCCATGTATGTAGTTTTGGCTCTATACTATGATACCAGGTCTTGGGGTTTGGTTTAGTTTCCGCATATGTATATATTTAAATCCCTTTTATCTATTCTCTTCGTCTTGTTCCCTTATTTGTTAGATAGTAGCCCATTACTAACTGTCATGGGCTACGGGGACTGGTTCACCTACCGGGGGTTGTAGGTGCCATCATGACCGAGAAATTGGGTCGTGATAACTTGGTATCAGAGCTCTAGGTTCATCAGTGTCATCGGTATAGGAGCCAATGTCTAGTAGAGTCCTGTGGTTCGGGGCGGAGACGTCCGTACTCAATCTTTGGGAGGCTACAGTGACATTTTAGGAAATTTGACTCTTTCCTTGCTTTTGTGTCATGCGTAGAACCCTTGAAGTTTCTGGAAATCTCATTTGTTCTACATCATTCTCCCGTAGATGGTTCATACGATATCATCAGCATCACGCGGAGATGAGCCTCCCACTCCAGCTAAGGGTCGAGTATGCCCTCGAACAGTGGCACCTGCTAGGGCTGCTAGAGTGGAGATAAAGCCCGAGTAGCATGTGGATCAGCGGGCAGCCCAGGTACCACCAGCTCCAGTACCAGATCCAGTACCAGCTCCAGTGCCCACTTCTGTGCCAGCTCCAGCCGCAGCTCAGTCTCCAGATATTCGGGGATTACTATTACAGCTTTTGGGTATGATTACAGAGCGGCCTTCTGAGGTAGCAAAGACATCCGCTCAGGGGGCAGCCCTGGGTGCACAAAGCTCAGGAGCTCAGCCTGCTACTATGGCTCCCTGTGCGGAGGTCATTCCGGTTCCATCTATTGCACAACCTCTTGCTCCTCGCCCAGCTATGACAGAGTCAGAGCAGAAGGCGTTGGGTAGGTTTTTGAGGTTAGCACCTCCGAGGTTTGCTGGTACTTCTGGACAGGATCCACATGACTTTATTACTACCTGTAAGGAGATGTTGCATCATTTGGGTTTGTTGGAGACTCACGGGGTTGGTTATACTACCTATCAGTTAAAGGGCCCAGCGAAGTTATGGTGGAGGGCTCATGTTGCTTGTAGACCACCATCGTCACCTCCTTTGACCTGGTCTGAGTTTTATGAGGCCTTTATGGCCAAGTTCCTACCTCAGACTGATCGTGAGCGTCGCAGGGAGAAGTTTACTCACCTTATGCAGGGGTCTACGATCATTTTTATCAGCTAGAACCGTTCGGAGCTATGATCATTCCTACCGAGGCAGATAGGATTTGCAGATTTGTATGGGGTTTGAGGCCAGAGATCAGGCAGCCAACTGAGATATTGATCGCCAGTGGTCGGTCATTTCAGGCTATCATAGACTATGCCCGTATTGTGGAGGACTTACAGCGATAGGATCAGGGGTCCAGAGATAAGAGGCCTCGACATCAGGGTGTTTATAGTGGTTCCAGATATGGTGGTAGAGGTCCTGGCCAGTGGAGCCGGAGTTATCAGCCACAGCAGCACCAGGGTTAGTCCAGCCGACCAGTTCAGGCTTCCCTTCAGACTTTCGGTAATACCCAGTTCGAGCAGGGTTAGGGCAGCCATCAGAGCTATAGCGGCCAGTCTTCGAGGGGTACAGTTTCTGGGGCATCAATCCGTTGTTGTTATACGGGATCTACTGGTTCATCCTGACCGAGTAGGCCGCCAGGGGCTTGTTTTACTTGTGGTGTGATTGGTCATTTTGCTAGAGATTTCCCTCAGCAGGGTACAGTTCAGTTGGCCGAGCCTTTACGAGTAGTTCAGCCCCCGACTAGAGGGGGTGGTCGTCAGAGTAGAGTTGGTGCTCCACGCGGCAGAGTAGGTGGTAGGGATGGCGGTCGGGCAGGTGGAGGTCGTCGTCAGTTTTACGCGGTCCCTAGGAAACCAGAGGCAGAGGCCTCAGATGCTGTGATTACAGGTACGATCTCTGTGTGCCATCAGTTTGCTATGGCTTTATTTGATCCTGGATCCACTTGTTCATATGTATCTGCCTAATTTGTGCCTTGTTTGGGGTTGGCTAGTGAGCCATTATCTGTTCCTGTTTTGTTTTGACCCCAGTAGGAGATTCCTTAGTAGTGGATCGGATTGTGAGATCCTGTATGTTATCTGTTGGTGATTCAGAGACTTGGGGTGATTTGATGATTCTGGATATGCTAGATTTTGATGTGATACTGGGCATGGACTGGTTATCCCCTCACCGTGTGGTTTTGGATTGTTATGCCAAGACCATTACCATAGCTTGTGCCCGGTGTATCCCCGGTTGTGTGGCAGGGTTCTGTTAGCCATGCACCATCTGGGATCATCTCTTGTCTTCGAGCTAGAAAGTTGATCTCCCGTGGGTGTTTAGCTTATCTAGCATATGTTCGAGATGTTAGTGCTGACCCTACTTCTCCTGAGTCTGTTCCTGTGGTTAGAGACTTCCTCGATGTGTTTCCTACCGACCTGCCAGGCCTTCCACCTGAGAGAGATATTGATTTCGCTATTGAGTTAGAGCCGGGCACCAGGCCCATTTCTATCTCTCCTTACCGTATGGCTCCTGCTGAGTTGAGGGAGATTAAGTAGCAGCTCCAGGATCTGTTAGCAAAGGGGTTTATTAGACCTAGTGTGTCACCTTGGGGTGCTCCTGTTCTTTTCGTGAAGAAAAAGGATGGGTCGATGCACATGTATATTGATTATCGGCAGCTGAATAGGGTGACAGTGAAGAATAGGTATCCGATGCCGAGGATTGATGACTTGTTTGACCAGCTTCAGGGTTCAGTCGTGTTTTCGAAGATTGATTTGAGGTACGGCTACCATCAGTTGAGGATTAGGGTTGAGGACATCCCTAAGACAGCATTCAGGACACGTTATGGCCATTATGAGTTCCTGGTGATGTCTTTTGGGTTGACTAATGCCCCCCGCAGCCTTTATAAACTTGATGCACAGGGTTCTTGGCCCGTATTTGGACTCATTTGTGATAGTTTTCATAGACGACATCTTGGTATACTCGCGTAGTAGAGATGAGCATGAGCAGCACTTGAGGGTTATACTCCAGACTTTGAGAGATCATTGGCTTTATTCCAAGTTCTCAAAGTGCGAGTTTTGGCTTGAGTCAGTTGCATTCCTAGGGCACGTGGTGTCTAAGAATGGGATTAAGGTTGATCCGGGAAAGATTTTTGCGGTTTGTGATTGGCCTAGACTTACTACTGCTACTGAGGTCTGCAGCTTTATTGGGTTAGCAGGTTACTACCGACGGTTCGTTGAGGAATTTTCTTCCATAGCAGCACCCTTGACTATGTTGACTAGGAAGGATGTCCCATTTCAGTGGTCGGATCAGTGTGAGGATAGCTTCCAGAAGCTTAAGGCCTTATTGACTTCAGCTCCAGTTTTGACTTTGCCGGTTGAGGGTCAGAGCTTCTCCGTGTACTGTGATGCTTCTGGGGTTGGTCTTGGTTGTGTGTTTATGCAGCAGGGTCGAGTAATAGGATATGCGTCAAGCCAGCAGAAGGTTCATGAGCGCAACTACCCCACTCATGACTTAGAGTTGGCAGCGGTAGTTTTTGCGCTCAAGATCTGGAGGCATTACCTATATGGAGTTCACTGTAAGATCTTCACCGATCACCGTAGTCTTCAGTATATCACGAGTCAGCGAGAGTTGAACTCGAGGCAGAGGAGATGGGTCGAGTTACTGAAGGACTATGACTTCACTATTTTGTATCATCCGGGCAAGGCAAATGTGGTAGCGGATGCCTTGAGCCAGAAGGCAGTGAGCATGGGTAGCCTAGCTTCTCTTTCAGTTTCAGAGCGACCATTGGCCTTGGACATCCAGTCCTTGGCTAACCATTTGGTTAGGCTTGACTTGTCGGATCCTAGCAGAGTTCTCGCCAGTATTTAGGTTCGTTCTACTTTGATTGATCAGATTCAGAGCCGTCAGTTTGAGGATCAACAGTTGTGTGACCTTCGTGATCGGGTTGTTCAGGGTGAGACAAGTCGGGCTACTCTAGATTCAGATGGGGTTCTGAGGTTTGATAGTCGCCTTTGTGTTCCGAGGATTAGTGATTTGATTCAGTTGATACTTCATGAGGCACATTGTACTAGATACTCCATTCACCCTGGCACAGCAAAGATGTATAGAGACTTGAGACAACTCTACTGGTGGAGTGGTATGAAGTGGGATATAGCGGAGTTCATATCTCGGTGCTTGAACTTTCAGCAGGTTAAGTTCGAGCACATGAGACCTGGTGGTTTGATGCAGCGACTTCCCATTCCTGAATGGAAGTGGGAAGGGATTACTATGGACTTTATTGTTAGTTTGCCTCGTACTTCTCATGGGTTTGATTCCATATGGGTGATTGTTCATAGGCTGACTAAGTCAGCACATTTCTTGCCGGTTCAAACATCTTATGGCGCAGAGAGGTTAGCTCAGATCTACCTTCGTTAGATTGTTCGATTGCATGGGGTCCCAGCTTCTATTATTTCAGACCGCGGCACTCAGTTCACGTCTCAGTTCTGGAGGGCTATTCAGCGAGATTTGGGTACAGAGGTTCATCTTAGTACTGCTTTCCACCCTTAGACAGATGGCCAGTCCGAGAGGACCATTCAGATTCAGGAGGACATGCTTCGGGCCTGTGTTCTTGACTTTGGAGGTTCATGGGATCAGTTTGTTCCCTTGGCAGAGTTTGCTTATAATAACAGCTTCCATTCGAGTATCGGCATGGCACCTTTTGAGGCTTTGTATGGCAGGCGTTGCAGATCACCGATAGGTTGGTTTGATGGTTTTAGTGCTGGGCCACAAAGCACAGATTTGCTTCGAGATTCCTTAGACCGAGTCCGAGTGATTCAGGACAGACTTCAGGCAGCTCAGAGCAGGCAGAAGAGTTATGCTGATCGTAGGCTTCGTGCCTTGGAGTTTAGTGTCGGTGACTTGGTGTTTCTCCGTGTATCGCCTATGAAGGGCGTGATGAGATTTGGTAGGTAGGGCAAGCTTAGCCCCAGATACATTGGGCCGTTTGAGATTCTTCAGAGGGTTGGTAGCGTTGCCTATCAGCTAGCCTTGCCCCTGATGTTTTCGGCTATACATCCTGTATTTAACGTTTTGATATTGCGTCGGTATATCCCAGATGAGTCTCATGTGTTGCAGTGGGATTCAATTCAGTTGGGTGAGGGTTAAGCCTTTGTTAAGGAGCCGGCGGCTATTTTGGCCAGAGATGTCAGGAGATTGAGGTCTCGGGAGATCCCGATTGTTAAGGTTCGGTGGAGGCACCGTCCAGCCGAGGAGGCTACCTGGGAGACCGAGAGAGATATGCGGGCTCAGTATCTGCAGCTATTTGAGCCTTCAGGTACCCCCTTGACCTTGACTTTCGAGGACGAAAGTCCTTTTTAGTAGTGGATGATGTAATGACCCTTCCGGTTATTTCCACGTATATGTTTTCCTTGAACCGTTAGAGCTTGTTTGTAGCGGCCCCAAGTCACTTAAGGCTTGTCAGGACCGGTATTTCGGTGCTGGGTCCATTTATTTGGTCGTATGATAAGTTTTGAAGACAAGTAAGTCGGCAAAAGTTATCGTAAGTTCCTTTAATAAATTTTATGAACTTTAGGTAAAATGGCTCTGGGATTTTCTCCCAATATATAAAGAGTTAGAAGTCCCCCAAAATACCAAATCGAAGGTCTACGAGTCTAGTTTCCAACGCATAAAACCTCACGTCCAACTGATCTCGGAATAAAGAGTTATGACTGTTTTACCGCGGACTATTTGGCAGGAACCGGTTTGCGAACCGGGTAGTGAACCGGGTCGGGTCAAAACCGATTTAAAGCCTCAACTTCACGTTTTAAAATGCCATTTCAGTTCTGAAACAGTGAGAAAATATAAGGGAGGATTCCAATAGAGTTCTTGAGTATCAAAATCGTGCGTTGGTGAATTGCGAGCCTAAGTTTGAGAATTTATTAACATCTCGTGTATTTGAAAATATTTTATTTGAAAGTTGAATTTGGTAAAAAGTTATATTATTATTACCTTTTTAAAATATTTTAAAGGTTTATGAAAAATATTTTTGTTATGATATAATTGTATATTTATTTATTTTATAAGGTTTTTATACATTGTAATATTTTAACGGAGATAGTAAATTTAGTTACGTTAAAAATTATTATTATAATATGGTAGGTTTTATTTGAAATGATCTTCTATTAATTATGGTATATTTAAAAAGCTGTATTTATTTTACCACGAACCTATGCAATACCCGAATATATATAACGGGGTAAAAGGATTCTTTTTATATTGCCACCTCCCCTTATACGTGTAAGTAAAAGGGGAGGGACACCAATTAATAGCGGTGACAGTAGTGCTATTTATGTTGGGAATCAACAAGTCCATTCGACTTTTATTTCATTCATTACCAAGGGTAATGATTGTTGGCAAATCCAACATACTTATATATGCACATCTGCCAAACTTCCAAAGTTTGGCAGCATTTAAGTCTCTTCCATTTCTATATTTAGAAAGAGACGTTGCAGCAGCAAAGATTACCTTCTACATACGTATACGGAGAGAATTAGGTGGAACTAGATATATTTTGACGTTGTGTTTAATTTCGAAAAGGAAATCAATTATCTACGTCAAGTTATTCAAGTCCGAGTTCGAGTGTGATTTCGTTTCGGAGTTTTTTTGGAGAAGTTCAAGCTTGTCATCGGACGACAGATAGGTTACGGTTTATTTTCCCTAGACTCCGCATATATAGGATAAAATTGTATTAATGGGCATCCTTGGGTTGGTTTATTAGGTTGGTACCACAGAACTCGACCGCTTTATTCATGTCCGCCTACTTTTGTTCCTCCGTTGCTTGTAGTATTTGCCGATATATTTTATTCACCCTTGTGGTCCTATGAGGCCTTGTTGACTCTGGAACATAGAAGGTGGGATTTTGGGAATGTCTGCAAGTCCCGGGCATAGAATTATCCTTCTAGGCTGGTTATGCTTGCTGAGTAGCTGTGGGCCTGTGCAGGGTCGATAGGTTGATTGTGAGCTGCTGGGCATCTATTGTGCTTGATCATACCATTTCCATGCATATAAAGAGGTTTTTCCATGTTTTGCTAAGGTTTTGGCTTCGGGCCTACTGGCACTATTTTCTAACCTTGCATGGCCCCGGGGGCCTATTTTTTTTAATGGAAATGATTTGGAAATGGTTTGATTTAACTTGTGAATATTCCTGGGTAAAAGAAAGTAAAATTATGTTTTAAAACACTAGTTTTACGATTAACGCTAGACTCGGCAGGGCCGGGGTGCTAGTTGAGTTTTCTTGCTACTTGAGATGATTTTTAGCCTCGGTCGGACCGAGCACCTGAGATAACTTTCTACTGTTTAGACTCGGTTATGCCCGGGCACCCTTGGAGGGGTTTTTGAGATATTTTCCTACTACTTTAGTCCTGGACATGGTCTGGGCATGCATATTTGAGACTGGGTCTCTATCTTGAACCCGGACTTGCTTCCAGACGACATGTTTGATACTGAGGTTTAGTATGGGGTCTGGGACCTCCATGGACCTTTGCCATCCGGGCCTGGGGCTTCGGGCTGCGTGTGCCGGGAGGAAGGGTATACGGTGGAGTAGAGGTATAACGGGCAGTGTCCTTCCATGGAACCTACCTGCTGGGCCGGATCGGCACCGGAGGAGGAACATACAGAGATACCATTTCACTTGAGATCTTCATGCATCATATCATTCATTGTTTGATGCTCCACCCTTGTTTCTTGTTTGTTGATTGTACGCTCCGGTAGTATGGGATGCTGGAGGGTTTGTTTTCACTTGTTTGTGTTCCTCGGTTGTATGGGCGGCCGGGGGACTGTAGGTAGACTCTTGCTATTTACTTACAGAATTGTTCCCTGTTATGGTTAAGTATAAATTGTTACTGCTAAACTGTTAGTTTCTGGGTTTAAGATTGATATGATTAGTTGAGTTTGATTCATGTCTCTTAGCATGACTATCATTACTCTTTCCCTCTTCTTACACTTGAGGTTACCGGTATACCGTCCATTTCATAAACTTATTATGTATACACTGTTATTGCAAGGACCCCAGGTGCGTTGTTTCTTACTTTCACCTGTACCTATGGTGTATATATTTTTCTTGCTAGCCTCACATGTGGTTCTGTTGATTTCCCTCTGGGCTAGTTCATGTGTACCTTTCGTTGATTTCTGTGACAACTTGCTTCTATTCTGTCTGTTACTACGCTTTTATCTTATATGTGCCCAGTCGGCCTATGATACCTACTGGGTACCTTATGCTTCGCATTTGGTGCTCACCCTACCCCCCTACATCTTTGGGTGCAGATCCTAGCATGGGCCATCGCCGTTAGATCGCTGTGATTCGTGCTTGGAGATCTGTTGGGGACTACTTCAGACTGAGGGTGAGCTCTTGGCGATCGGAGCTTAGCTTTAGTTTATCTTTGCTTTATGTACTCTATTACCACTCAGAGACATCTGTATATATTGTTTTGGATCGTTGCACTCCATGTATGTAGTTTTGGCTCTATACTATGATTCCAGGTCTTGGGGTTTGGTTTAGTTTCCGCATATGTATATATTTATATCCCTTTTATCTATTCTCTTCGTCTTGTTCCCTTATTTGTTAGATAGTAGCCCATTACTAACTGTCCTGGGCTACGGGGACTAGTTCACCTACCGGGGGTTGTAGGTGCCATCATGACCGAGAAATTGGGTCGTGACAAATTGGATATTATTGTCCAAGCAGCTTGTCGTCGGACGACATGTAGGGTACAGTCTAAACTCCCTAGACTGCATATATATCAGATAAAATTTTCCTAATTGGCATCCTTGGGTTGGGTTATTAGCTTGGCACCACTGACCTTGACTGCTTTTCCATGTTCACCTCATTTTTTTTCGCTATTGTGTGTTGTATTCTTCGTAGGTTGGTATTATCACCCTTGTGGTCCTGAGTGGCCTTGTATTAACTCTGGAACATAGATGGTGGGTTATATAGGAATTTCCTTGAGTCTCGAACATCATTGTTATTGTTATAGAGCTGGCTATCTAAGCTGTAGAATGATTGGAGCCTGTGAGTGGCCGATAGGTTGATTGTGAGTCGTTGGGCTACTGATTGTGATTGAGCATGCCATTATCATACATATATAGAGATTTCTACAGGATTTTTACTATGGTTTTGCCTTCGGGCCTACTTTATATGGTTTTCTAAACCTTGCATGGCCTCGAGGGCCCGTTTTCGATAAAAGGTGGTCTTGAAATGGTTTGGTACTGTTTAAATAGATCTTCTTAAGGTAAGAAAAGTTGAAAGAGAAACTTATCATTGTCTTCCTACTTATACTAGACTCGGCCGGGATGTAGTTCTAGACTTGACTTCGTATTGATTTGAAACAGTATTAGACTCGGTGAAGCCAAGCACTAGACTTGATTTACTATCATTTTAGACCGAATATACCCGGGCACCCTTGGAGTGGGTTTATGAGACTTATTTCATTGATTTAGACCTGGATAGAATTCAGGCATGCATTTTGAGTATTTGAGAACTAGTTTGGAGTGTAGTATGTGGTCTACAAGCAAACCTCCATGGAGCATGTCATTCCAGACCAAGTGCTACGGGCAAAAGGGTGATCGGAGGTAGGGGTGTACGGTGGATTAGAGCTACTCGAGAGAATTCCTTCCATGGATCCCGCCTTTATTTGACCTTTGGGGCACCAGAGGGGGTAACATACGACACTGTGGTTACAGTTAGTTGGCATATCATATCATATCATATCATTTATTTGTGTGAGGTTCCACCCTTGTTTGTTGTTTGTTGAGTGTACGCTCTAGTAGTATGGGCTACCGAAGGGTTTGCCTTCACTTGCTTGTATTCCTCGGGTGTATGGGTGCCTGTGGTGCTGTAGTTAGACTTATTGTTACTATTTCATGGAATTGGTTCCCTTTATGATACGTGATGAGATTGGAGATTATTAAGGTTGTACTTGGGCTTCCAGTTGTTAAATTCTTGACTTAAGATTAGTATGTCTTTTTTGTTTATTGAATCTTGTATTCGAGCATGATTACTTTGACTATTCTTCTCCTTCTCTATTCATTTGAAGTTACTGGTATAATGCCTACTTCTTGAATTTCTTTTTATATACTTGTTACTGTGAGGATCCCAGATACGTGTTTCTTCCTTTCACTTGTGATTTGCTTTCTAATATCTATCCATGTGTATTATTCTTGATTGTATTCCCTCTGTGCTAGCTTCGATGTGCTTCTTCATTGTTTCAGTGCCTACTTGCTTCTATTCTGCTTATTGCAGCTCTTTTATCTTATATGTGCCTAGTCGACCTATGATACTTACTGGGTACCGGTTGCTTTACAATTGGTGCTCATACTACACCCTGCATCTTTTGGTGCAGATCTTAGTGTGGGCCATCACCGTTAGCTCATTGGATACTCATGCCCCAGCTCAGTCTTTAGATAATCGGGGGTGGCTACTTTAGCTATTGGATATGATCGAAGAGCGACCTTCTGAAGTAGCATAGACATCTGCTCAAGTGGAAGCCTTGTGTGTTTAGAGTTCAGGAGCACAACCTGTTACTAGGGCTCCCTGTGCTAAGGTTATTCCAGTTCCAGTGGTTGTACAACCTCTTGCTCCTCGCCCAGCTATGACAAATGGGAAGCAGAAGGAATTGAGTAGATTTTTGAGATTGGCACCATCGAGGTTCGCTGGTACATCGGGTCAGGATCCACATGACTTCATTATAAGGAGATGTTACACCATCTGGGTTTGCTAGAGACTCACTGGGTTAGATATACTACGTATTAGCTGGAGGGTCTAGCGAAGTTATAGTGGAGGGCATAGGTTGCTTACAGACCTTCTACATCACCTCTATTACCTTGGTCCGAGTTTTATGAGGCCTTCATGGCCAAGTTCCTACCTCAGAGTGATCGAGAGCGCCGAGAGCATTTCACTAGGCTTATGCAGGAATCCATGTCTAAATCTGAGTATGAGACTCATTTCCATCCGCTTGCTCCATTTGGGGCTATGATCATTCCCACCGAGCCAGACAGGATCTGCAAGTTTGTTTAGGGATTATAGATAGAGCTTAGACAGCCAACTGAGATATTGGTTTCTAGTGATCAGTCATTTCAGGCTATTGCAGACTACGTCCGTACTGTGGAGGACTTGCATCGACATGATCAGGGGGCTAGAGATAAGAGGCCTTATTATCAGGGTGGCTACAGTGGTTTTAGATATGGTGGTAGAGGTTCAGGCCTGTAGGGTCAGGATTATCAGCCACAGCAGCACCATGGTCAGTCTAGCAGACCAGTTCAGGCATTACTTCAGAGTTTGGGTGGTCCTCAGCTTGAGCAGGGTCAGTCATCGAGGGGTGCATCTTATGGGGCATCAGGATGTGGTGGCCATTCAGGTTCTGCTAGTCCATCTTGATAGTTCAAGCCATCAGGGCCTTGTTATGATTGTGGAGTTGTGGGTCATTATGCTAGAGATTGCCCCCAGCAGGGTGCAGTTCAGTCAGCTTCTCAGCCGGTCGATCCTTTACAAGCAGTTCAACCTCCAGTTAGAGAGGGTGGTGTTCAGGCTAGGGGTGGTTCCCCGCATGGTATAGAAGGTGGTAAGGATAGTGGTCGGGCAGGTAGAGGTCGTCGTCAAATCTATGCGATCCCTAGGAGACCGGAGGCAAAGGCCTCAAATGTTATGATTACAGGTACAATTTCTGTGTGCCGTCAGTATGTTATGGCTTTATTTGATCTTGGATCTATATGTTCATATGTATCTGCCTACCTTGTGCCTTGTTTGAGGTTGGCTAGTGAGCCGTTATCTGTGCCTATTTCTGTTTAAACCCCAGTAGGAGATTCTTTAGTAGTAGATCGGATTGTGAGATCTTGTACATTTTCTGTTGGTGATTTGGATACTTGGGGTGATTTGATGATTCTTGATATGTTAGACATTGATGTGATACTAGGCATAGACTGGTTATCCCCTCACAGTGTGGTTTTTGATTGTTATGCCATGACCATTATGATAGACGTGCCCGGTGTATCCCCGGTTATGTGGCAAGGTTATGTTAGTTGCGCACCGTCAGGGATCATCTCTTGTCTTTGAGCTAGGAGTTCATTTTTCAAGGGTATTTGGTTTACTTAGCATATGTCCGAGATATTAGTGCCGACCCTTCTTCCCCTGAGTCTATCCCTGTGGTTAGAGACTTCATAGATGTTTTTCCTACCGACCTGCCAGCTTTCCACCTGAGAGAGATATTGATTTTGCTATTGAGTTAGAGCTGGGCACCAGGCCCATTTCTATTTCTCCCTATCGTATGGCTCCTGCTGAGTTGAGAGAGCTTAAGGAGCAGCTCTAGGATTTGTTAGATAAGAGGTTCATTAGATCGAGTGTGTCACCTTGGGGTGCTCCTATTTTGTTTGTGAAGAAGAAAGATGGGTTGATGCGGATGTGTATTGATTATCGGCAGTTGAATAAGGTGACAGTGAAGAATAGGTATCCGATGCCAAGGATTGATGACTTGTTTGATCAGCTTCAGGGTTTTGTCATGTTTTCAAAGATTGATTATGGTGAGGCTACCACTAGTTGAGGATTAGGGTGGAGGACATCCCTAAGATAGCATTCAGGACACATTACGATAATTATGAGTTCCTGGTGATGTCTTTTGGATTGACTAATGCACCCGCAACTTTCATGTATCTGATGCACAAGGTGCTTAGCCAGCATTTTGGATTCGTTCGTGATAGTCTTCATAAATGACATTCTGGTAGACTCCCAGAGTAGAGATGAGCACGAGCAGCACTTGAGCACTGTACTTTAGACTTTGAGAGATCATCGACTTTATGCCAAGTTCTCAAAGTACGAGTTTTGGCTTGAGTCAGTTGCATCCTAGGGCACGTGGTATCTAAGGATGGGATTAGAATTGATCCGGGTAAGATTTCAGCAGTGCGTGATTGGCCTAGACCTACTAGTACTACTGAGGTTCACAGTTTTGTTGGGTTAGCGGGTTACTACAGATGGTTCGTTGAGGGATTTTCTTCTATAGAAGCACCCTTGACTATGTTGACTAGTAAGGATGTTCCTTTTCAGTGGTCGGATCAGTGTGAGGATAGCTTCCAGAGGCTTAAGGCCTTATTGACTTTAGCTCCAGTTTTGACATTGTCGGTTGAGGGTCAGAGTTTCTCCGTGTATTGTGATGCTTTTGGGGTTAGTCTTGGTTGTGTGTTGATGCATCAGGGATGAGTGATAGCATATTTATCGAGGCAGCTAAAGGTTCACGAGTTCAACTACCCCACTCATGACTTGGAGTTGGCAGCGGTAGTCTTCGCGCTCAAGATCTGGAGGCACTACTAATATGGGGTTCATTGTGAGATATTCATCGATCATCGCAGTGTTCAGTACATTGCGAGTCAGTGAGAGCCAAACTCGAGGCAGAGGAGATGGATTGAGATACTTAAGGACTATAATTTCACCATTCTATATCATCCGGGCAAGGGCAAACGTGGTAGCGGATGCCTTGAGTAGAAAGGCAGTGAGTATGGGCAGCCTAGCTTCACTTTCAGTTTTTGAGCGATCGTTGGCCTTGGACATTCATTCCTTGGCTAACCATTGGTTAGGCTTGACTTGTCGGATCCTAGCAGAGTCCTTGCTAGTATTGAGGTTCGTTCTATTCTAGTTGATCATATTAAGAGCCGACAATTTGAGGATCAGAGTTTGTGTGACCTTCGTGATTCGGTAATTCAGGGTGAGCCCAGCCAGGCTACATTGATATCTGATAGTATTCTGTGGTTCGACAGTCATCTTTGTGTTCCAAGGGTTGGAGATTTGGTCTAGTTGATACTTCGTGAGGAACATTATTCTAGATACTCCATTCATCCTGGCACAACGAAGATATATAGAGACTTGAGATAGCTTTACTGGTGGAGTGGTATGATGTGGGACGTAGCGGAGTTCATATCTCAGTGCTTGATCTATCAGCAGGTTAAGTTCGAGCACATGAGACTAGGTTGTTTGATGCAGCGACTTCCCATTCCTGAGCGGAAGTGGGAAGGGATTACTATGGACTTCGTTATTGGTTTGCCTTGTACTTCTCGGGGATTCGACTCCATTTGAATGATTGTTGATCAATACTAAAAAAAAGCTAAAAAGAGACAGCCAAAAGAGACGCTGGCTATCGCTTTTTTGGCCAAAAGCGATAAAAAAGCGACGGCGTCACTTTTGTGGGAAAATGGCCTATCGATTTTCCAAAAGCGACGGCCAGCATCGCTTTAAAAGCGATGGACTGCATCACCAAGTAAAAAAGCGACGAATTTTTGTTTTAATTAATTTTTCCAAAAAAGCGACGGACGTCGTCGCTTTTTTCTTGAACTTGAAGAACAAAGCGACGGACAACGTCGCTTTTTTTGGTAAATTTTTTCTAGAAAAAAGACCCTGTCTGTCGCATTTTCTGGGTATTTTTTTTTAGAAAATCCAAAAAAGCGATGGACAACGTCGCTTTTTCTGGGATTTTTTTAAACAATTCCCGAAAAATGACGGACAAATAAGACGCTGTCCGTCGCTTTTCTGCATTTTTTCCAGCAGCAATAATCTGCATTTTCAATATGCACCACCTGCCATTTAGAAATCTAATTCAATACAGCCTAAACCAGCACTAATTGCTGCCACAATATTCATAAAACAAATACAACATCAACAACAAACTAAAAATGAAGTAAAAATTTCATTAAACACATAAAAGGTCCACTAAAAGGACCTATAAAGTATTTAAAAGTGTCAAAAAGTATAAGGAAATGAGTCAATCCTAATGGGGGGTAGTATCCACATACTCCTCCTCATTTTCACTAGTCTCAGTAACTTCGTCACTTGATGACGAGGAGGAAGGAGTAGGATCTACATGACTACGACAAAAGCGGCCAATAAAGGATAACATTTGTTGTTGAAGAGACTAGACAGTCTTGGACAAATCATCAGTGGTCTCAGTCTATTTTCTGTCGGATTCTGCCAAGGCCCTAGTAAGATATGCGATCTGCTGCGACATATGTGCAAGCTGAACACCATCAACCGCCTCAGCCTGCCGCAAAGATCCAATACCATCCAGTCTTGACTGAATTCATTGCAAATCATTCCTAGAGCCTAGACCATAGACTCTCCCCTTTTGTCTCCCCCCTGCCATTTTTTCGGTCCATATTTGAATGGCTTCCTCATGTGTAGTGTCACGCCCCAAGGCTACCCCCTAGACGTAACATGGGACTCGCGACCACAAGTTCCCCAAGTTAACCCCTGGTCATAGCATAACATAGGCATACACGAGGAAACATAGCGGAAGTATAAATAGAGAGCTAGGCAACCCAATCCATACATGATGAAGTCAATAAGAAATGTAATCCAAAAAGGGAGACTCGAATACTGTCTATGTCTAAAAAGCCTCTACATGACATAAGGAGTTGCTAGGACAAGACCCTAGCTAACTTAAAGTACGAAAGTAAACAGCCATAAAAAATACTAAGATAATAACTAGCCCTCGAATAATGAGGAGTCACCAACACTGACTGGAATGGCCTGCGGTCTCTAGCCACGTGCCTGAGGGACGGAACCTGAGTCTGCATCATCAAGAGGATGTAGCGCAAATATGCGTCAGTACTATAGGATGTACCGAGTATGTGAGATATGCATAATTTGTGATAAAAACATGCTTAAAATATCCTTGAATATGAAATCATATGATAATAGTATATAATGACTCAAATCAATAACATAAAGCTGAAAACAAAGTCAAAGTCATAAACCATAAGTAGTAAGTCTGAAATCTGAAGGCAATGAGTCAATGCGATCTTTTCCTGAAAACTAACTTCTGTGGGAAAATACCATAAGTAAAGCTTAAGTCATGAAATAGATAACTTGATGCATTAAAACTTTCTTACGGGAGTTTCTTATAACCGACATGAGACCATGCAAGCTTACATGGAATCTAACTATATAACCCTAGTTAGCAAAGCTGACTTTGAACCTTGCCAAGGAACAAGTCACCATACCCAACTATATAACCCTAGTTGGCAAAGTTGTCCTATGCCCCTCTAAGGCAAGAACACCATACATAAAGACGTGGATCAACTTTCCTAAGCCTTTAAGGCACATATCATATCATAACCTATGCTGGCAACGTAGTTTCTGGATTGGGTAATCGAACCCTCATCGCTCGGTGCTAAATATTACTCCCAAAATATGCACATATAGCTCATCATATAATAAGGGCATACTCTCATGCCAAATCTTACTCATAAAGCATGAAAACACATCGGGCATCATACAACTTTCATAGCTTAGGTAGGCAGATCTAGATACCAAACATTTTATAAAACATAGAGACATATCATATGTCATATTGTTCATACTTCAAAATCCTTAAAACTTAGCATAGCCATAATTCAAAACATTCTTTTCTTTCTAAATTCATACTTGAAGAATTAAGCATACAATTTCATAAATACATAAAGGCCATGATATCTAATCATGCCAAATTTCTCTTGAAAATATGCAATTTCATGAAATCATGCTAGGATTCAACTTTCATGCTTGGGCTTTAAAACCCAATGAAGGAATCATGAACAAATCATGTAAAATCAATAAGAAACCATGAATTTAAATATAGAAACTGATTTCATAAGTTTTCCCCAATTTGGGTAAGAACCCAAGTTTCACAAATTGGATAAGGATTAACCTTAAAATCATGAATAGGAAGTCCCTTATAAAAACACATAAAAATCATGCAATTTAGTGTTAGAATCCATAGAAGAATCATGAGAAAATAATTTATAGAAGAACACATGAGAATTGGGTAAGAACCCTAATTTAGAAATTCATAAAATCAATTTAGAAGATTGGGGTTTTGGGCAGAAGGGTGAAGGAATTCCCTTATTGAATACCCACATACCTTGATTGAAGCTTTCCTAATTTGGGACTTGAGGATGGAGACTTGAAGATGGAGTCCTTATCTTGAAGCTTGGAGAATGGAGACCCTTTTCTTCTCTTGGAACTTGATTGAGAGAATGGAAGAGAACCTAGGCTAAGTGGGAATAAAACCCCTTCTAATTTGCCAAAAATGACTTAACTTAGGAGTTAAAAGAGTGGAAAATTACCAAAATACCCCTGGGAAAAGAATTTAAAAACTTCAGAAAATTTCGTCAAAGGCTTCCACGGACACAAATCACGACCCGTGGAATGAATCACGGTCCGTGGAATGGAAGTCGTGGTTCCAAGGGACTTTTCAGGGCTCTGGACTGATTTCCACGAGTTGGTTTCATGACCCGTGGAAACTTCCATGAACCGTGGAACCTTCTCATGATTTTCAGGTAAAAAACTAATTTCCATGAGTTGGTTTCACGACCCGTGGAACCTTCTCGTGGTTGCAGTCTGTCATTTTGACAGACAAACACTCTTTAGTAAAACAGTGATAACTTTTTACTCCGGACTTGGACTAATGCGCAGTTTATGGCGATGGAAAGAAGATTCAAATACCATTAATTTATTAGGTACTAGGTTATCTAACTCTTAATATGCTACGAGTTATGATAGTTTGAAGTTGACCCTTGAAAAATCTTACACTAAAACTCAATCGGTAAGGAAGCTTTCAACTCAACTTTGAGCTAGAGGTTCTCTATGACCCTTATTCATATCTAATGCACCTTTAAAACTTCAGAATAAGTCTTAATACTTAGATACATAGAAAATTTATTTAGTTCGAGTCTAACAACATATGAAGAAAGATTCAGATTTAGCTTAGTATTTCTGGGTGTTACATGTAGGCTCGATCAGCAAGCCTAGACCTTGCTGAGTCTAGTTGTACTCAGACAAAATATATCCAAACTCATCCTGTATATATAAAAAAGTAAAATTATAATATATACATAATAAATATACATATGTACTTTAATTATATTTAAACTTTAAAACTTACATAGGCGTCTTGAGCCCTCTGTTCAACCCATACATCTGGATCTGAATCATTTCTTTATATCTTATGTGGCCTTTCTTAAAAATCTCAGCCTGAGTCGGAGGGCACCCCAAGTCTTTCTCCTGCAAACAAAATAAATTTATCATAATTGTGATGACTCTTCCGATCATCTTTGTGTTTATGTATTTATTGCACTATTAGAGCCTTTCTGTAGTGGCCCCATGTCATTTATGGCTTGCTGGGATCGGTGGTTTGGTTCCCTAGCCATTCGTTTGGTCGTTTTGACTGTTTGCCTATTTTAGATCTTAAACTTAGAATATCATTGACTTTGGTCAACATTCTTAGCTGACGTGCTCAGAATTGAATTGTGACAGTTCCATTAGCTCTGGAGCAATGAGTTTGGTCAAGTGGGACCTTTAGTTGAGGCCTAAGAACTTTCAGTGTGTGTTTTGTTGGATTTCTCAGCTTTTAGGCCATTTGGACTTGAAAGTGTAACTTTTGGTGACTTTCGATGTGGAGTGTCGGATTCAAAATACGATGACTCCATCAGCTCCGGAATGTTGAGTTTGGGCAAAGAAGGTGGTTGGTTTGGGTTTCGGGTGAGCCAAACTCATTTCGAGCCCTTGTGTTCCTTTTTATTTGTGTTGACTTGGGTCAACATTTCTCCGGAATGACCTCGTATGAAAGTTTCGTCAATTCCGTTGAGTCTAGAGCGTTGTTTCCACTCTGTTAGCATTACTGGTTTTTGAATATCGGTTTCTGATTATGCTAGAACACCCCGTGGAGTTTTCAAAAAAGTTGCAGAAAATTAGTTGCAGGCCAGCCTTCAGGGCAATCGAGCCAAGGCCAGTGCGATCGTGCCTCAGTGCCTGCTGACCTTCAAAGCGCGATTGCGCCCACCCACCGCGATAGTGCCGATGCGCCTGCCTCCCTTCAGCGGTGTTGGCGCTGGCCTAGCGCCGATGGTGCTGGCCATTTTCCAGCGGCTATAAATAGCTGAAAGTTCATTTTTCCAGCATTGTTTCTCTCACCTTCTCACTCTAAAACTCTGATTTCTCTCCAACAAATTGCTACATATTGATTCTAAGCCTTAGGTAGTCGATTGTTTGTGGATTTTACGCGCTTCTACGTCATTTGGTAAGCTCCATCTTCTCTTGAAATTCTTAAATCCTCCATTGATGCCCTCATCCCAAGCTTCGGATTTTGTTGTAGTGGCTGCCTTACGGCTTGTGCATGCTCATTGGGGTGGTGAATTCTTCATGTTGGCTGGAATTCCGTCAGTGTGGTAAGTATTTTCTTGCCCAATTTTTTTTTTATTTTTCAGAATTCCATTCTTTAAACCCCAACCTTTGCGGACTATTTTGATGCCCTTCTTCCTTGGCCATTTGTGCTAAAATTTGGAGCATGCCTCCTTGGCATCGTTGGGGTCATCATTGTTCTTTTCGTTTTGGGTTTTAGGTTGTGGGCTCGTCAGGCCCACTTTTGACCCAGATATCGACCTGGCTACAATTGTAGCAATATGGGTATCGTTAGACTCGTCATAACTTCTTTTTCGTGAACTTGATAGTTGATTGTCATTCAAAGCTTCTCAGAGCAGCTCGACCTCAGATATTGTCGTTCTTGTAGCTTGTCATCGGACGATAGGTAGGTTACGACTTAAATCCCTAGAATTTGCATTTATCGGAAAAATTGTACTAGTTGGCATCTTTGGGTTGGGTTATTAGGTTGGTACCACAGACCTTGGCCGCTACTTCATGATCCATCCTGTTTCTTTCCTCCATTGTGTTTAAAATTCTTGTTAATTGATATTATTACCCTTGTAGTTCTGTGAGGCCTTGTCGACTCTGGAACATAGACGGTGGGATCATTGGGAATATTCGCGAGTCTCGGACATATAATTATCTTTCTAGACTGGTTATGCTTGCTGAGTAGCTTTGGAGCCTGTGCAGGGCGGATAGGTTGATTGTGAGATGCGGGGCGGCTATTGTGTGTGTGCTCATGCCATTTCCATGCATATAGAGAGGTTTTCTCATGTTTTACCACGGTTTTGGCTTTGGGCCTTCTGGAACTATTTTCTAAACTTTGCATGGCCGGGGGGGCTCATTTTTTATGGAAATGGTTTTGACTTGTCTTGTGGATCTTCTTGGGGTAAGGAATGTTTTAAAAGACATTTTATCAATAGTTCAACTTTTCTGGGCTCGACGAGGTCGGGTGCCCTACTTTTATACTATAGCATTCGAGGTGTTGCTGGACTATGTGGGGCCGAGTACTAGAATTTTTGGGCTTATGGTTTTAGACCTGGATACCCTCCAGGCAGCTTTACTTGGGGATTGTCTTGAGGATGCGGGGCATCTAGTATGTTGGTCGGGGGCCTCTATGGACCTTGTCATTCTGGACCAAAAGCAGCGAGTTGCGGGTGCCGGAAGGAGGGTATACGGTGTAGTAGTGGTATACGGATGAGACCTTCCATAGATCCCATTTTCTGGGCCTTATAGGTCACCGAAAGCGGGTGACATACGGTACTTTGATCACTTTTACTTAGCATGGCATCATATTATTGATCTGCATGAGGTACCACCCTTGTCTGTTGATTGTTGATTATACGCTCCGATAGTATGGGATACTGGAGGGTTTATTCTCACTTGTTTGTGTTCCTTGGTTGTATGGGCAGCCGAGTGATTGTAGGTAGAGTCTTATTATTTCTGTCTTGAGGGTGAGATTGGTCACAGCGGGGTTGTTGGTTTCTGGAATGAGATTGCCGTGATTAGTGTGGTTAGAGCTTGGTTACAGCGGGGCTGTTGGTGTCTGGAATGAGGTTGTTGTGATTAGTTTGGTTATTGTTTAATGTTTCTGAGCATGTCTACTTTACCCTTCTCCCCTATTCCTTATACTTGAGGTTACCGGTATACCGTCCATTTCTAGACTTATACATATATATTGTTGTTGCGAGGATCCCACGTGCATCGTTACAACTTTCATCTGTGTTTGCCATGTATATATTATATTTGCTAGCCTTGCTTGTTGCTTTCTGTTGTCTTCCCTCTGGGCAAGTTCCTATGTACTTTACCATTAATTGTCGTGACTGTTTACTTCTATTCTGTCTGCTATTGCTCTTTTACTTTATATGTGCCCAGTCGACCTATGATACCTACTGGGTACCTTATGCTTTGCATTTGGTGCTCACCCTACCCTCTGCATCTTCTGGTGCAGATCCTAGTGTGGGCCATCGTCGTTAGAGCATCAGAGACTCGTGCGAGGTGCTGTTTTGGGATCATCCAGGCTGAGGGTTAGATCTTGGCGTTCAGATCTTGACTTTAGTTTATCCTCGTTGTATTTCGTACTCTTGTAGTTTTGGAGACATCATGTATATATATTACTTTTATACCTTGTACTCCTGATGTAGTTTGGCTCTTATACACTATGATACAAGGTTTTAGGTTGCTTTAGCTTCCGCTTTGTATTATATTACTCCGGTTATCCATTTTATTCATCTTGTTCCCTTGCTTCCGCTTATTTACTTGTTCTTCCTCTTAAACTGTTAGAAGGTAGCCCATTACTAACCGTTCCAGGCTACAGGGGGTTGTAGGTGCCATCATGATCGAGAAATCGGGTCGTGACAATAATAAAGTAATATAATTAATATTATTTAATCAAGTTTATATAAACATATATATAAGTTAAAAGGTTAATATTATTACTTACCATTTCCCTTGGAACGTCCGCTACACTCTTTACACCCATAGTGTGCAACGATCCACCTTTAACACTGCCTCTGGCTTTCTTGCAATGTTCAGACAATGCTTTGAACTCTTATGAATCCCAATACTTCTTAAGCTGCTCTTGAACATGAGGTAGAAGCCAAGATCCACACTTCTTACTATCCCGAATTTTTTAATTCATTGGCGTAGCCTGGCACTGGCCTTCCTCGCGAAAGTAGTGAAAATGATCTTATTGTACTTTCGCTTTCAAGTACACATTGTCTGAAAGAAAGAAATGATTAGTGTTAGATGATATATATATATATGTATGTATATTATGAAAAGTTTTTTTTAATATATATATATATATATATATATATATATATATATATATACCTTAAACTCATCAAACATGGCATGTTGGATTGATCTTAGAATCTCTAACCAGGAGCTCCAAAGTTCTGTAAAAAGCCTCCTAACTGCCTCGTTTAGAGCATGCGGGGCTCTTTCGTGGGATACCACCTGTAAAGAACATAATAAGCATGTCATCAAGTGATAAATAATTAATTAATATGAAAAAATAAACTTATCAATTAATTAGAAAAAAACTTACGATGATCCATCAGGGTGAATCATGACTCTACCAATGGCGTCCTTCTCGCCAGGTCTCAGATTCACGTCATCTTCCTCCTCAGAAAGTGTTGATGTAGGTAATGGCAGAAGTCTATAACGCTGAGTCAATGGGGGTGTAGAAGTCTGTGTTTCAGACTTAAAGCTGGTATCTCTAAGTCGCAAGTCTGATAAGTGGGGGGAGAAGAATCCTGTGGGGATGGCGTACCATGTGGAAGAGGCATAGAGGGTGTAGGCATGAAAGTCATATGATGATGAGAAGTATTGGGTCTAGGACCAGGATAATCTGTGAGATTCCCAGTGCCATAGGGGACGGACACTGGTGGAGTAGAGCGAATCTGTGGTGAAGATGAAAGATGACCTGGAATATCGTCATGCTCTATAGGCCTCCTAGATCTCTTCCTAGACTTACTAGACTTGCTAGTACTTTTACTAGGACGACCTCGATCACCATCACCTGATGACATCTGTATGCATAACCCAAAACTAATTCAAATTTTCCAATTCAAGAAACTAATTCAAAACTAACACTAACCTAAAGTTGAAAACTAATAGCAAGCATTAACCTAAACTAAGGTTCACAAAGACTAACAATTTAAATGAACAAACTTAACTTTAAATAACTTAGATTCAAGAACCTAATTCAAGTTAATAATTTAATTCAAGAACCTAATTCTAAATTCAAGTTCAAGTCCTAATCCTAATTCAAGTTCCAAATTCAAGTTAAAAAAAAGCCTAAAGTTGAAATCTAATTCTTAACTCAAAACTAACAATTTAAACTAACAAACTTAACTTAAAAAAGCTTACTTTAAAAAACTTAGATTAAAGAACCTAATTCAAAAGGTTAAAGTTAAATACTAATTCAAGATTCTAAAACAAAACTCAAAACTAATTCAAGAACCTACTTCAAATTCAAGTTAATAATCTTATTCAAGAACCTAATTCCAAATTCAAGAACCAACCTAATTCTAGTTCAAAAAATCATTCCTAAAGTTGAAAACTAATTCTTAACTCAAAACTAACAATTTATACTAACAAACTTAATTTATAAAAAGCTTAACTTAAAAAAACTAAGATTCAAGAACCTAATTCCAAATTCAAGTTCAAGTCCTAATCCTAATTCAAGTTTCAAATTCAAGTTCCAAATTAAAGTTCCAAATTCAAGTTCCAAATCCTAATTCCAAATTCAAGTTCAAAATTCAAGCACCTAATTCAAGTTCAAAAAAAGTACCTAAAGTTAAAAACTAATTCTTAACTCAAAACTTACAATTTAAACTTACAAACTTAACTTAAAAAAGCTTAACTTAAAAAATCTATGATTTAAAAACCTAATTCAAGTTCATAATCTAATTCAAGAACCTAATTCCAAATTCAAGTTCAAGTCCTAATCCTAATTCAAGTTCCAAATTCAAGTTCCAAATTAAAGTTCCAAATTCAAGTTCCAAATCCTAATTCAAGAACCTAATCCTAATTCAAGTTCCAAATCCTAATTCCAAATTCAAGTTCCAAATTCAACTTTCAAATTCAAGTTAATAATCTAATTCAAGAACCTTATCCTAATTCAAGTTCCAAATCCTAATTCCAAATTCAAGTTCTAAGTCCTAATTCCAAATTCAAGTTCAAAATTCAAGTACTTAATTCAAGTTCAAAAAAGAACCTAAAGTTGAAAACTAATAATCTAATTCAAGTACTTAATTCAAGAACCTATATAATTCAAGGTTCAAAAACTAATAGCAAGCCTAAACTAATGTTCACAAACTAATTATAGCAAGCCTAAATTAAGGTTCACAAACTAATAGAAAGCATAAATTAAGGTTCACAAACTAATTAGCAAGCTTAATTTAAGGTTCACAAACTAATAGCAAGCCTAAACTAAGGTTCACAAACTAATTAGCAAGCCTAAACTAAGGTTTACAAACTAATAGCAAGCCTAAACTAAGCTTCACAAACTAATTAGCAAACCTAAACTAATTAAAGTTCATAAATTAAGAATATAATCTAAAAAAGGAATTTTTCACTATCAATTTTTTCATATATCAATTTCTCAAAATCTTAGTTTAGAATTCAACAACAACAACAACAACATATACACCATAGTCTAAATTCAACAACAACAATATACCCTAGTCTAGAATACACTATCAATTTTTGAAAATAAAAATACCCAAATTAAACCCTAACCTTCAAATCAACAAAATAACTAACCTCAAAATGGGAGGAGGTTGGAGGGAGGAGTCTGACGGTGGAGGGAGCAGCAGTGGAGGGAGCGGCGGAGCAGTGGTGCAGTGGTGGAGGAGAGGAGGAGAGAAAAAAAGAAAGAGAGAAATGAGGGAAAAGAGACACGACGGGGTCTCTGTATAATTAACGAAGCGAAGGGCAGCGTTGCTTCTGTACGTTGCTTTTTTAAATGAGTTGACCGTGTTTTGACTAAAAAGCGACAGACAAAAGCGACGCAGTCCGTCGCTTTTTTATTTTTTTAATATAAATTAAATTTTAAAGAAAGCGACAGGCAGCGTCGCTTTTTTTAAAATTATTTTTTATTTCTTTTTAATAATTGCGACACTATCAGTCGCTTATTAAAAAAACATTAATTATTTATAAATTATTTTGGTGCAAAAATCTGCCAAAAAAGCGATGGATTAAGAGACGTTGTCCATCGCTTTTGTAAAAAAATAATTATAAATTAGAAAAATAATAGAAAAGCGATGGACAGCGTCACTTTATCCGTCACTTTTCAGGAGCGACGTTGTCCGTCACTTTTCTATCCGTCCCTTTTTGAGATGTTTTTAGTAGTGGATAGGCTGACTAAGTCAGTGCACTTCTTGCCGGTTTAGACTGCTTTTGGTGCAGAGAGGTTAGCTCAGATTTACCTTCGTGAGATTGTTCGGTTGCATGGGGTCCCAGCTTCTATTATTTCAGACGGCAACATTCAGTTCACATCAAAGTTTTGGAGAGCGATTCAGTGAGATTTGGGTATAGAGGTTCAGCTTAGTACTGATTTCCACCCTCAGACAGATGGACAGTCTAAGAGGACTATTCAAGTCCTTGAGGATATGCTTCGGGCCTATGTTCTTGACTTTGGAGGTTCATGGGATCAGTCTGTGCCTTTGGCTGAGTTTGCTTATAATAATAGCTTTCACTCGAGCATCGGCATGGCACCTTTCGAGGCTTTGTATGGTAGGCATTTCAGATCGCTGATTAGTTAGTTTTATGGTTTAGATTCTAGACCCTAGAGTACAGATTTACTTCCTTACACCAAATCTGTTTGATTTAGGATAGACTCAGAGCAGCCCAAAGTAGGCAGAACAGCTACGCTGACCGTAGACTTTGTGCCTTGGAGTTCAATATTGGTGACTTGGTATTCCTTCGAGTATCGCTCGTGAAGGGCGTGATGAGATTTGGTCGGTGGGGAAATCTTAGCCCTAGGTTCATTAGGCCATTTGAGATTCTACAAAGGGTTGGTAGTGTTGCCGACATGTTAGCTTTGCCTCTGATGTTTTCAGTTGTGCATCTAGTTTTTCATGTCTCGATGTTGCACTGATATGTTCTAGATGAGTCTCATGTGTTGCATTGGGATTCAGTTCAGTTAGATGAGAGTTTTTCCTTTGTTGAGGAGCTGATATCTATTCAGTCCAGAGATATTAGAAGATTGAGATCTAGAGAGATTTCGGTTGTGAAAGTTTAGTGGAGGCATCGTCTGGTCGAGGAGGCTACATAGGAGACCGAGAGTGAGTTGCATGATCAGTACCAGCAGTTGTTCGAGCCTTCGGGTACTCCCTTCTTTTTGACTTTTTCAGGACCGAAAGTTCTTTTAGTAGTAGATGATGTAATGACCCTTTTGCACATTTGCGTTTGTGCTTTCTTTGTACTGTTCAAGCTTTTCTGAAGTAGCCACAAGCCATTTATGACTTGATAGGACCAGTGGTTCGATGCCCTGGTCGTTTGTTTCGTCATTTTGGTTGTTTCCCTATTTTAGAGCTTTAACTTAGAATATTGTTGACTTTAGTCAACATTTTTAGTGAACGTTCTCAGAATTTAATTCTGACAGTTCTGTTAGCTCCAGAGCATTGAGTCTGGTCTAGTTGGACCTTTAGTCGAGGCCTGAGAACTTCTGGTGTGGGTTTTGTGTTTCTTTCTCTGTTTTTAGGCCATTTGGAGTAGAAAGTGGAACTTGGGTCAGCTTTCGATGATCGGTGTGTAAGATTCAAAATTTAACGATTCCATCAGCTATGGAATGTTGAGTTTGGGTTAGGTAGATGGTTGGTTCGGGTCCCGGGTGAGTCGGGCTAATTTTGAGTATTTGGTTGCTTGTTGGTTAGTGTTGGCTTGGGTCAACATTACTCGTAAAGACCTCGTATGGAAGTTTCATCAATTTTGTTGAGTCCGAAACATCATTTCTACTCTGTTAGAATTATTGGTTTTTGAATATCGGGTTTCGATCATGCTCAAAATTCCCCGTAAAGTTCTAGAATTGTTGCAAGTTTTTGTTGTTGCAAGTGCAGGCCTCAGGCCTTAATCGCGATCGCAAGCCCTTCCTTGCAACCGCAATGAAGCACCTGGTCTCTTGTTTTTTACGATCGCGATGTCCCTTATTGAAACCACGACGAGGTCTGTTCTCCTTTATTCTTGGCGACCGCGTGGTTAGTCCTCGCGATCACGATGGTCTAGCCAGCGTGGTCCTTGCGATCATGATTTTCTAGCCAACGTGATCCTCGCGATCGCGATGGTCTAGCCAGCGTGGTCCTCGCGACTGCGAGGGGTCCCTTCGCAATCACGATGAAAGACCCCTGGGCAGTATATAAACTTTTCTCTTCATTTTTCCATCCTTTTTGGTTACTCCTCCCGACTCTAATCACAAAAACACTCCCTACCTAGTGCTCTTATTAGTTCTTAGACTTGGGGAAATTAGTTGCTCATCAAATTCGTGTCCTCCCGTTAATTTGCTAAGTTTGTCTTTCCCCAGCTTACTTCTTCTCCTTTAATTTGCTAATACTCCATTGTTGTAATTCTTGGAGCTTTGGAATTCTTGTAGATTCTGTTCCCCTTGTGATTGCATGTTCGTTAGTTCGTGGAATTCACTTCCTTGGCATTGTCTCTCATTTTGGTAAGCAATTCTTGCTTAGATTTTGGTTTTCCATTCTTAAGGTTCCCTCTTTGATATTTGTCTTGTAGGAGTTGTTTTAGCTCGAAATTCTTGCCCGATTTCCTTAATTTTCTGGGCATGTACTCCTATGATCATGGTGATTATTTTGTACTCTTTCAGTTTTGGCTTCGGGTTGCAAAGCCCGCGGGCCCATCTGTGACTCGAATTTAGGCTCGGCTATTACTATAGCGATATGGGTATCGATTGCCACGTTTTGATGTGTTATTTATGTTTTTGATAATTTGATTATCGTTTGGTGTTTCTTGGAGAAATTCTGACTTGTATATCGTTGTCCAGCAGCTTGTCATCGGACGACAAGTAGGTTACGGTCAAAACTCCGTAGACTTTGCAAATATCAGATAAAATTGTACTAATTGGCATCCTTGGGTTGGATTATTAGCTTGACACCACAGACCTTGACCGATTTTCCATGTTCGCCTCGTTTCTTTCCTCCGTTGTGTGTAGTATTCTTCGTAGGTTGGTATTATCACCTTGTGGTCCTGTGTGACCTTGTATTGACTCTGGAACATAGATGGTGGGTTATATGGGAATGTCTGTGAATCCCGAACATCGTTGTTATTGTCATTGAGCTGGCTATATGTGATGTAGAATGATTGGAGCCTGTGTAGGCCGATAGGTTGATTGTGAGCAGTTGGGCTACTGATTATGATTGAGCATGCCATTATCATTCATATAAAGAAATTTCTACATGATTTTTATTACGGTTTTGGCTTCAGACCTACTTTATATGGTTTTCTAAACCTTGCATGGCCTCGAGGGCCCGTTTTCAGTAAAAATGGTCTTGAAATGGTTTGGTACTGTTTAAATGGATCTTCTTAAGGTAAGAAAAGTTGAAGAGAATGTTATCATAGTCTTCTTACTTATACTAGACTCAGCCGGGCCGTAGTGCTAGACTTGACTTCGTATTGATTTAAAATGATATTAGACTCGGTGAACCCGAGAACTAGACTTGATTTACTATCATTTAAGACCCGGATACACTCGGGAACCCTTGGAGGGGGTTTATGAGACTTATTTCATTGATTTAGACCTGGATAGAATTCAGGCATGCATTTTGAGCATTTGAGTACTAGTTTGGATCCGGTGGTATCTCGGACTGATATTTCAAGGTTTGAGTATAGTATGTGGTCTACGAGTAGACCTCCAGGGACCCTGTCATTCCAAACCAAGTGCTACGGGTAAAAGGGTGACCGGGAGGAGGGGTATACAGTAGAATAGAGGTACTTGGGAGAATTCCTTCCATGGATTTCGCCTTTATTTGACCTTTGGGGCACTGGAGGGGGTAACATATGACACTGTGGTTACACTTAGTTTGGTATATCATATCATATCATTCATTTATGTGAGGTTTCACCCTTGTTTTCTGTTTGTTGAGTGTACGCTCTGATAGTATGGGCTGTTAGGGTTTGTCTTCACTTGCTTCTGTTCCTCTGGTGTATGGGTGCCTGTGGGACTGTAGTTAGACTTATCATTACTATTTTGCGGTATTGTTTCCCTTTATGATTCCTTATGACATTGGATATTGTTAAGGTTGTACTTGGGCTTCCAGTTGTTAAATTATTGACTTGAGATAAGTATGCATTTTTGGTTTATTGCATCTTATATTCGAGCATGATTACTTTGACTATTCTTCTCCTTCTCTATTCATTTGAGGTTACCGATATACCGCCTACTTCTTGAATCTCTCTTTATATACTTGTTACTACGAGGATCCCGGGTACATGTTTCTTCCTTCCACCTGTGATTTGCTTTCTAATAGCTAGCCATGTGTATTGTTCTTGATTGTATTCCCTTTGTGCTAGCTTTGATATGCTTCTTCGTTGTTTCATTGATTACTTGCTTCTATTATGCTTATTACTGCTCTTTTATCTTATATATGCCCACTCAGCCTATAATACCTATTGGGTACCGGTTGCTTTGCAATTGCTGCTCATACTACACCCTGCATCTTCTAGTGCAGATCCTAGTGTGGGCCATCATCGTTAGCTCGTTGGAGACTCGTGCGAGGAGATGTTTTGGGATAATTCAGACTGAGGGTGAGCTCTTGGCGTCTGGATCTTGGCTAGTAGTTTATCTTTTGTATCATGTACTCTATTACTATTCAGAGACATCTGTATATATTATTTTGGATCCTTTGTACTCTGTTGATGTAGTTCCAGCTCTATACTATAATACCAGGTTTTGGGTTAGCTTCCGCATATATGGTATATATATTCCTGATGTTCACTTTCTTTACCTATTGCCCTTGCTTCCGCTATTTAAATATTCTTCTTACGCTTAACTGTTGATAGTAGCCTATTATTGAACGTTCTGGGCTACGGGAATTGGTCTGCCTACCAGTGGTTATAGTGCCATCATCACGGAGAAATCGGGTCGTGACAATGTGAAAAATAATAATAATAATAAAATATTACGTTTAATTCATTAAGATGCTTGCTTGATTTCCTTATATGATTTCTCATTTTTAATTTGTTTCTTCTCCAAATTTCTTTCCACCATTTTAATCCTACACATAAATACCCAATATAAGACTTATTCATAAAATCAATGCTCCAAAAATGATAATAAAAAGATAAAATATGAGGTAAATAATGACTAAATATATGTATCTTTGGCCTCACATCACCGGCAGCAACAGTAACATATAACGGAAACCCAACTTAATTGAGTTTTGGTTTCCCAATTTATTTTAAACTCAGTTATTTTGTTTTAGGCTTTTTTCTACATCTATAAACAGTCCATAAGAATAATTTTGAGAGGAGGAACCAATATACTTTTTTTACTTTTAACTTTGTAAGCTAGGAAAAACTAAGAACTGTCGTGGAGGCCGGAGAATTTTCGTTTATTCTATTCTTCTCCTTTATTATTTATTTGTGTTCTTGGATTATATATTTTGGTACTTTAAAGTAATTTTCATGGTTAGTTAAAGTGAGTCTTTTATTATGTATTATTCTTTGATTCTTGCAAGCATGAGTAACTAAATATCATAACTAGGGTTATGGGAACCATGATGAATTAACAAACGTAGGTTAAACAATTAATGATTCTAGGAATGTGTTTATGCATGTATTGTTCTTCCCTTCGCTTTGATTGCTTTTTAACAGTTGCAAACTTTAGAACTTGCCTTATTCTTACTTACCGAACCAAGGAGGTAACAAATGGGAAAAGTGTTAATTACAATGGAGATTTGAGGCTACCAACCCTCATCTAATAGCTCGACCTTATCCGGGAATAGCTAATCTGGGATCAAGGGTAAGGGTTAGTAGAGCATACACCTGTGATCGGACCAAGGCGTGTGGTGAAATTCTTCTATCTAGGGGACCAACCATTTAGTTCAACTTAACTTACCGATCTTGCATGTTAAGCACCAGAATAGATTATTAATTGTGTATACCTACTAAGTTATGAAATCATGGTGAACACAGTCCTAGTTACGTTAATTATCTGAACATAATTAAATATTAAATTTATAACAATTCATATCCTTACTTTTTACACAAAAATCACCATTTTTAAAATAAGGACGATAGAATGAATATTCACTACTAACGTGTTTCTTCTATATTCCTCGTGGGATCGACCCTAAACTTGGTTAGGTTCTATATTTGAACAATGACTGCTTTATGCTTCTTTTGGAGGTGTAACTTGGGCATATCAGATATGAGATAAAAACTCGGAGAATCCCTCAAAAGTGCCCATTTTACAACACACTTCAAATCCTGATGTTTCAAAATAACCCATTCACGTCAACTTTGATACTGGAAGTTCTACTCACCCGAACTCACTTTTGAAAAGTCCCCCGGGCTCCTTAATATCTAAGCTAACAGAAAAACTAGCTCAACATAAGATATAGCACCCAATACTCTCCCTGATTTCCCTAGACTATACCTCATTCAAAAACTATCACAGACTAGCCTAGCCCAAAATTTTCAACTCCCAAACTCAAAAGTTTTCTACCTTGAAATATCACATTAATAAATTACCCATAACGACAAACCCAGTCATTACACTCAGGGTGCGATGATTGGTAGGTTAGTCTGTGGCTAGAGTATCTTGCCTATGTTCGTGGTACTAGTGTTGACGTTCTTTTTGTGGGTCAGTTTCTATAGTTAGCGAGTATTCAAGCTACAAGGGTGCTTTCTAAAGGATGATTTGGGATCAATTTATCACCAATAGAGGATCAGGGTGTTGGAAATTCCAAAGTCTACCTATAAGACTCATTACATCCACTATGAGTTCCTAGCTAGGTCCTTTGGTTTGGCTAATGCCCCATCAACATTTGTTGATTTGTTAAGCAGTGTGTTCAGAGCCTATTTGGTCTCGGTTGCTATAGTGTTTATCAATGACTTCTTAGTCTACTTGAGGAATAGGGAGGAGCATGAGTAGCACTAAGAGGTGGGTTTCATAGTATGTGGGATAGAAAGTTATTTCAGATGGTTTCAAAGGGCTTCCTTTGATTGCAACATCGTTGACTAGATTGATTCATAAGATTTCTCCCTTGTAGTGGTTCGATGAGTGTTGGGAGAGTTTTCTAAGATCTCAAAGCCTTGTGGATTTAAGCATCAATTTGGACTCTTCCAGTTGAGGGTCAAGGGTTTATCATATATTGAGATGTTTTCAGAGTTGTTGATTCATGTAACAATGCAATAGGACAGATGCTTTGTGCCGGAAGGTGGTAGTATAAAGGTTATGGCATTTCTGGTATCTAAGTGGCAATCTTTGGCTTTGGGCATTTAACTCTTAGCCAATAGGTTGGTTTAACTTGATGTTTCAAGGTTTGGCAGATTCTTGCTTGCATGGAGGCTAGGTCTTAGTGGTTGGAACAAGTGTGGGTTTGACAGTTTAGGGATGATATTTTGAGGATTAAGAGCCATAGTGATGTTTCTAGAATTGGAACTTGATTGGATGGATATGGACTTCGTGGTAGGATTGTCATATACTCTGTGGAGATTTGATGATTATTTGGGTCATCGTGGGTAGGTGATTAGGTCTATTTTCTTTCTATCGATTCAAACTTTGTACAGCTAAGAGAGGTTGGCTCGGATCTATATTTGAGAAATTATCCATCTGCATGGGGTGCTCATTCTTCTCACTTCTGATCATGACATTTTGGTTACATCAAATTTCATGAGTGTGATTTAGAGAGAGTTAGGTGTCCAAGTTGAGCTTAGCACAGTTTTCCATTATTAGACTAATGGTCATTCAAATTCGAGGGGATATGCTTCAGGCATGTGTTATAAATTTTTGGAGGTCAATGAGACAAATTCTTAGCTTTGGTAGAGTTTGCATTTGATGATAGCTACAACTCGAGTGTTTGAATGACTCTATTCAAGGTATTGTATAGTATAAGGTATAAGTTACCAGTGGGTTGGCTTGACAGTTTTGACGTTGGTCTTGGTGTACTGACTTGTTGCATGGTTTCATGTTTATAGTATGGATGATTTAGGTAAGGCTTCATATAGCTCGAATTAGGCAGGGGAGAGTTAAGTTGATTGGAGGATTTGTGATTTAGACATCAGGTTGGCGATTATGTGTTCCTTCGTGATGAACTTTGGGCACAAAGACAAGATTAGCCTTAGGTACGTTGGCATATTTAGGTTCTGCAGTATGTTAGGAATATAGGTTTTTGAGTTAGCCTGGTTACTATCTCTGCTGGATGTTCACCCCGAGTTTCTTTGTGTTTGTGTTATAACGGTATGTTTTGGATGAGTCCCGCATTCTTTGGTGGGAATGGGCTCAGTTAGATGAGACTTTGGTTTTATAGGAAAAGCTTGTTGCTATTTTAGGTAGGTAGGTTAGAAGTTTGAGGTTTAAAAAGTTTTTAATTAGTAAATTCTGTGAGGTATTGCCCAGTCGAGGAGGATTCTTGGGAAGCTGAGACCGACATGCAGACCTGATATCTCATATTTTTTAGTCTTCGGGTGCTTTCTATTTCTTCACTTTTAAGGACAAAAGTTCTTTTAGTAATGGATATTGTAATGACCCTCTAGGTCATTTTCTCTATTTTCATGCATTTCCAATGTTTTGAGATTTCGCATAGCGGCTACAAGTCATATATGACTTATTAGAATAGTGAGTTCAGTTCTCGTATAGTTCGTTTGTGTTTTAGAAGAGTTTTCCTATTTTGAAAATCTTAAAGTTGAAGGTCTTGACTTTTGTCAACATTCGGAGTAACCAAGCTTGGATGAATATTCCATCAGCACTATTAGCTCTGGAGCATGGACTTTGGGCTAGTGGGATATTTGGTTTGGGTCCCGAGGCTTTTGACCTCATTTTGGGAACTTGGGTGGTTTTTAGGCAAAATTTGCAGAGTGTTGACTTCGGTCAATATTACATCAAGACGACCTCCATTGGTCATTTTGATAATTTTGTTGAGTCTGAAATATCCTTTCTAGTTGGGTAGCATATTTGGTTTGTGTCCACAGAATTTTGAATTAATCTGGAGGATCCGTTCAGAGACGTTTTAGTCTCTTTGTTGTTGCTGGTGCAGTTACAGGCCCTTCATTGCATTTGTGATAAGGGACTCACGATTGTAAGGGCCAAGGAAATTGACTATCGCATTCGTGATGAAGAAGTTGGTGGACCAGGGTGGGGTTCCTTCTTTGCATTAACGAGAGAACGATCACGTTCACGATGGGTCCCTTGGTTGCTTCTCTGCATTCACGAGGGATCCTTCGCATTCGCGATAAAGGACCCCTAGCAGCTATATATTTTCCAACTTCATTTTCTTCTCCATTCAAATGAAAATTTCCATTTTTAGTAAGCTTGGGTGTTGATCCTTGAGAAGTTCTTCAATGTTTATTGTCCCAGGTATGTCCCTAGTGCAATTCTTTGTAAATTCTCGTAGATTCCACGTATAGCTATCCTAAATTTCATAGAATTCCATGTTTAATTCTTGAAATTGTTTCTTTAATCAAAGTTAGCTTTGGGGCTGTCTTGAGCCCCAAAACGTGTCTCATTTGCACCTAAATTTTGGAAATGGGTTTAGGACCCCATTGGAAACGTATTTGTGATTTTTATTTTAGTTTTTGTTAGCGAGCCCTGAGGGTTCATTTTTTACCCAATTTTTGACCCGAAAATCCTTATATCAACACGGGTGTCATTCTTCCTGTGTTGACGCATGATAAGTTCATAACCTACCAACTTATTAGCTCTTAAGCATGAGTGATGTGACGCTAATTTACGCCACTTTCGACTCCTTTTTACTAAGAACAATCGTACGTTTTCAAGCAACCATTATTGTTTTTGATGTTTTTATGTTGTATTTGTAGGAAATGGAAGCAAACACGAAAACGGAAGAAAATATGAGAAAAACGAAGTTCTGCCTAAGAGTGACGGCCTGAGTGACGGGCCGTCACACATGTGACGGTCCGTCACTGGGACCGTCACACCAAGGCAGAATCTCAGGTGGCACCACTGCCTAGCAGTGACGGTCCAGGCGATGGTCCGTCACTGCCTTGACGGTCCGTCAGCCTGACCGTCACGCTTAGGCAGTGACTCAGGCGGCGACCCGCGTTTTTGGGGATTCCTAGCCCGTTTTGGAATTGGTTTCTACTACTCCTATAAATACCCTATGTTAGGTTTATGTTTAATATTATTCTCCCATTAGTTTAAAACACGTTTTAGTTGGTTTTTGAGAGCAACAACACGGTTCATTCTCTTGAATTCGTGTCTTGATTCGTTCGTGAGTTCTTGGTGTTCTTGTTCGTGGATATTTGAAGATTGATTATTTTCATTATATTGTAAGACTTTTCTTCCTTTTATGATGAATACAACTATTTTCTCTTATTTATCGAGCATGAGTAACTAAAACTCCCGCAACTAGGGTGGTGGGAGCCATGGCAAACGTAGCAATATAGATTCCGGGTAGCGTTGGGTTCGATATATGTATTGTCACGTTGTTAATCATACTTTATGTCACATTTTCTAGTGGTTGCAAACATTAGAACATGCCTAGGTTTAATTTGCTTGAGTAAAGAGATTAAAACCGGGAAAAATTGATTAACAACAACGATTCGAGACTACCAACTCTCGTCTTATTGATTAATGTCGTAACTGGATTAATCTACTTGATGTTAGGATTGAAAGCTAAAAAGCACATCTTTTTGAGATCGAGAGAAGATAAAAGGAAATTTGTTTATTCGGTCGAGAGACGTTTAGACGATATAATTGACGCAATCACATCGTGACACGCATATAGAAAGAACCCGATTAAGCCTAGAATCGACATTGTTACAAAAGCCATGGTGAACACGTCCCTAGTTCATTCTCTCCTATTGATTATTTCTCTTACATAATTGTTGCTTTTGTTCACGTTGATTACAAACCCCCCCCCCTCTTTAATTACCGGAAACAATTGACGACTAGTCAAATACTTCACTAAAGACTTAATCTTCACCATATTCTCTGTGGGATTCGACCCCAACCTTGTTGGGTTCTTTACTTGACAACGATCGCTTACGCTTCATTAATTTGAGGTGTAGTTTGAGCGTTATCAAAAAGTGGCGCCGTTGCCGGGGAATACGGTTTTTGATTAAGTCTAGTGTGTTTATTTGACTCTTAGTCATTCTGGGGTGTCTTGATGAAGTCTGAGTAATCAAGACACCCGCGTCGTGCCGCGACATTAAATCAGGCGCTGTATGGGAGGCAACCCATAAATTGTTGTTGTATTATAGTCTAATTAATTCGTGGGGAAACCTGTGAGTCACCACCGAGGGTTTTTGTTGCCGTGTTTCTTTTCCCTCCGGTGTGCTATCTAGTAGAACCGGCATGTTTAGGTTGTTTATTTTAAATTTTTTTTTTAGTGTCTATAGCAAAGCATGCGATTTCTTATCAAAGTAGCGCCCCTTTAAAAAAAATTTGGTTTTGTACTTATGTTGAAACGATTGACTGTCTGGATCTTTAGATGTCATTGTGTGAATATGATAGAATGAGTATGCTTAAGCCGAGCGGTTGTTTGATAGTTGGTAGCGATATAGTTTCTTGGTGCCAAGAGCGTGTGAGATGATTGTTATAAATTCTTACTCTGTGCATGCATCTAGAACTTGCCCGGTCTATTTTGTTAAGTTCGAAGTTTGGTTGCTTAGGAAAGGATCACAGGCCCTTTTTGATGCAGTCCACTTAGCCTATATGACCGTCCAAATACAAATAATCCCTTTTGATCCCTGTTTGAGCCGTACTTGACCTTATTCTTTCAATAACCTGTCACCATTCCTGTTTAACTTTGAATCCCTATCTTGGCCCTGGTCCTTCCTTGGACATCGTGCACCTCAACGTAGGCAATCAGTCTAAGTTGAGGGTGGCTACTATAGAGGTAAACCATGTTTTGGCCCTGGTCCTACCAATGGACATTGTGCACCTTGACGTAGGCAATCAGCCTAAGTTGAGGGTGGCTACTACAGTGGTAAAGGAGAAGAAAAAGAGGATGGAGATGATTGTTGTTGAATAGAATGAAAATCCGGGTGTGCGCCTAAGAAAAGAAAAGAAAAATAAAGAAAGATGAAAAAGATCGAAAAAGAAACAAAAAGAATTGTCAATAAAGAGGTCGCACCTGTATCTAGAATCAAGGAAATAAAAAGGTGAATAAGGATGGATAAAGTGAAGTTATGTGGTGATAAGATGTAAATGGTTCCAAGGAGGGCTTAGTCACTAACCCCTAAATGTATCTACCTGCACCCGAAGCCTCATTACAAGCAAATACAAGTCCTGTAGTGATCCTAAGTAGCTTTCTGAAGAACTGAAATAGAATAGTAAGGGCAAGCCTATGGTATCGCATGTGCATTGTTTGAAATCGTTTGTGAGTGTGAGCGCTTACCTAGTCCCAAATCTTGTGTGTGGGATTTCTTTGTGGTGAGGGCACCAAGATGTCTGTATTGTCTATTGATTGTTAGGATAGCTACGCGTGTGTATGCATAATGTTCTATCATATCGGAATGACATGTTTGGATCCTTGCAAGTTAGTGTTTCATACATTCGTGTGTTACAAGGGAGCATGATTTAATTGAATAAGTTTGAATGAACATGAGTTGCTATAGACATGAGTTTGTGTTCTTAGTAGAGTCGTATTATTGTTTTATGTTATGTTGCTTGAGGACAAGCGAACGTTTTAAGTTGAGGGTGTTGATGTGACGCTAATTTACGCCACTTTCGACTCCTTTTTACTAAGAACAATCGTACGTTTTCAAGCAACCATTGTTGTTTTTGATGTTTTTATGTTGTATTTGTAGGAAATGGAAGCAAACACGAAAACGGAAGAAAATACGAGAAAAACGAAGTTCTGCCTAAGAGTGACGGCCTGAGTGACGGGCCGTCACACATGTGACGGTCCGTCACTGGGACCGTCACACCAAAGCAGACTTCCAGGCGGCACCACTGCCTAGCAGTGACGGTCCAGGCGAAGGTCCGTCACTGCCGTGACGGTCCGTCACCCCTGGCCGTCACGCTTAGGCAGTGACTCAGTCGGCGACCCGCGTTTTTGGGGATTCCTAGCCCGTTTTGGAATTGGTTTCTATTACTCCTATAAATACCCCATGTTAGGTTATGTTAAAGGTGTCGAATATTATTTTAAATTATTCTCCCATTAGTTTAAACAAGTTTTTAAGTCATTTTTGAGAGCAACAACACGTTTCCGGATTCTTGAATTCGTGTTCTTGATTCTTTCGTGAGTTCTTGGTATTTCTTGCTCTTGGATATTGGAAGATTGATTATTTTCATTATATTGTAAGACTTTTCTTCCTTTTATGATGAATACAACTATTTTCTCTTATTTATCGAGCATGAGTAACTAAAACTCCCGCAACTAGGGTTGTGGGAGCCATGGCAAACGTAGCAATATAGATTCTGGGTAGCGTTGGGTTCGATTTATGTATTGTCACGTTGTTAATCATACATTATGTCACGTTTTCTAGTGGGTTGCAAATATTAGAACATGCCTAGGTTTAATTTGCTTGAGTAAAGAGATTAAAACCGGGAAACTTGATTAACAACAAGGATTCGAGACTACCAACTCTCGTCTTATTGATTAATGCCGTAACTGGATTAATCTACTTGATGTTAGGATTGAAAGCTAAAAAGCACATCTTTTTGAGATCGAGAGAAGATAAAAGGAAATTTGTTTATTCGGTCGAGAGACGTTTAGACGATATAATAGACGCAATCACATCGTGACACGCATATAGAAAGAACCCGGTTAAGCCTAGAATCGACATTGTTACAAAAGCCATGGTGAACACGTCCCTAGTTCATTTTCTCCTATTGATTATTCCCTTACATTATTGTTGCTTTGTTTACGACTTGTTCACAAAACCCCCCCTTTTATTTATCGGAAACAATTGATCACTAGTCATCTACTTCACTAAAGTCTTAATCTTCCCCATATTCTCTGTGGGATTCGACCCCAACCTTGTTGGGTTCTTTACTTGACAACGATCGCTTACGCTTCATTAATTTGAGGTGTAGTTTGAGCGTTATCAGTAAGCTCTGCCAGCTACTACAGGTGGTCGTCAGGGAGCTCAGTCTTCAGCTCCTAGAGGCCAAGGGGCATCTTATACATCAGCTAGAAGGCCTACTTTGGACCGTGGTTGCTTCCATTATGGTGAGTTGGGCCACTTTAAGAGGGAGTGTCCACATAGGCAGGCAGGAAATCAAGGTCAGCAGTAGACTAGAGCAGTGGTTCAGGAAGACAGAGGTGGTAATGCTAGGGGTCATCCACAGGGTGAGCGAGGTAATTTCCAGGGAGGCCAAGGAAACCGAGGGAACGGCGGCGCAGGCAGGGGTGCGGCGCAACTAGTCTGGGATGTTGCCCGGATTGATGATCGGGCACATTACTATGCTTTTCCAGGAAGGACTGAGGCGAAAGCCTCATATACGGTGATCACATGTACTATTCTTGTCTGTGATAAAATGGCCTCTGTATTATTTGACCCAGGATCCACATATTCTTATGTGTCTGTTAGTTTTGCTTTGGGTCTGAATTTGAATTGCGATATCCTTGATTACCCTATCCATGTATATACCCCAGTTGGAGAGTCAGTGATTGTGACTAATGTGTATCATGACTGTTCTGTGGTATTTATGGGGCTACGTACTTGGATAGATTTAGTGATTCTGGATATGGCTGATTTTGATATTATCTTGGGAATGACCTAGCTATTTCCTTATCATGTTGTGTTGAACTGTAACACCAAAACTGTGACTCTAGAAATTCCGGGTAAGGATAGATTAGAGTGGGAATGTGTATACAAGCCTAAGGCAGTTAAGATTATATCATTTGTTGGGGCTAGGAAGCTAGTGGGGAGGGGGTGTCTAGCCTTCTTGGATCATCTCCGGGATGATAGTATGGAGTCCCCTTCTATTGAGTCAGTTCCGGTGGTGTCCGAATTTGTAGAGGTATTTCCAGCAGATTTGCCTGGTATGCCTCCGTACAGGGATATAGATTTTTGTATTGATTTGGAGCCAAGCACTCATTCCATCTCTATTCCTCCGTATAGAATGTCTCTGATAGAGTTAAGGAAACTTAAGAATCAGCTGCAGGACCTCCTAGATGAGGGATTTATACGTCCCAGTGCTTCACCTTGGGGGGCTCTGCTTTTGTTTATGAAAAAGAAGGATGGTAGTATGCGGATGTGCATAGACTACAAATAATTGAACAAGTTGACCATCCGGAATAAGTATCCTTTACCCCGGATAGATGATTTGTTTGACCAGCTTCAGGGTGCATCGGTGTTTTTGAAAATCAACTTGAGGTCGGGTTACCACCAGCTAAATATTAGACCTGAGGATATTCTGAAAACTGCTTTCCGGACTCGGTATGGACATTACGAGTTTCTAGTAATGTCGTTTGGTTTGACCAATGCGTCGACAGTATTCATGAGTTTGATGAATGGGGTGTTTAAGTCCTACTTGGATTCTTTTGTTATCATGTTCATTGACGATATTTTGATCTACTCCAAGAGTAGGGAGGAGCATGCTAATCATTTTCGCATTGTGTTGGACATCTTGAGGCACCAAAAGCTTTATGCAAAATTTACTAAGTGTGAGTTTTGGTTGACTTCTGTGGAATTTTTGGGGCATGTGGTGTCAGAAAAGGGGTGATGGTGGATCCCCAAAAAATTGAGGCAGTTAAGAGTTTGGTCCGGCCTAGCTCTGTGTCAGAGGTGAGAAGTTTTGTTGGACTCGCGGGGTACTACCGGAGGTTTGTGAAGGACTTTGCTTCTATTGCTACTCACATAACCAGGCTGACACAGAAGGAGGTACCATTTGTGTGGTCCGACAAGTGCGAGGAGAGCTTCCAAAACCTCAAGACACTTTTGACCATGACTCCTATATTGTCCTTGCCGATTGAAGGTAAAGACTTTATTGTTTACTGTGATGCTTCACATTCTGGTTTGGGTGCTATGTTGATGCAGGATAGGAATATGATAGCCTATGCATCCAGGCAGTTGAAGGTGCATGAGAGGAATTACTCGACTCACAATTTAGAGTTGGCAGCGGTGGTGTTTGCATTGAAATTTTGGAGACACTATCTTTATGGTGTCAAGTGTGAAGTATTCACAGATCATCGCAGTCTGCAACACATTTTCACTCAGAAGGATTTGAATCTGAGGCAGAGAAGGTGGATGGAGTCATTGAAAGATTATGGTGTGACCATTCAGTATCATCCGAGTAAGGCTAATGTGGTGGCAGACGCATTGAGTCGGAAAACTATTAGCATGGGTAGTTTGGCTTATTTGGGGGTGTCCAAACGACCGCTAGCTAAGGAAATTCAGGCTCTGGAGGCCAAGTTCATGCACTTGGGTGTCTCAGACCAAGGCGGGTTGTTGGCTAGTATTGAGGTCAAGGCCACCTTCATAGAGGAAATAAAGGCAAAACAGTTTCAGGATCCAAAACTGGGCAAGTTGCGAAGTAAAGTGATATCCGGGAAGACCAGAGATGTCATGTTAGACTCTGGTGGTGTATTACATTTTAGGGAGATGATTTGTGTTACTCGAGTTGATGATATAATTCCAAAAATTCTGACAGAAGCTCATGGTTCGCAGTACTCGATCCATCAGGGTGTAACCAAAATGTACAGGAACTTGAGGCAGCGTTACTGGTGGCCCGGGATGAAAAGGGACATAGTTGATTTTGTGTCCAAGTGTCAGAATTGCCAGCAGGTAAAATATGAACATCAGAGACCTGCAGGACTACTTCATAGGATGCCTATTCCAAAGTGGATATGGGAGAGAATAGCCATGGATTTCATGGTGGGTCTTCCCAAGACATTGGGGAAGTATGACTCAATTTGGGTCATTGTTGATAGGATGACCAAGTCCGCTCACTTTATTCAGGTCAGGGTAGATTACAACTTGCAGCAGTTGGCCATGATCTACATGAAGGAGATTGTAAGACTGGATGGGGTACCACGGTCCATCATTTCAGACAGGGGTACGCAGTTTACTTCTAAGTTCTGGGGTGAAGAGTTGGGTACACAACTCACCTTTAGAACAACCTTCCATCCTCAGACTGATGGTCAGTCGGAGAGGACGATTCAGGTATTGGAGGACATGCTGAGAGCATGTGTAATGGACTTCGGTGGTTATTAGAACCAGTTTCTACCGTTGTGCGAATTCACGTACAACAACAGTTATCACTCCAGTATCGATATGGCACCATTCGAGGCCCTGTATAGGAGAAACTGCAGATCACCAGTTGGGTGGTTTGAGGAAGGTGATGTGAAGCCTCTGGGGCGTAGACTTAGTGAATGAAGCACAGGAAAAAGTAAGGGTCGTACAAACCAAGTTGTTAGCGGCTCAAAGCAGGCATAAGGAGTATGCGGATCATAAGGTTCGGGACATGGACTTTCAAGTTGGTGAACAAGTATTGCTAAAGGTGTCACCAATGAAAGGGGTTATGCGGTTTGGTAAGAAGGGCAAGCTTAGCCCTCAGTTTATCAGTCTGTTTGAGGTCCTTGAGATTGTGGAACCAGTGGCTTACAAGTTAGCACTGCCACTTAGTCTATCGAGCGTCCATACGGTATTCCATGTATCCATGCTCAAGCGATACCATGCGGATGGGGACAACATCATCAAGTGCGGTGAGGTACTTTTTGATAAAGATCTTCATTATGAAGAGGAACCGGTTATGATTCTTGCTTGGGATGTCCGGAGGTTGAGGACAAAGGTGATTGACATGGTGAAGGTTCAGTGGAAGCATTGTCTGTTTGAGGAAGGCACTTGGGAAACCGAGAAGGACATGCGGGACAAGTACCCCTCAATTGTTTGAGGATTCAGGTACTACACTTCCTTTCTTTTTATTTTCGTAATTTCAGGTCTGATCGTTCGGGGATGAACGATGGGTAAATTGGTATCTATTGTAACAACCGGGTCCATTGTTATGGGTAGACCAATCATGCCAAGTTTTAGAGTTAGAAAACTCCGGGTTTGGGAGTTTGAAATTCTGGGCTAGGCTAGCCTCGGATGGTTTTGGAGCGAGGTAGAGTCTAGGGAAATCCGGGTAAAAATGGGTTAAGGTTTCTTGGATTGAGCTAGTTTTCCATATAGACAAGACATAAAGGAGTCTGGGAAACTTTTCAGAATCGAATTTGGGTAAGTAGAACTCTCAGAATTGCGTTTGACGTGAAAAGGTTATTTCGGGATGTCAGGGGAACCAAGTGTGTTGTGAAATATCCAAAACTGGCACATTTATGAACTTTCTGCCCATGAAGAGCGCTGCCACATGCAATAGCGTCCATCGCTATAGCGGTAGAAATTACCGCTATAGCGGCGGTCAAGGGGCTGTCAACTCACTTAAGACCGCTATAGCGGCAGGTGACCGCTATAGCAGAGCGGGGACCGCTATAGTGGTTCGATGGTTTTTTAATGTAGAAACAGCTCTCAAAAAATTAGAATTTCACAAGTTTTTTTTGGGAGAAGGGCTGGGCGAATTCAGGCAATTTTCTTCATTCCTCTGCTAAAAATCTTTCCTAAGGTAAGGTTTTCGTTCCCCACTCTTCGAACTACGTTTCCTATATGGTATAATTGCTAGGAGGGAAATTGGGGAAGGTTGGAATGACCTAGGGATGATAGAATTTGGGGAAGAAGGGGGTTCCAAACATGTATGTTCTTGGGTGTTGATTTAAGTACGTTAAAATGATCATAGGCTGTTTAATTTCCTGTTTTGTCCGTAAAAAAATGATAAGACTAGGAGAATTAACGGTGGAAAAGTCCGGGAAAATAGTGGGATGATCATGGGTGGCCTAGGGTTTGGGGATTTGGTATAATCCCCGTAATGTACAGGCCTTTATGTTAATTGTATGCATTATGTGTTATTTTTAGACCAAGAACGTGAGAGGAATCCGGAACACGGGAAAGCTCAGGTTGAATAGAGCTTTGAGCATTCGAGGTAGGTGATGGCTTTCATATTTTTGCAAATGTGTATATTCAATGTAATCATTGTCTAAGTAATTGTGTGCATTACATTGCTTAGGGGATTTGTGTGGAATGTCTTAGTTGGGTTTACAGTCTATGTTTGAATGGTTTTTACTTGTTATCTTTACAAGGGGTGTGCATTCATTCTATTGACTGTTGTTGTTGACATTCGGTTGGCTAGGGTACTACGCCTGGTACGGGTATAACACATAGTTGGCACGAGTACCACGCCTGGTACGGGTATAACATTCGGTTGGCACGGGTACCACGCCTAGTACGTGTTTACTTTATTGCATCTTGCACTGTTTCATTGATTATTGTATTGCATTGGTTGATATTGGTTCCGTGAGTGGACCAGGTTGTTATTGAAAAGTACTACTGACTGGTGGTCCTTGAGTGGTCGGGAAACTGTTGTATGATTGTTGAATTGGTCTTGGTTTAGGCCGGCTAAATCATTACTTGTGGTATTCGTCTAGAGGGGATTCCAGGGTGGGTCCGGGCTAGACGGTAAGGTGCGGTTATGGTTATTCTTGTTGGTGGAATAGAACTGTAAGAGATGGATTCATGCGGTAATAAGCTAGGTAGAGAGAGACCTATAGTCTAGAGATGCATGTGATATTGTTGCATGTTTGCCATACTTGTTACTGGATTTTGCGTACTATTTATATACTATTTTCTTGAATACTGACTGATGATCCTACCAGTACACAGTGGTGGTGTACTGATACTACACTTGTCTTTCTTTTGGTGAGTGTAGGAAATCTTCCAGCGGCTGAGAAGAGACCTCAGATTTAGCACCGGCGATTCCGATCATCAAGGGTGACCTAGTGATTTGATCTAGCTTGAGATTATCTCTAGAGTTTTAGTCCATTTGTTCAGACTTAAAAACTATTCCTATTTTGTTTGGGGTTGCATCCCCGTACTCTAGATTTGGTATTGATGTTTGGTACGATGAATTTCAGTTCCTAGGTGGGAAATTTCCGCAGTTTATTATTAATGATAGGTTTTTGATTATTGATCTTATTACTATTGCTAGTTTTCATTTATGCTCGCTGGTTTTAGGTTGTTAGTCTAGGCAAGGGTGGAACTTCGGGGGTTGGGAGGGTGCCACTCACGATGTGTTGGGTCGTGACACATTTTAAAAATCTAATTCAATACAGCCCAAACCAGCATTAATTGTTGCCACAACATTCATAAAACAAATACAACATCAACAACAAACTAAAAATGAAGTAAATTTTTTATTAAACACACAAAAGGTCCACCAAAAGGACCTATAAAGTATTCAAAAGTATCAAAAAGTGTCAAAATGTATAAGGAAATGAGTCAAACATAATGGGGGGTAGTATCCACATACTCCTCCTCATTTTCACTAGTCCCAGTAACGTCGTCACTTGATGACGAGAAAGAAAGAGTAGGATCTACATGACTATGATGGTGACGACCAACAAAGAATGACATTTGTTGTTGAAGAGACTGGACAGTCTTGGACAAATCATCAGTGGTCTCAGTTCATTTTCTCTCGGATTCTGCCAAGGCACTAGTAAGATCTGCGATCTGCTGTGACATATGTGCAAGCTGAACACCATCAACTACCTCAGCCTGCCGCGAGGATCCAATACCATCCAGTCCTGACTGGATTCATCGCTAATCATTCCTAGAGCCTAGACCATAGACTCTCCCCTTTTGTCTCCCCCCGACCACTTTTTTGGTCCATATTTGAGTGGCTTCCTCGTGTGTAGGCACCGTCAACAAGCCTAAACCTTGCTGAGTCTGGCTGTACTCAGACAAAACACGTCCAAACTCATCCTGCATATAAGAAAATAAAAATTATAATATATACATAATAAATAAATATATATATATATATAAATATATATATATATATATGTACTTTAATTATATTTAAACTTTAAAACTTACATAGGTGACGTGAGCCCTCTGTTCAACCCATACATTCGGATCTGACTCAGTTTTTTATCCCTTATATGGCCTCTCTTAAAAAGCTTAGTCTGAGTCGGAGGGTGCCCCAAGTCCTTCTCCTGCAAACAAAATAAATTTAACATAATGAAGTAATATAATTAATATTATTTAATCAATTTTATATAAACGTATATATAAGTTAAAAGGTTAATATTAATATTACTTGCCATTTCTCTTGCAACGTCCGCTACACTCTTTGCACCCATAGTGTGCAACGATCCACCTTTAACACTGCTTCTAGATTTCTTGTCTTGTTCAGACAATGCTTTGAACTCTTCCAAATACCAATACTTCTTAAGTTGCTCATGAAGATGAGGTAGAAGCCAAGATCCAGACTTCTTACTATCCCGAATTCTTTTAAGCCATTGGCGTAGCCTGGCACTGGCCTTCCTCTCAAAAGTAGTGGAAATAATCTTATTGTACTTTCGCTTTCAAGTACACATTGTCTGGAAGAAAAAATGATTAGTGTAGGATGATATATATATATATATATATATATATGTATGTATATATACCTTAAACTCATCAAACATGGCCTGTTGGATCGATCTTGGAATCTCTGACCAGGAGCTACAAGGTTCTGTAAAAAGCCTCCTAACTGCCTCCTTTAGAGCACGTCGGGGTTCTTTCGTGGGATACCACCTGTAAAGAACATAATAATCATGTCATCAAGTGATAAATAATTAATTAATATGAAAAAAAAACTTATCAATTAATTAAAAAAAAACTTACGATGATCCATCAGGGTGAATCATGACTCTACCAATGGCATCCTTTTCACCGGGTCTCAGATTCATGCCATCTTCCTCCTCAGAAAGTGCTGATGCATGTAATGACGGAAGTCTATAACGCTGGGTCAATGGGGGTGTAAAAGTTTGTGTTTCAGACTCAAAGCTGGTATCTCTAAGTCGCAAGCCTGATAAGTGGGGGGAAGAAGAATCACATGGGGATGGCGTACCATGTGGAGGAGGCATAGAGGGTGTAGGCATGAAAGCCATGTAATGATGAGAAGTAGTGAGTCTAGAACCATGATAATCTGCGAGATTCCCAGTGCCATAGGGGACAGACACTGGTGGAGTAGAGCGAATCTGTGGCGAATATGAAAGACGACATGGAATATCGTCATGCTCTATAGGTCTCCTAGAGCTCTTCCTAGACTTACTAGACTTGCTAGTACTTTTACTAGGACGACCTCGATTACAATCACCTGATTACATCTGTATGTATAACTCAAAACTAATTCAAGAACTTATTTCAAATTTAAAGTTCTCAAATTCAAGTTAATAATCTAATTCAAGAACATATTTCCAAATTCAAGAACCAACCTAGTTCTAGTTCAAAAAATCATTCCTAAAGTTGAAAACTATTTCTTAACTCAAAACTAACAAACTTAACTTACAAAAGCTTAACTCAAAAAAATTAGATTCAAGAACCTAATTCATAAGGTTAAAGTTAAATACTAATTCAAAAGGTTAAAGTTAAATACTAATTCAAGATTATAAAACAAAACCCAAAACTAATTCAAAAATCTATTTCAAATTCAAAGTTCCCAAATTCAAGTTAATAATCTAATTCAAGAACCGAATTCCAAATTCAAGAACCAACCTAATTCTAGTTCAGAAAACTATTTCTAAAGTTGAAAACTAATTCTTAACTCAAAACTAACAAACTTAACTTAAAAAAGCTTAACTTAAATAAACTAAGATTCAAGAACCTAATTCAAAAAGTTAAAGTTAAATACTAATTCAAGATTCTAAAATAAAATCCAAAACTAATTCAAGAACCTATTCCAAATTCAAAGTTTCCAAATTCAAGTTAATAATCTAATTCAAGAACCTAATTCCAAATTCAAGAACCAACCTAATTCTAGTTCAAAAAATCATTCCTAAAGTTGAAAACTAATTATTAACTCAAAACTAACAAACTTAACTTAAAAAAGCTTAACATAAATAAACTAAAATTCAAGAACCTAATTCAAAAGGTTAAAGTTAAATACTAATTCAAGATTATAAAACAAAACCCAAATCTAATTCAAAAATCTATTTCAAATTCAAAGTTCCCAAATTCAAGTTAGTAATCTAATTCAAGAACCTAATTCCAAATTCAAGAACCAACCTAATTATAGTTCAGAAAACTATTTCTAAAGTTGAAAACTAATTCTTAACTCAAAACTAACAAACTTAACTTAAAAAAGCTTAACTTAAAAAAACTAAGATTCAAGAACCTAATTCAAAAGGTTAAAGTTAAATAATAATTCAAATTCTAAAACAAAACACAAAATTAATTCAAGAACCTACTTCAAATTCAAAGTTCCCAAATTCAAGTTAATAATCTAATTGAAGAACCTAATTCCAAATTCAAGAACCACCCTAATTCTAGTTCAAAAAATCATTCCTAAAGTTGAAAACTAATTCTTCTCAAAACTAACAAACTTAACTTAAAAAAGCTTAACTTAAAAAAACTAAGATTCAAGAACCTAATTCAAAAAGTTAAAGTTAAATACTTATTCAAGATTCTAAAACAAAACCCAAAACTAATTCAAAAATCTATTTCAAATTCAAAGTTCTCAAATTCAAGTTAATAATCTAATTCAAAAACCTAATTCCAAATTCAAGAACCAACCTAATTCTAGTTCAAAAAATCATTCGTAAAGTTGAAAACTAATTATTAACTCAAAACTAACAAACTTAACTTAAAAATGCTTAACTTAAAAAAACTAAGATTCAAGAACCTAATTCAAAAGGTTAAAGTTAAATACTAATTCAAGATTTTAAGACAAAACTCATAACTAATTCAAGAACCTATTTCAAATTCAAAGGTCCCAAATTCAAGTTAATAATCTAATTCAAAAACCTAATTCCAAATTCAAGAACCAACCTAATTCTAGTTCGAAAAAACATTCCTAAAGTTGAAAACTAATTCTTAACTCAAAACTAACAAACTTAACATAAAAAAGCTTAACTTAAAAAAATTAAGTTTCAAAAACCTAATTCCAAATTCAGGTTCAAGTCCTAATCTTAATTCAAATTCCAAATTCAAGTTCCAAATTAAAGTTTCAAATTCAAGTTTAAAAAAGAACCTAAATATGAAAACTGATTCTTAACTCAAAACTAACAATTTTAAGTAATAAACTTAACTTAAAAAAGCTTAACTTAAAAAAATTAAGATTCAAGAACCTGATACAAGTTAATAATCTAATTCAAGAACCTAATTCCAAATTCAAGTTCAAGTTCCAAATTCAAATTTCAAATTAATGTTCAAAATTCAAGTTCAAAAAAAAATCTAAAGTTGAAAATTAATTCTTAACTCAAAACTAACAATGTAAACTAACAAACTTAACGTAAAAAAGCTTAACTTAAAAAAACTAAGATTCAAGAACCTAATTCAAAAGGTTAAAGTTAAATACTAATTCAAGATTCTAAAATAAAACCCATAACTAATTCAAGAACCTATTTCAAATTCAAAGTTCCCAAATTTAAATTAATAATCTAATTCAAGAACCTAATTCCAAATTCAAGAACCAACCTAATTCTACTTCAAAAAATCATTCCTAAAGTTGAAAACTAATTCTTAACTCAAAACTAACAAACTTAACTTAAAAAAGCTTAACTTAAATAAACTAAGATTCAAGAACCTAATTCAAAAGGTTAAAGTTAAATACTAATTTAAGATTCTAAAATAAAACCCAAAACTAATTCAAGAACCTATTTCAAATTCAAAGTTTCCAAATTCAAGTTAATAATCTAATTCAAGAACCTAATTTCCAAATTCAAGAACCAACCTAATTCTAGTTCAAAAAATCATTCATAAAGTTGAAAACTAATTTTTAACTCAAAACTAACAAATTTAACTTAGAAAAGATTAACTAAAAAAAACTTAGATTCAAGAACCTAATTCAAAGGGTTAAAGTTAAATACTAATTCAAGATTCTAAAACAAAACCCAAAACTAATTCAAAAACCTATTTCAAATTCAAAGTTCCCAAATTTAAATTAGTAATCTAGTTCAAGAACCTAATTCCAAATTCAAGAACCAACCTAATTCTAGTTCAGAAAATCAATCCTAAAGTTGAAATCTAATTCTTAACTCAAAACTAACAAACTAACTAAAAAAAGCTTATAACTTAAATAAACTAAGATTCAAGAACCTAATTTAAAAGGTTAAAGTTAAATATTAATTGAAGATTCTAAAATAAAATCCAAAACTAAATCAAGAACCTATTTCAAATTCAAAGTTTCCAAATTCAAGTTAATAATCTAATTCAAGAACCTAATTTCCAAATTCAAGAACCAACCTAATTCTAGTTCAAAAAATCATTCATAAAGTTGAAAACTAATTTTTAACTCAAAACTAACAAATTTAACTTAGAAAAGATTAACTAAAAAAAACTTAGATTCAAGAACCTAATTCAAAGGGTTAAAGTTAAATACTAATTCAAGATTCTAAAACAAAACCCAAAACTAATTCAAAAACCTATTTCAAATTCAAAGTTCCCAAATTTAAATTAGTAATCTAGTTCAAGAACCTAATTCCAAATTCAAGAACCAACCTAATTCTAGTTCAGAAAATCAATCCTAAAGTTGAAATCTAATTCTTAACTCAAAACTAACAAACTAACTAAAAAAAGCTTATAACTTAAATAAACTAAGATTCAAGAACCTAATTTAAAAGGTTAAAGTTAAATATTAATTGAAGATTCTAAAATAAAATCCAAAACTAAATCAAGAACCTATTTCAAATTCAAAGTTTCCAAATTCAAGTTAATAATCTAATTCAAGAACATAATTCTAAAGTCAAGAACCAACCTAATTCTAGTTCAAAAAATCATTTCTAAAGTTGAAAACTAATTCTTAACTCAAAACTAACAAACTTAACTTAAAAAAACTAAGTTTAAGAACCTAATTTAAAAGGTTAAAGTTAAATACTAATTCAAGATTCTAAAACAAAATCCAAAACTAATTCAAGAACCTATTTCAAATTCAAAGTTCCCAAATTCAAGTTAATAATCTAATTCAAGAACCTAATTCCAAATTCGAGAACCAACCTAATTCTAGTTCGAAAAATCATTTCTAAAGTTGAAAACTAATTCTTAACTCAAAACTAACAAAATTAACTTAAAAAAGCTTAACTTAAAAAAATTAAGGTTCAACAACCTAATTCAAGAACCTAATTCAAGTTAATAATCTAATTCAAGAACCTAATGCAAATTCAAGTTCAAGTCCTAATCCTAATTCAAGTTCCAAATTCAAGTTTCAAATTCAAGTTCAAAAAAGAACCTAAAGTTGAAAATTAATTCTTAACTCAAAACTTACAATTTAAACTAACAAACTTAACTTAAAAAAGCTTAACTTAAAAAAATTAAGATTCAAGAAACTAATTCAAGTTAATAATCTAATTCAAGAACCTACTTTCAAATTCAAGTTCAAGTCCTAATCTTAATTCAAGTTCCAAATTCAAGTTCAAAAGAGAACCTAAAGTTGAAAACTAATTCTTAACTCAAAACTAACAATTTAAACTAACAAAATTAACGTAAAAAAACTTAACTTAAAAAAACTAAGATTCAAGAACTTAATTCAAAATGTTAAAGTTAAATACTAATTCAAGATTCTAAAACAAAACTCATAACTAATTCAAGAACCTATTTCAAATTAAAAGTTCCCAAATTCAAGTTAATAATATAATTCAAAAACCTAATTTCAAATTCAAGAACCAACCTAATTCTAGTTCAAAAAATCATTTCTAAAGTTGAAAACTAATTTTTAACTCAAACATAACAAACTTAACTTAAAAAAGATTAACTTAAATAAACTAAGATTCAAGAACCTAATTCAAGTTAATAATCTAATTCAAGAACCTAATTCCAAATTTAAGTTCAAGTCCTAATCCTAATTCAAGTTCCAAATTCAAGTTCAAAAAAGAACCTAAAGTTGAAAACTAATTCTTAACTCAAAACTAACAATTTAAACTAACAAACTTAACTTAAAAAAACTAAGATTCAAGAACCTAATTCAAGTTAATAATCTAATTCAAGAATCTAATTCCAAATTCAAGTTCAAGTCCTAATCCTAATTCAAGTTCCAAATTAAAGTTCCAAATTCAAGTTGAAAAAAGAACCTAAAGTTGAAAACTAAATCTTAACTCAAAACTAACAATTTAAACTAACAAACTTAACTTTAAAAAACTAAGATTCAAGAACCTAATTCAAGAACCTAATTCCAAATTCAAGTTCAAGTCCTAATCTTAATTCAAGTTTCAAATTCAAGTTTCAAATTAAAGTTCCAAATTCAAGTTCAACAAAGAACCTAAAGTTGAGAACTAATTATTAACTCAAAACTAACAATTTAAACTAACAAACTTAACGTAAAAAAACTTAACTTAAAAAAACTAAGATTTAAGAACCTAATTCAAAATGTTAAAGTTAAAATACTAATTCAAGATTCTAAAACAAAACCCATAACTAATTGAAAAACCTATTTCAAATTCAAAGTTCCCAAATTCAAGTTAATAATCTAATTCAAAAACCTAATTCCAAATTCAAGTTCAAGTCCTAATCCTAATTCAAGTTCCAAATTCAAGTTAAAAAATGAACCTAAAGTTGAAAACTAATTTTTAACTCAAAACTAACAATTTAAACTAACAAACTTAACTTAAAAAAATTAAGATTGAAGAACCTAATTCAAGTTAATAATCTAATTCAAGAACCTAATTCCAAATTTAAGTTCAAGTCCTAATCCTAATTCAAGTACCAAATTAAAGTTCCAAATTCAAGTTGAAAAAATAACCTAATGTTGAAAACTAATTCTTAACTCAAAAATAACAATTTAAACTAACAAACTTAACTTAAAAAAACTACGATTCAAGAACCTAATTCCAAATTCAAGTTCAAGTCCTAATCCTAATTCAAGTTCCAAATTAAAGTTTCAAATTCAAGTTTAAAAAAGAACCTAAAGTTGAAAAATAATTTTAACTCAAAACTAACAATTTAACTTAAAAAAACTAATATTCAAGAAGCTAATTCAAAAGGTTAAAGTTAAATACTAATTCAAGATTCTAAAACAAAATCCAAAATTAATTCAAGAACCTATTTCAAATTCAAAGTTCCCAAATTCAAGTTAATAATCAAATTCAAGAACCTAATTCCAAATTCTAGAACCAACCTAATTCTAGTTCGAAAAATCATTCCTAAAGTTGAAAACTAATTCTTAACTCAAAACTAACAAACTTAACTTAAAAAAGCTTAACTTAAAAAAATTAAGATTCAAGAACCTAATTCAAGTTAATAATCTAATTCAAGAACCTAATTCCAAATTCAAGTTCAAGTCCTAATCCTAATTCAAGTTCCAAATTAATGTTTCAAATTCAAGTTATAAAAAGAACCTAAAGTTGAAAACTAATTTTTAACTCAAAACTAACAATTTAAACTAACAAACTTAACTTTAAAAAGCTTAACTTAAAAAAACTAAGATTCAAAACCTAAGTCAAGTTAATAATCTAATTCAAGAACCTAATTCCAAATACAAGTTCAAGTACTAATTCTAATTCAAGCTTCAAATTCAAGTTCCAAATCCTAATTCCAAATTCAAGTTCAAAAAAGAATCTAAAGTTGAAAACTGATTCTTAACTCAAAACTAACGATTTAACTAACAAACTTAACTTAAAAAAACTAAGATTCAAGAACCTAATTTAAAAAAATAATCTAATTCAAGAACCTAATTCCAAATTCAAGTTCAAGTCCTAATCCTAATTCAAGTTCCAAATTAAAGTTCCAAATTCAAGTTCCAAATCCTAATTCAAGAACCTAATCCTAATTCAAGTTCCAAATCCTAATTCCAAATTCAAGTTCCAAATTCAAGTTCAAGTCCTAATCCTAATTCAAGTTCCAAATTAAAGTTCCAAATTCAAGTTCCAAATCCTAATTCAAGAACCTAATCCTAATTCAAGTTCTAAATCCTAATTCCAAATTCAACTTCCAAATTCAACTTCCAAATTCAAGTTAATAATCTAATTTAAGAACCTTATCCTAATTCAAGTTCCAAATCCTAATTCCAAATTCAAGTTCCAAGTCCAAATTCCAAATTCCAAATTCAAGTTCAAAATTCAAGTACCTAGTTCAAGTTCAAAAAAGAACCTAAAGTTGAAAACTAATAATCTAATTCAAGTAATTAATTCAAGAACCTATATAATTCAAGTTCAAAAAAGAACCTAAACTAAGGTTCACAAGCTAATAGCAAGCATTACCTAAACTAAGGTTCACAAACTAATTATAGCAAGCCTAAACTAAGGTTCACAAACTAATAGAAAGCCTAAATTAAGGTTCACAAACTAATTAGCAAGCCTAAACTAAGGTTCACAAATGTAACGACCGGGTTTATCGTTACGGGTAAACTTTTCATGCCAAGTTCGAGTTAGAATACTTCCAAGTTGAGAGTTGAAAATTCTGGGCTAGGCTAGCCTCGGCCGAAATTGGAGCAAGGTATAGCCCAGAGCAATCCGGGTAAGGATTAAGTTTGATGTTTCGATTTGAGCTAGTTTTCTGTGTAGCTAAGACATAGAGAAGTCCGGGGAACTTTTCAAAATTGAACGGGTAAGAAGAGCTCCCGAAATTGAGGTTGACGTGAAGGGGTTATTTCAGAACGTCGGAAATTCAAGGTGTGTTGTAAAAATGGCTCTTTTCAGGAATTTTCCAAGTTTCTGTCTGTGATGAGCGCTACTGCTCTGCCACAGTGACCTCCGCTAAAGAGAAATAATTACTGCTATAGCGGAAGTCGAGACGGTAAACCTCTACCATAGCGATTGACTCTGCTATGGCGGTACTGCTATGGCGGTACTGCTATAGCGGTGCAGGGACCGCTATAGCAGAGTGACGGGACCAGAAAACCCAGAAAATGTTTTTTTTATTTCATTCTCTTCCCTTCAGCCCCAAAAACAAATGAGAGCTATTCCAAAAACTATCCTAGGCTGCTCCAAGGCTTGAGAGCCATGGGGAGGAGGGATTCCAGCGAAAGGGACGCAAAACCACAGATTCGGGCCTGCAGAATCGTCGGGGAAAACCTTCACGGAGCCATAAAGGGCATTGAATAACTACCCGGCATCCAGGTAGGCTAGGTTTCTTTCCAAGAGTAGATTGACCATTTTTATTTCCTATTATTGTGTCGAATGAAAAGGAGAATCCATGTTTAGGCCTTCGCGCACAGAGTTTGGCGGATTCAATACTGGTTATGTGTGAATTAGGAATTGTATGGATTGAAGGGTTGGTCTTATGATACGTATAATGTGGATATTTTATTATTTTGGTAGAATGAAATGATAGGCTTGGGGACTGGAATATCGGGAAGGTTCGGGGAATCGGGAGAATACTTAGGAACTACGGGTAATGGAAATGGAAAACTCCTAGGTAAGGTTTCGGGAATGTAAATGGCATGAGATATAGCTGTTGGTTTTACTAAGACTAAGGGGAGGTGTTTCCACTCTGTGTTCGGTGTTGGGTAAAGTCTCGAGAATCATGTAGTTGCTAAATTATGCTAAGAAAGGAAATCGTTCATTATATGTCAGTAAGGGGAAATGGGTTGATCCTCGGACCAAGGTTGGGCTAAGTCATCCACCCGGGGAGGGGTAGGTAATGGTTAACTATCTCTGTAAATGTTGTATGTTGTGTACTCTTATCTAAATGCTTGTATGAGATACATTGCTTAGGGAATTGTTAGTAATGTATGTTGTGTACTCTTATCTAAGTGTTTGTACGAGATACATTACTTAGGGATTGTTAGGAATGTCTAAGAGTCCTATAGTATAGTCTGTGAATTGAACTGTGTGTTGCTTGTGGTTTTACAAGTTGTTTGTTCATTATTTAACTGTGGCTTAATTGACATTCGGTTGGCTCGGGTACCACGCCTGGTATGGGAATACTAATGGTTGTCTCGGGTACCACGCCTGGTACGGGTATAACAAATGGTTGGCTCGGGTACCATTCCTGATACGGGATACTAATGGTTGGCTCGAGTACCACGCCTGGTACAGAAAAATACTATTAGTTGGCTCGGGTACCATGCCTGGTACGAGTTTACTTTACTGCATCATTTCATTGATATTGTTGCATTGTGTGATTGGTGTTGGTTCCATGAGTGGACTGAGCTATGTTTATAAATTGTGATACTACTTTTAGTCTTGGTGTAGGCTGGTTTGTTATACTTTATTGTGCTTTTGGTGTTTGTGTAGGCCGGGTAATTATATTGTGAGTTTGGTCTTGGTGTAGGTCGAGTTGTTATACTATATTGTGCTTTTGGTCTTGGTGTAGGCTGGGTAATTATATTGTGAGTTTGGTCTTGGTGTAGGCCGGGTTGTTATACTTTATTGTGCTTTTGGTCTTGGTGTAGGCCGGGTAATTATATTGTGAGTTTGGTCTTGGTGTAGGCTGGGTGGTTATATTATGTTATCAATTGGTCTTGGTGTAGACCAGGTTATGATGTTAAATATTAGTTGGTCTTAATGTAGACCGGATTGTCATGTTAACACCTAGATGTGTCAGGGGGATCCGAGTGGGTTTGGACTATGTAAAAGAGGTTATAAGTTCACAATTTATTGTCTTTAAGTGTGTTAGTGACGTTCAAGAATTTGTTATTTTTAATAAGCTAAGGATGGGTCTTGGTGTAGACTGGGTAGCCTGTTGAACACTTAGGTGTGGTTAGAGGATCCTTGGAGGGTCTGGTTTTCGAGATTAGAAAGAGATTTAGATATAACTTTGTTGTTGTCATTGAATGTGTCAATGGTTTCTAGGTGATTTTCATGTGATTGGCCAATTAGGAGTACGACAAAAAGTCTGGGGCTGTAGTTGTTGGTTGTTATAACCAGGATGTAAAGTTGTCCGAGAGGTCCAGGAAGGTCCGTACACCGGTAAGTGATACCACGGGTATAAGTGGTTTGGTTGGGCAGTTAGCCGGGTTAAGTCTGAATATCTAGTCAAGGCGGTTGACTTGGGTAAGGGTAAGGTAGTCTAGTTATGGACATTGTTATTGGTAAAGAGTAAGTGAGACTTGGGAAGTCTATGGATAAGGCGACTTGGTAAGTCTGAAGGTTAGGAAGGTCGGTTCTGAAAGGGGGGAATTGTTAAAGGAGATATTTAAAAGGGTGGAGCATTTACATTGTGCATTTTATCTTGATTTTTATATGATGGTAGGAGTGAATTCGGGTCATCCGATGATGCCTACCAGTACGTATGTTTGTACTGATTCTACTCTTGCTATACCTTTTTGGGTATAGTCTGGTTGCAGAGTTGGAGATGTTTCACACGTTCAGGATTGCGGTGATCTTCCAGCAGATCCTACTTCCTTCTATGGTGGGAGTTGTGTCCATTTTATGTTATAAGCTCATCTTATAGAAGCTCTTGTACCAGCTTAGACTAAGTTCTGGGGAGGGTGTTTATATTGTTAATAAATTTCTGCAAGTTTTAAAGGTTGTGTAATTTTCGAAAGCAGTTGTATAAAGATTTTCCAAACATTTGTAAAGAGATTCCTCTTGTATTAAGGGACTTATTTAATGGTTTATTTCCTTTTTTGCATTGCCTGTTGGTTCGGGTGGTAAGGGTTCTCCTATCTAGGTGGATTAGAGTAGGTGCTCGCACAGCTCAGCAGTTGAGTCGTGAAAAATGGTATCAGAGCATAGGTTACCGATCTCCCAGTACAAGAGAAAAATGTTAAATAGAGTCCCGCAGATTGGTGTGTAGACGTCCAAATCTAATCCTGGGGAAGCTATGAAGCTTTCTAGGAAACATCTCGCTTCTTTCATTCCTTTTTGTGCGTTTCTTTCATTTGCTTGTATAGGTTGAGTCCAATTGGTATCTCAATAAAGTAAGGATTTCATTAGACTCCGGTTGCAGTAAGACAAGCAAGGAAAATTGGAATTGGAAGGGTTCCAATTGGTATCTAGCCGGGGAGGCTGTGTAAAGGTATGGATGGATTGGCTAATATGGTCATCCATGAGGCAAATAAAAAGTAATGAAACTGATTTGATTGATTGTTTAAGCTTGAGACTTGAGATTGTGTTTATGTATATTGATGTTGTTTGAATAACTGTAAATGTGTGGCGTGCAATTATTTGATTTGCTGTGAATGTTTTGGTTTGAGAGGAGTTATAACTTGAATTGGTGTGCTTTGGTTAGTAATTACTTTTTATGTGTACTTAGATTGGTTTGTAAAGTGGTGTTATATTTCGGAAACGGACTTGCCATTGGTAAAAATGGTAAGGGGACAAGGCTTACGACTGTAGGGAAAATCCAGTTTCAGGATAGTCAGGATTGGTTAGGAACTATGGGGGAAAAGGGCTATCATTGCTTGATGGCAGAAAATACGGTAAGGAAATTTTTATGGTAACTCATGATTGTAACTTAAAGAAAATTTATTCCCATCTTGAAAGTTGTGATTGTTTTAAATGATAAATTGCGATATGCCTTAATTGGAATTATTTGTATTACATTCGGGTATAGGCTTACCATTTATATAGATGGTGAGGGAACAAAAAAGGATTGTGGACTGTAGGGAAGCTCCGGTTTCAGGACAATCAGAACTTGGTTGAGAACCAAGGGAACTAGGGGGTTGTTTGTGCTTGATAGAGGAAGTGTGTTGTTAAGAATAATTGCTTGCATAATCCTCTTGTTGATTTGTGATAATTGATGCTAAGTTTCAGTCTGTGTAGTGCCGGGAATGGTCTTGAGGATTTTTTAAGACCATGGCGGGATTAACGGGATTAAACAATGTTAATAGGGAAGGGAAATGAGAGAATTTTTCAGAGAATGGTAAATTTTCTGGGCTACTACTTTTGGGGGTTTCCATAGCAGTGTGCAAGTCGCTATAGCGGGATGGGAAGGGCATAATCCCTGTCCTATTTTTCCCCCTGTTCTGTCTTTCATTCCCGGGCCATTTTAAATCACTATTTGAGCTGCGAGCTATTGCAGGAATTATTTAGCATCAATGCGTAATAAAAGGAAAGGGTAGATACGATAACCTCGGGTATTAGTGAGATTTTGATTTACCACTGGTGGGAATAGTCACCTATGTAGAATTTGGCAAAATGACCCGCGATTGATCGAGTAATGTTGGACACTGCTCATAGGCTATGTGATGAGGTGATTATTGACTGGTTTAGTGTTGATGATCCTTAGTGGTAGGGTCGATTGAAGGAGCGGGGTTATTAAATTGGTTTCTTAGAATTATTGTGTCTCTTGTGACCATGATAATACCAAGTGTTACTGCTCGTTAAGTGTTGATCATATTCTTGCCATAACATTGGTTAGGATGTAAGCGCCAAGGTAGAAATTCCCCCCTAAGACGAGAATTGATGAAAATCTAAAGGTAGGATGAGCCCAATGAAATCCTCATTGTTGCGTGGTTTAGAGATACATGGTGTCTCGGGGCAAAGTGCTGATAGGAGTAAGGTTACAGGATGATATGTGAGGGGCATAGAACCCCGTAGGAAGCTTCTGGAATGGAGTTCGAGCTAGTAGAACTCCAGGAATAGTGGGAAAGGGATCGCCATGGTAGGATCTAGTCCCTTTGGCAGGGAAAAATTGTGTCATTCGTTAGTTGAGTTTCTTTGGCTTCGGTGTTTCAGCGAGGCCCCAGATTTCTTGGGCACTCGGGGAGGGGTAATCTAGTTGCCTTGTGTAGCTCGAAGGAAGGGATTCCTTGATAGAGTGGAAGTGAATTAAATTTTGGTTGAATTAGGTATACCAAGGGATTCAAAAGTTTTGGTGGTTTGTGTAAAGTTAGAATTACGCTGTCATGATAGAACGTCGAGGTTCAGAGGGCAGGCTCCTTCTTCTCTTTCCGCCTTAGAGATCGTTCGGGGATGAAAGATGGGTAAATTGGTATCTGTTGTAACGACAAGGTTTATCATTACGGGTAAACTTTTCGTGCCAAGTTCGAGTAAGAATACTTCCAGGTTGAGAGTTGAAAATTTTGGGCTAGGCTAGCCTCGGCCGAAATTGGAGCACTGTATAGTCCAGGGTAATCCGGGTAAGGATTAGGTTTGATGTCTCAATTTGAGCTAGTTTTCTGTGTAGCTAAGACATAGAGGAATCCGAGGGACTTTTTGAAATCGAATTCGGGTAAGAAGAGCTCCCAAAATCGAGGTTGACGTGAAGGGGTTATTTCAGAACGTCGGGGATTCAAGGTGTGTGTTAAAAAGGGATTTTTTCAGGAATTTTCCAAGTTTCTGTCCGTGACGAGCGCTACTGCTCTGCCACGGTGACCTCCGCTATAAAGAAATAATTACTGCTATAGCGGAAGTTGAGACAGTCAACCTCCGCCATAGTGGTTGACTCTGCTATGGCGGTACCGCTATAGCGGAGTAGGGACCGCTATAGCGGAGTGACAGGACCAGAAAACCCAGAAAATAGGTTTTTTATTTCATTCTCTTTCCTTCAGCCCCAAAAACAAATGAGAGCTATTCCAAAAACCATTCTAGGCTACTCCAAGGCTTGGGAGCCATGGGGAGGAGGGATTCCAGTGAAAGGGACGCAAAACCACGGATTCGGGCTTGCAGAATCATCAGGGAATGCCTTCACAGAGCCAGAAAGGGCATTGAACAGCTCTCGGCATCCAGGTAGTCTAGGTTTCTTCCCAAGAGTAGATTGACCATTTTTATTTCCTATTATTGTGTAGAATGAAAGGAAGAAATCCATGATTAGGACTTCGGGCACAGAGTTTGGCAGATTCAATACTGGTTATACGTGAATTAGGAATTGAATGGATTGAAGGGTTGGTCTTATGATACGTATAATGTAGATATTTTATTATTTTGGTAGAATGAAATGATAGGCTTGGGGACTGGAATGTCGAGAAGGTTCAGTGAACCGGGAGAATGCTTAGGAACTACAGCTAATGGAAATGGAAAACTCCTAGGTAAGTTTTCGGGAATGTAAATGGCATGAGATATAGCTAATTGTTTTACTAAGACTAAGGGGAGGTGTTCCCACTCTGTGTTTGGTGTTGGGTAAAGTCTCGAGAATCATGTAGTTGCTAAATTATGCTAAGAATGGAAATCATTCATTATATGTCAGTAAGGAGAAACGGGTTGATCCTCGGACCAAGGTTGGGCTAAGTCATCCACCCGGGGAAGGGTAGGTGATGGTTAACGATCTCTGTAAATGTTGTATGATGTGTACTCTTATCTAAGTACTTGTATGAGATACATTTCTTAGGGAATTGTTAGTAATGTATGTTGTGTACTCTTATCTAAGTGTTTGTACGAGATACATTACTTAGTGATTGTTAGGAATGTCTAAGAGTCCTATAGTACAGTATGTGAATTGAACTGTGTGTTGCTTGTGGTTTTACAAGTTGTTTGTTTATTATTTGACTGTGGATTAATTGACATTCGGTTGGCTCGAGTACCACGCCTGGTATGGGAATACTAACGGTTGTCTTGGGTACCATGCCTAGTACGGGTATAACAAATGGTTGGCTCAGGTACCACGGCTGGTACGGGATACTAACAGTTGGCTCGGGTACCACGCCTGGTACAGGAAAGTACTAATGGTTAGCTTGGGTACCACGCCTGGTATGGGTTTACTTTACTGCATCATTTCATTAATATTGTTGCATTGTGTGATTGATGTTGGTTCCATGAGTGGACTGGACTGTGTTTATAAATTGTGATACTACTTTTGGTCTTGGTGTAGGCGGGTTGTTATACATTATTGTGCTTTTGGTCTTGGTGTAGGCCGGATAATTATATTGTGAGTTTGGTCTTGGTGTAGGCCGGGTTGTTATACTATATTGTGCTTTTGATTTTGGTGTAGGCTGGGTAATATTATTGTGAGTTTGGTATTGGTGTAGGCCAGGTTGTTATACGTTATTGTGCTTTTGATTTTGGTGTAGGCCGGGTAATTATATTGTGAGTTTGGTCTTGGTGTAGGACGGGTAATTATATTATGAGTTTGGTCTTTGTGTAGGCTGGATGGTTATATTATATTATCAGTTGGTCTTGGTGTAGACTGGGTTATGATGTTAACTATTAGTTGGTCTTGGTGTAGACCGGATTGTCATGTTAACACCTAATTGTGTTAGGGGGATCCGAGTGGGTTCAGACTATGTAAAAGAGGTTATAAGTTCACACTTTATTGTCGTTAAGTGTGTTAATGATGGTCAAGAATTTGTTGTGGTTAATAAGCTAAGGATGGGTCTTGGAGTAGACCGGGTAGCCTGTTGAACACTTAGGTGTGATTAGAGGATCCTTGGAGGGTCCGGATTTCGGGATTAGAAAGGGATTTAGATGTAACTCTGTTGTTGTCATTGAATGTGTCAATGGTGGCTAGGTGATTTTCATGTGATTGGTCAATTGGGAGTACGACGGAAAGTCTAGGGATGTAGTTGTTGGTTGTTATAACTAGGATGGAAAATTATCCGAGAGGTCCAGGAAGGGCCGGACACCAGTAAGTGATACCAGGGGTATAAGTGGTTTGGTTGGGCAGTTAGCCGGGTTAAGTCTGAATATTTAGTCAAGGCGATTGACTTGGGTAAGGGAAGGGCAGTCCAGGTATGGACATTGTTATTGGTAAGGATTAATTGAGACTTGGGAAGTCTAGGGATAAGGCGACTTGGTAAGTCTGAAGGTTAGGAAGGTCGGTTCTGAAAGGGCGAATTGTTATAGGTGATGTTGAAAGGGGTGGAGCATGTACATTGTGCATTTTATCTAGATTTGTATATGATGGTAGGAGTGAATTCAGGTCCGCCGATGATGCCTACCAGTACGTGTGTTTGTACTGATTCTACTCTTGCTATACCTTTTTGGGTATAGTCTGGTTGCAGGGTTGGTGATGTTTCACAGGTTCAGGATTGCGGTGATCTTCCAGCAGCTCCTACTTCCTTCTATGGTGGAAGTTGTGTCCATTTTATGTTATAAGTTCATCTTGTAGAAGCTCTTGTACCGGCTTAGACTAGGTTTTGGGGAAGGTGTTTATACTGTTAATAAATTTCCACAAGTTCTAAAGGTTGTGTAATTTTTGAAAGCTGTTGTATAATGATTTTCCAAACATTTGTAAAGGGATTCCTCTTGTATTAAGGGACTTATTTAATCGTTTATTTCCTTTTCCGCTTTGCCTGTTGGTTCGGGTGGTAAGGGTTCTCCTATCTAGGTAGATTAGAGTAGGTTCCTGCACAGCCTGCTAGTTGGGTCATGACAACAAACTAATAGCAAGCCTAAACTAAGGTTCACAAACTAATTAGCAAGCCTAAACTAATTAACGTTCATAAATTAAGAATATAATCTAAAAAGGGAATTTTTCACTATCAATTTTTTGATATATCAATTTTCAATATCAATTTCTCAAAATCATAGTTTAGAATTCAACAACAACAACAACAACAACATATACACCATAGTCTAAATTCAACAACAACAACATACCCTAGTATACACTATCAATTTTTTAAAATAAAATACCAAATTAAATCCTAACCTTCAAATCAATAAAATAACTAACCTCATAATGGGAGGAGGTTGGAGGGAGGAGGCTGACGGTGGAGGGAACAACGGTGGAGGGAACGGTGGTGGAGGAGTAGCGGTCGAGGAGCGGCAGAGCAGTGGTGGTGAGAGGAGGAGAGATAAAGAGAAAGAGAGAAATAAGGGAAAAGAAACCCGACGGGGTCTCTGTATAATTAAAGAAGCGACAGGCAGCGTCGCTTCTGTCCGTCGCTTTTTTAAATGAGTTGACCGTGTTTTGACCAAAAAGCGATTGATAAAAGCGACGCAGTCTGCCGCTTTTCTATTTTTTTAATATAAATTAAATTTTAAAGAAAGCGACGGGCAGCGTCACTTTCTTTAATTTTTTATTTTTTATTTTAATAATTGCGACGCTGTCCGTCGCTTATAAAAAAAAATTAATTATTTGTAAATTATTTTGGCGCAAAAATCCACCAAAAAGAGCGACGGACAAAGCGAAGCTGTCCGTCGCTTTTGTAAAAAATAATTATAAATTAAAAAATAATAGAAAAACTACAGACAACGTCGCTTTATCTGTCGCTTAGCGACACTGTCCGTCGCTTTCTTATCCGTCTCTTTTTGAGCTTTTTTTAGTAGTGAATATTAGTATTTAAATTGAGTATAGTCGAAGCCTTGTCAACCGTGTTTTTTTCACTCATATCATTATGGAGGCTAGGCTCCATAGACATGTGTATTTGAATATGTTATTGCCTTTCATATTGAAGTCTCATACGACATGCCCGAATTACTATTTTGTATATGTAATTCACATAAACTAAGAAAATATTTTGTGAAAAGATTTATATTTACGCTGCTCATGCATGAATCATGATCACAAGTTAGGTTGATTTGCTCAGTCAAAGTTAAAGTATTGGGTGTTGATCCGTTCTACAGAGGTTTTGGAGCGTGACAATCCATTTCATGAAGTATTCTATTTCTTCTTTCTTTTCATAATACTATTTTGTATGAAATTTTGTACTCCATTTGTCCTAATTTATATGACACACTTTCTTCAATAGTCAGTCCCAAAAAGAATGACACATTTTTTTATTTAAAAAATATTTAATGACATACATATCAACATTTTATCCATGTTTGGTCTCACTTATTTCGCAAGAAGTTTACAAAAGTGTACTCTTTTCAAGGGTAGTTTTGCAATATTGTAAAATATATGCATATTTTTTAAACTTCGTACCTAGTCAAACTATATTAAATAAATTGGAATGGTGAGAGTAATAATTTACTATTCAACAACTCCTCTTTCATCAGAAAAAAATATTTTATAGAATTAAAATGCATTCAAAGCATCAGTTGATTTGCACTCATGTGGGTCAAGAATTCCTATGGTATATATCAGCAGTACCATTGCTTAGTAACTGAAAAGACCTACAACCACCTACACGATACAAGAATCAAGTTTCTCATTCAATAAGTAAAGAGTAAGGAAAAGAACACGAGATTTATCGTCGCGAACATCCTTGCTCAGGGGAGTAAAAAATCACAACCTATAGTATGTAGGGTTTCCAATAAACTTTCACTTATTTCAAAGAGCGATTTTAGATTACAACTCTATAATCAATGGGAATAACTCTAGTATATCAATTTAACAGTTAATTCTAACTGTTTAAACTAACTCTCCAAGAAGATGAACTATCTTTTGATTACAATGTGTCACAACTCAAACTAGCACAACCACAATAGAATAGTTACAATTCAACAACTATCCTATTACAATCACAAACTAAAATAAAGAACAATCAACTCAGCTTGTTCTTAGTTCTTTTCTTCAGTCGCCACTCAATTTTCTTCCTACTCTACTACCTTTTTGATAACCCATTTTCTGTGTATGCAATAGATCATGATTAATTCTGACCTGGATGTGTCCCTTATATAGGAGATAATTAGTAGTATTGCTCCATAGCCCTAATTTGTTTTCATAAGATTTTACACCTCTCTTTAATGTAGCTTTAATGAATAGATCCGGAGAGATCCTCTTTCCTTAATTAGAACAATTTACCTCGACCATATTCCTTTTATGCACCTGAAACTGTTTCTTTTCTAACAGCTTACAGTTACTTACACTTGTTTTGAATTAGATCAGTTAGTATAGGAGAAGCAGATTCTCACATAAATTGTCTATCATCAAAACATACAAAATAGTAGGTCAATTTATCAGCAAGTCAACTTCACAATTTCTCCCTTTTTGATAATGACAACCTATGGAAGTGCAAACAAGTACATCATATCACTTTCTTTCTTACACCTTTTGAAATCATTAAAAATATGTAAACATATTTCAGAGACAACTAGTAAGAATAAAGTGCAATGATACGGACTCGTGGCTACTGGAGCAACATTGACACATACACAATAGGATACAAGACATAAATACTGAGGATATTAGCCATCTCATAAGCCTACAAAGACATATCAGCATACAATACAGGAAAAAACCATTCAGAGTAAACATAATATCAAGCCAAAGCAGGCCCTAAACAAAAACAATAATATGGTTGCCGCAAAAACAATAAAGCAATTGTCTTTATAAGAATTAGATCCTAAGGAGTAGACTGGGGAAAGGGAAACTAGGAAGAGGTTGTTGTAGGAGGCTGCTTTGGGAGAAGATGAAGAAGAGCATCAAAGTGAGCATTATGCTCTTACTGCTGCTAAAGGGCGCCTTCATCTTGAGAATTTAGGCCTGAGATGCTGAGAGTTCATCCCTCAAACTGGAGATCTCAACACTGAGACTAGAATTTTGACCCTCTGCAGCCTCTAGGTCCACCATCAGTTGAGTAACTGGACTCGTAGGCTTGGAGCCAGGTACATTATTAGGCATACAGTCACATTTTACCAGTGTCCCTCCATTAATCATGTCCTTTTTGGTAGAAACCCTCCTATATCTTAGTTTCACCCCCAAAGCTTTCAAACACAGTGGCTAGCAAGAACCCATAGGCCAGAAAGTCAGGTCCTATCTCAAGGGAGATGATCCTCTTCATGTGCTTGATCATGAAGGTAGGTAGGTTCCTCCTCTCATCAAACTCAAGGGCATTCATGATGCCCAAGTCTCTAAGGAATTAAAGCCTTACATCTCCTACCTTCCCTTCGCAGTATCTCCTTGTTCACAATTTCAAATAGCAACTTGTGAAAGGACTTCATCTTTACCTTTCAACCCCTTCCTAGGAATCTTTTTCACCCTTCCCCTTGAGAACTTTTTAGACATGATGCACTCATCATCTGTCTTTTACTCATACTCATCCAACCCTTATGCAGGTACCTATACAATTTCCCCTAGTCTCATAGTGCCAAAAAAAATCTCCACACTCCCAACAGAGGAACTAACAATCTGTCCCTCAAGAAATTTCAAGTTGACATAGAACACAATCACCTCTCTTTCATAAACATGGCCCTAGTATCCCTAAGTAAGTGATCCCAACCCTGGAAGCCAAGCCTTTCCAGTAGGGTTTGGATGGCAGGATTGCTCATTACCTCAAGATTAATCACCCTGCCCTTAAAAATAGCCTTAGACCCACAATAAATTTTCCCCATAGATAGAAATTTTTCAAGATTGCGTTTGACTTACCTTAGTGCATGCATGTGTTTTCTTTTCTTGATTTGAACCTTGATCAGATCAATATACCTGAGCCTTGTTAGAGTCATCCTCCACTATTATAGGCTCCTAAAAAATCTCTAGCTTCTTCTTCCCTTTGACCTTAGACGAAATTTTCCTTTTTCTAGATAAAACAATCGCATCTAGATCAGCATTATATTTTTGAGTAAAAGGGAATGAGTGGAGGATTTGGAGTGGCAGGTTTTTTTGAGTTTGGGTGTGGCCTTGGTTTTATGAGCAATGTGCTTTTAATAGCCTTGCTTTGGAGTAGATAAGTCTCTTGAAAACTTGGTTACAAGAGGAAGGTCATCGCCACAGTTAGGAAGGTCATGATACAGTGATAGAGGAATCTTGGATTCTGAGGGTGCTTTAGTACCCACAGTTAACTTTTCTTGTAAGGATAATGAAAGTTTAGGGAATCAGTGGCTTGGGGAACTTATAATGAAGGTTTTCAAGGAGAGGAAGGTTTGGGTGATATAGGAATAGAAGAAGGAGAAAATAGTTTCTTAGTGGTGGTGGAGAGAATAGGAGATAAGGGCCGAGTTGCTTCAGTGGAAGGAGGAAATTCTGATGGGGTCTTACTATGTTACCCCTGAGGGAGTACCTACATCATAGAGACAAAGTCCTCATTATCTGAGTAGTCCACCATAGATATACAAAAAGGGAGACCATGGTTAGGGTTAGGGTTTGGAGGAACCAAGGAACTAGGGATAGTGGAGGGCATGGTGTCTTGTGCAGGAGACACTGAGATAATTTATGGTGATGGTGGGGAGATAGATGGTGATTCCATTTGGGAGAGAAGAGTGACTAAGAGAGGTTTAGAAAAGAAACAAGAAGAGAGAAACAAAAGTGACAATTTGATCAATTTTAGGGAGAGGAAGAGAAAGAAGGGAATGATTTAAGGACTTGGATGTTTGAAATGACACTTGTCAGTTTGGGGAAATGGGGGAATGATTAGTGAGACAAAATAAGGGTTAGGGACATCAGTTTAGATTTACCACCTATGATTTTCTTAAAGAGAATATCTGGACAGAGGACAGAGGGACCAGGTTCTTAAAATGCAATCATTTGTTAATTTTGAGATAGACACTTTAGCTGGTTATTAAAAAGGATGTGCGTACCTGATGAATTTAGGACATGTGAACTAGATCCTTTTTGGTCTTTTTGTGCTGACTGACTATTCTTCTTGTTAAGAAAGTTAGGGTAATATCATCAGACCCTTGTCATAATTCCCTAGATGGTTGTGGGTGTGAGCATGCAAAGGAACAGTGTTGAGTCATTATCAATTAATATTTAACTAGTTCCCACCACTTAGTACACATTTTCTAGCCAGTCATAGTGGGACCCCTTTCCTCATAATTCAGAGTTGATTGGTGAGACCAAGATCTAGGCAATTTTCTCAAATTTCTCCCTGCCTAGTGCCTTGGTGAAGATATCAGTGACTTGGTCGTCGATGTAACAAGATGTCATCCTAATCAACCCATTTTGAATATTTGTCTTTAAGAAAACGATGACGCACATCAATATGCTTGGTTCTCTTGTGATGCACTGGATTATTGGCCATGCTTATTGCACTTGTGTTATCACACATGATAGGAATGCATACTACATTGATCCTATAGTCACTGAGTATATTCTTTATCAAGACAAATTGAGCACAACATAAAGTAGCAACAACAAATTCAGCTTCTGCTGTAGAGAGAGACACTGAATTTTGTTTCTTAGTTTCCCCTGATACAAGACATGGACCAAAGAAGTGATCTATCCCTGAAGTGATTTTTCTATCCCCAAGGTATCCAACATAATCAGCATCAGCAAAACCAATCAAGTCAAAGGAGTCCCCTGTAGGGTACCAGAGAACCAAGTTCTGGGAAAGATTGGAAGTATTGAAAATTTAGTCTTTTAGATAGCATAAGATTCTCTTGACTGACTTCAAGTGAGATTCCTTAGAGAAAGATTGAAAATGAGCACATAGCCCTACACTATACATATTGTTAGGTCTTCTACCAGTCAAATACAATAGTGAGCCGATCATAACCCTATACTTTGTTTCAGCCACCGGTGGACTAGTTAATCTTTTTCCAACTTAGTTGTGGTGGAAATTGGTGTATTATTAACTTTGGCATTTCCCATGTCAAACCTATTCAACAATTCTCTAGTGTACTTTTGTTGGTGAATAGATCTGCCTAAAGATGGCTGATTTCTTTGTAACCCCATGAAAAGGTTTATCTCTCCCATCATGTTCATCTCAAATAAACTACTCATCAACTTGGAAAATTCAATGAACAATGCCTCATTGTGTCACGACCCAATTTCTAAGTCATGATGGCACCTACAAACCCCGTAACCCAGTAGGAAAATCAATCCTCATAGTTTGGAATACTTAGTAATGGGCTACTAGCTAACAAGCATGTGGAAGAACAGTAAATAAGCAAAAGCAGGGGAATAAGATAAAGAAATAAGCAACAGGAATGCATAAGCGGAAACTAAAACACACCCAAAATTTGTTATCATAGTATAAGAGCCAAAACTACATCAACAGAGTACAAAGGATCCAAAACTATATATATACATATGTCTCCGAATAGTAAAAGAGCACATAATACAAAAGATGAACTAAAAGCTAAGATCCAATCGCCAAGAGCTCACCCTCAGTCTCGGGTAGTCCAAAAGTTAGCCTGCACGAGTTTCCAATGGATTAGCGGTGATGTCCCATAGTAGGATCTGTACCAAGAAGATGCAGAGTGTAGTATGAGCACCAATTGCTAAGCAATGGGTACCTTGTAGGTATCATAGGCCGAATTGGTGCATATAAGATATAAGAGGAATAATATAGTGTAAAAGAAGCCAGTAGTCACATAAGCAATGAATAAGCACACGAAAACTAGCACAGAAGGATACAAGAACAAAACAACATACTAGGTTAGCTAATAGAAATATACATCACAGAACACATGTAAAGAAAGAAACAATGCACCTTGGGTCCTTGCAATAACAGTATATAAAAAGTGATAAGAAGAAGGCAGTATATCGGTAACCTCAAGAAAAGGGAAGGAGGAAAGGAAAATAATGATAATATGCTCGAAAACAAGACTAACAACCAAGTAATGCTAGTAATACCACTCTTAAGCTAGAAATTAACAACCGATAGCCCAAGTATAGCCATCAAGTGAACCAAATATATATAATACCACTCTCAATTTCCAGTCATTGAATGTAACCATAATCAGGATCAATATCGCGATAGAATGACAATAATTCATAGTCTACCTACAGTCTTTCGCCCATACACCCAAGGGACACATACAATTGAAAACAAACCCTCCGGCATCCCATACTACCGGAGTGTACAATCAGCAAACATCAAAAAAGGGTGGAATCTCATGCAACTGAATGATATGATGCAACGGTGAAAACCAGGTGGAACAATAACTCTTTATATACCTCTTTCGGCGCCTATGGGCCTAGCAGGTAGGATCCATGGAAAGACACGAACCTTATACCTCAACTACACCATATACCCCTCTTCCATCATGCTCGGCCCATAGCCCTAGTCCGGATCGGCAAGGTCCATGGAGATCCTCGACCACATACTAAATCTCAAGTCTCAATAACAGTCTGGAGTGTGTTCGGATCCAAATACATAGCCGAAGTCTCGAAATGCATGCCCAGATCTTATCCGGGTCTAAAATAGTGAATCAAGTTTAAAAACCCCCATCAAGGGAGCCCGGGCATAATCGGGTCTAAAACAGTGGTAAAATAATCTGATGCTCAGCCCGTCCGAGTCTAGTACCATCTAAAATCAATAGGAAATCAAATTTAGCACTACGGCCCAGTTGAGTCTAGTATAATTATAAAAATAGTGATAAAATCATCCTTTTAACACTCTTAACCCAAGAAGATCCATGAAAACAATTCCAAGCCTTTTATAAACATTTTTACCGAAAATGGACCCTCGGGGCCATGCAGGGTTTAGAAAACCATCAATAGTCGGCCTAAAGCCAAAACCATAGCAAAACATGGGGAAAACTTCTTTATATACATGAGAATGGCATGCTCAATCATAAATAGTAGCTCAATGGCTCACAATCAACCTATCGGCCCTACACGGGTTCCAGTCACTCTACAACACAAATAACCAGCTCAATAGTCAAATATTGATATTCGAGACTCATGAACATCCCCAAATAACCCAATCTATGGTCCAAAGTCAAATATAAGGCCACACAGGACCACAAGGGTGATACCATCAACTACAATGAATATTATAATCATCGGAGTGAAAATAAGTCTGACATGAAGAAGCAGACAAGGTCTGGGGTACCTGACTAATAAAGCCAACCCAAGGATGCTAATTAGTACAATTATAGCCTATATACGTAAAGTCTAGAAGAGTTAAACAATAACCTACCTGTCATCCAACGATAAGCTGCTAGAACGATGATGTCTAAGCCCAAACCACTCTGAGAAGCTCCAGATGGAAATCAAACTATCAAAAGCATAAACTACACAATAAAATGAGACTAATGATACCCATATTGCTATAATTATAGCCGGGTCAAAATTTGGGTCAAAAGTGGGCCACATGACCTACAACCTAAAATCAAAATGGAAAGAGGAACGATCACCACAACAATACCAAGAGAACATGCTCCAAAATTAAGCGAATTTGGCCAAGAGAAAGGGCTCAGAACAGCCCGCTCAAGAAAATAATTAAAGATGGATTTTCAAGAATAAAACTGAAAAAGAGGAGGAATTTACTTACCACGATGAGTGGAACAAGCCTATAGAGTGAAATCCTCGAATTCACGAACAATAGAATCCAAAGGAGAAGCTTCAACCAAGAGAAACCCAAGCTTTAAGAAACACAACAATGGAGGTTTTTGCTTATTAAGAAGAAGGTTTTGGGAAGAAGGTGACTTACCAAACGAAGAGGGAAGCAAGGTTTAGCACCAAATGGATGAATTCCCCAAAGCTAAAGCTGAATAGAAGTAATTTGAGTTGAGAGAAAAGAGTTTGAAGTTGAGAGAAATGAGCTTAAAGGCTGAAGAATTGAGGAGGAAGGATTTTATAAAGCTAGATGTAGGCCAGCGCCATCGACGCTGGAGGAGCGTTATAGCACTGAAGGCAGGTGAGCGCTAAGGCACTATCATGCCAAATGAGTATCATTGCACATAAGGGCAGGCGGCCAGGCGCTAAGGCTCCATCCTGCTGTCAAGGCGCCATCGCGTTGGCAGGCAGGCGGGAGCTTGGGCGCTATCATGTTGGCCGGACTTAATGAAATTGATGAAACTTCTATACGAGGTCATTTTGGAGGAATGTTGACCCAAGTCAACATTAACTAAAATCAACCAACCACCCAAAATGAGCCCGGCTCATCCGGGACCCAAATCAATGACCTATCTAACCCAAACTCAACATTCTGGAGCTGATGGAATCGTCAAATTTCAAATCTGACAGCCCGATCATCAAAAGTTGACTTCAGTCACACTTTCAACTCCAAATGGCCTAAAAATAGAAAGAGCAACACACAACCCACACCGAAAGTTCTCAGGCCTCGACTAAAGGTCCAACTAGACCAAACTCTATATTCTGGAGCTAACAGAACTGTCAAAATTAGATTCCCAGCACGTTAGCTAAGAATGTTGACTAATGTCAATGAATTGCTAAGTTAAAGCTCTAAACTAGGGAAATGGTTATAAAGACTTAACGAACGTCCAGGGCACCAAACCACCAGTCTCAGCAAGACATAAATGACTTGGTGTCAGTATAGACAAGCTCTATCAGTACAAGGAAAACGTAAACACGAGAATAACCAAAAGGGTCATAACACATTTATTGTCCCAAAGATAATATCATCAACATATATCTAGATAATGAGAAAACTATTCCCTTGTTTTATCAAGAAAAGAGTGTTATATATATTGCCTCTAGTGTACTCATGGTCTAGAAAAAAATGGATAGCCTATCATACCAAGCTCTTAGGTCCTACTTCAGTCCATGTATGGCTTTGTCAAGCTTGTACACATAGTCAAGGTGTTAAAAGCTTTCAAAGCGTGGGGGTTACTTCACATAAACTTTCTCCTGCAAATATCAATTTAATAATGCACTCTTAAGATCCATCTGGTACACAGTGAACTCCATATAAGAAGCAAATGCAATTAATATTCTGATTACTTCCATTCTAGAAACTGGAGCAAAAGTATCATCTTAATTAATTCCTTCCTCCTGATTGTATCCTTGCACCACCAACCTTGCCTTATTTTTGGTGATTATCCCTTGATCATCTAGCTTATCTCTGAACATCCATCTAGTTCTAATGATTGTCCTGTCTGCTGGCCTGGGAACTTGGTGCCAAACCTTACTCTTCTCAAATTGATTTATCTCCTCTTGTATGGAAACAACCTAATTAGCATCTAACAATGCCTCTTTGATATTCTTAGGATTGATCATGGAGAGATAAGCTGAGAAAGCACACAAATTTCTCACTTTTGATTTGGTGTACATTCCTGAATCCATAGGAGAGAGAATATTTTGAACTGGATGAGAGCTCATGTATTTCTAGTTGTTGTTTTGTATCTTTTATGGTTTAGCTAGTCTAGTTGGATCAAGTTCATTTGGTTGAGCTTGTTCTATTTCTCCACCTCTTTTAGAAGTTCTCTCTGAGGCTGACACTTCTCCAGCAGTATCTTGTTCATTCCTTTGGTCAGCTTCTTGAGTGATGTCTTTTGATGAATCAGGTTCTTAAGACTTATCCTATGCATCATTAGAGTCATGAACCAACCCAATAGTTCATAGCCAACCTGCAGACCTTTCTCACCCAAAAGATTAGTTTGATCAAATATAAAGATGAATGTTTTCTTCTACAAAGTTTGTTCTCTTATTAAAACCGTATAAGACTTACTTTGTAAGGAGTAACCAAGAAAAATTTCCTCATCACTTGTGGTATCAAACTTACCTAGGGCATCCTTTCTATTATTATGAACAAAATATTTGCATCCAAAAGCCCTTAGATAAGTCAAATTTGGTCTTTTCAATTCATTCTAGAAATCTGATCTCACGGGGCTGAGCTAAGGGGAATGAAAAAATAGGTGGTTCACGAATAACAAAGAGAGAGGGCTCATAGCCTCCTCTCTCCCCCACCTCTCACTCTTACGCCTATTCCCCCCTTTAGCAATTCATAGGGAGTTTTATCGAGAAGTGGTCAAATTATACATTTGTTAATGAGATAACAACTTTTATTGACTGTTTCTGCCTAGAAACTCTTAGGAAGAGCATTCTCTATTAGCATGGTTCTACCCATGTCTTCCAAGGATCTGTTCTTTCTTTCCACAACTCTATTTTGCCCAGAAGTTCTAGGAGCAGAAAAAATGCGATCTTTCCATTTTTAGTATAGTAGTCCAAAAACTTAGCATTTACAAATTTAGTACCATGGTCAGACCTTATTCTAATTAATTCAATTCTTAATTTATTTTGAATCAGTTTCAAAGAAATGGTGAAAAACATCAAATGTTTCATCTCTATTGCTGTGAAATAATGTCCATGTGAATCTGAACTAGTCATTAACAATAAAAAAATATACATTTTACCTCCTCTACTAAGCACTCTCAAGGGTCCACATGGATCCATGTGTAGCAGTTCAATTGTCTTAGAGGTACTTACCATCTTTTTAGGCTTAAAGGATGACTGTACATGTTTACCTCATGCACATGTATCACAAATTATGTCTTTACTGAACTTGGCTTTGGATAAAACAAGAACCAGGTCCTTAGACACCAATTTGTTTAGCAATAAGAAACTTGCATGTCCTAGAATTTTATGCCAGTATAGAGAACTATTCACCATGGCACTGAGACAAGTTAGCATTTCTTCTGGAGGATCAATGATGTCAGTATTGTAAATATTTTTGTGCCTTCTTCCTCTGAAAACTAGGTTCTCACTTTTTGAATTTGATAAACGACACTCTGCTGATGTAAACGACACATCATTACCTTTGTCACACATTTGGGATACATTCAACATATTTTGTTTCAATCCCAGGACTTAGTACACATTTTGTATAGCTTGAGAGTGTGACCTTCCCACTTTGCCAATTCCAACAATTTCTCCTATCTTTATATTCCCTAAGGCTACAATTCCACCTTGGAAATCTGTGAGTGAGGGGAGATTTTCATGTGTTCTGATCATATGTATGGAGCATGTATTATCCAGATACCATAATTTGTGTTTTTCTCTCACCTTCACCAGCATAATTTTTGGATGCCTGGATCAACTTGGGTCCCTTTTTGTGACTGAAATGATGAATCAAATTTCTCTTAGCCCAGTTGGGAAGCCCTTTTGTTTTAAGATTTGGATTCTTCTTATTTTCTTTATTTTGTTTATCTAAAAAGCAAAGTTTAATAAAGGGATTGATACTTGAGATTACATTGGTTCCTTTGATGACTAGATTGCTCCTAATGAGTGCACATATTAGAGCTGTAAAATTCACGAGGGTTTGATTATTGTTCATTTTTTAAACCTATACCTTGTCTATTTGAGGAGTGGCTTTCATAGATTTTGACAAGCATTTCAGAGGACCCGGTCCACCTGAGACTCCATTCAAGATCTAAATCCTCTTAAAGAACCTTGTTACTTTAGGAAGCTTCTTAAAATTTTAGAGACATTTTTTTAAAATTTCCTTCAAGATTCAAGTGATCAGGACTGACTTTTCCTTTGTGAGAGGAATTACTGTTCTCAATTTTTTTTGAAGTTCCTTAATGGTGATGTTCAAACATGAAGTCTTTTTTCATATTTCTCATTTTCAAGTCTGAAAGAGGCATATTCATCTAGGATTTGGTCCTTTTCAGAGCAGACTGAATGATATGCATGTATGTAAATTGAAGATAGACATTCCAGTTTTCTTTTAGTGTAAGATGTGAAAATATCCTTGATGGTTAAGAAGTTTACCTCAGACTGCTTCTTATCTTCTTTATAATTTGAGTCATATTCTGTCATGAGGGCCAGAATTTCTTCCTTGGACTAGCTTTAATCATTACCCTCGTCAGCTTTTGAGAATACTACAAGTGCCAAATACATCCTTATCATTAGATTCTTCTATGGCTAGCAAGGACTAATTTTGAGGATTCTCTTCATCTGACTCTTCTCACAACCCAATTTCTCGGTCTGATGGCACCTACAACCCCCTGTAGGTGAACCAATCTCCGTAGCCCAGAACGGTTAGTAATGGGCCACCTTCTAACAATTTAAGCAGAAGATTTGATACATAAGCGGAAGTAAGGGCATAATGAGAAGAAAATATATACACAAGAGATATAAACAAGCGGAATCTAAGCCAACCCAAAACCTGGTATCAAAGAGTATAAAAGCCGAACTACATCAGGAGTACAAAGGTTCAAAAGTCATATATACAAAATGTCTCCGAAACTATAAGAGTACAAAATACACCAAGGATAACTGAAGTCAAGCTCTGAACCCTAAGAGCTAACCCTCAGCCAGGATGATCCAAAAACTGCACCCCGCATGAGTCTCCGACATGCTAACGTCGATGGCCCATACTAAGATCTGCACCAGAAGATGCAGAGAGTAGGGTGAGCACCAAATGCGAAGCATAAGGTACCCAGTAGGTATCATAGGCCGACTGGGCACATATAAAGTAAAAGAGCAATAGTAGGCATAGTAGGAACAAACAGTCACAGAATTCAACAATAAGCATACAGGAGCTAGCCCAGAGGGAAGACAACATAAACAACATATAAGGCTAGCATATAGAATATATACACACAATAGGCATAGGTGAAAGTAAGGACAACGCACCTAGGATCCTTGCAAAAATAGTATATATAAGAATAAGTTCTAGAAATGGGCAGTATACCGGTACCCTCAAGTATAAGGAAAAAAGGAGAGAAGAATAGAGGTGGACATGCTCAACATACATGATTTAATACCCAATCAAGTCATACAAAACTCAATCGAGGAACTCACCACCTCACAGTCTTCATGCTCATACTCAACCGTAATAGGGAACAATATTGGAATAAAGTAACAAGAGTTCTATGTACAGTACCTCGGCCGCCCATAAAACCAAGGACTACAATCAAGTGAAAACAAACCCTCCGGCATCCCATACTACCAGAGTGTATAATCAACAAAAAAAAAACACGAGTGGTATCTCAAATAATGGATGATATGATGCATGAAAACCTCGGGGTGAAATAGAACCTATGTATGTACCTAATCCGGTGCCTATCGGGCCCAGCAGGCAGGTTCCATGGAAGGACACAACCAGTATACCTCTACTCCACCATATACCCTCTCCCCCGGCACAGGCAGCCCAAAGCCTCAGGCCCGAAACGGTATGGTCTATGGAGGTCCCAGACCCCAAACTAAAACTCAGAATCAAAATGTGTCCTCCAGAATCGAGTTCGGGTTCAAGCCAGTGGCTAAGTCTCAAATATGCATGCCTAGACCCCGTCTAGGAAAAAATCAGTGAAAAAGATGTCTCAAAAACCCTTCTAAGGGTGCCCGGGCATGATATCATTTCAAATCTGTAAGAAAACTCAGCTAGCACTTCGACTCGGTCGAGTCTAGCAATAGTGGTAAATCATGATAAAACCATATTTTAACCTTCTTTTACCCCAAGAAGATCCACGTATCAAGTCAAATCATTTCCAAATCCAATTTCATTGAAAACAGGCCCCCGAGGCCATGCACGATTTAGAAAATCAGTTTTCACAGGCCCGAAGCCAAAAACCATAACAAAACATGGAAAAACCTCTTTATATGCATTAAAATGATATGATCAACCCAAATAGCTGCCCGACAGCTCACAATCAACCTAGCGGCCCTGCACAGGCTCCGAAGCTATTCAGCAAACATAACCAGCCTAGAAGGATATATCTATGTCTAGGACTCGCGGACATTCCCAATAATCCCACCTTCTATGTTCCAGAGTCAACAAGACCTCAGGGGGTCACAAGGGTAATAAATATATCAACTAATAGGAATACTACACACAACGAAGGAAAAAAATAGGACGAATCATGGAAAAGTGGTCAAGGTCTGTGGTACCAACCTAATAACCCAACCCAAGGATGCCAACTAGTACAATTTTACCCGATCTATGCGAAGTCTAGGGAGTTAAGCCGTAACCTACCTGTCGCCCGATGACAAGCTGCGGGAACGACGATATCCGAGGCCGAGCTGCTCGGAAAAGCTCCAAACGAGAATCAAACTATCAAATTCATGACTAAAACCTTAAGACAAGTCTAACGATACCCATATTGCTACAATTATAGCCGGGTCGATATACGGGTCAAAAGTAGGCTTACGGGGCCCACAACCTTAAACCAAAAACAAAAAAGACCACGATGACCCCAATGATGCAAAGAAGGAATGCTCCAAATTTGAGCACAATTGGACAAGGGAAGGACACCAAAACAGCCTACCCAAGTTGGGGATTAAAGAATGGAAATTTCAAAAATAAAAATGGAAATTGGGCAAGAATTACTTACCAAAATGATGAAAAATCTACCCAAGATGGATAAAACTTCACACCCACGAACATGCACAAGCTTAGTGGGCAGAATCTATCACAAAATCCAAGCTTTGGATGAGCATCAATGGAGGAATTAAGAGAAAAATCGAAGAAGGCAAGTTGAGGAAGATGACTTACCAAGAGGCGAAGAACTACGGATAATCGACGAACAAATAATTCCCCAAGGTTTAGAACTGAAATGGAGCAAAATAGTGGAGAGAATTTTGAGTTTTAGAGTGAGAAAAGTGAGGAGAAGGGCTGAAAAAAATGAAATGACAGCAATAAATAGCTGCTGTCCGTAGCTGATTTTCTGCACCTTTTAGAAAACTCGACGGGACATTCCGGGCATAATCAGAAACCAATATTTAAAAACCAATAGTGCTAATAGAGTTGAAACGATATTCCGTACGATGAAACATTCATACGAGGTCATTTTGGAAAAATGTTGACCTAAGTCAACACTAATGAAAAGGAACTCAAAGGCTCGAAATGAGTCTGACTCACCCGGAACCCAAACCAACCATCTTCCTAGCCCAAACTCATTCCGGAGCTGATGGAATCATCGGATTTTGAATCCGACACTCCGATCATCAAAAGTCACCCGAAGTTACACTTTCAACTTCAAATAGCTTGAAAACTGAGAAATCCACACAAAACCCACACCAAAAGTTCTCAGGCCTCAACTAAAGGTCCAACTAGACCAAACTCATCGCTCCAAAGCTAACGGAACTGCCAGAATTCAATTCCGAGCACGTTAGCTAAGAATGTTGATTAAAGTCAATGATATTGTAGGTTTAAAGCTTTAAAACAGGCAAACGGCTAAAAGGATCAAATGAACGACCAGGGCACCGAACTACTGGTCCTAGAAAGCCATAAATGACTTGGGGCCACTACAGTAAGGCTCTAATAGTGCAATAAATGCAAAAACGCAAAGATGACCGAAAGGGTCATCACAACATCCACTACTAAAAAAACTTTCATCCTCGAAAGTCAAGAAAAAGGGAGTACCTGAAGGCTCGAACATCTGCGGATACTGAGCACGCAACTCATTCTCGGTCTCCCAGATAGCCTCCTCGACTAGACGATGCCTTCACTGCACTTTCACAATTGGAATCTCCCTAGATCTCAACTTCCTGATATCTCTACCCAGAATAACTATCGGCTCCTTAACAAATAATAAACTCTCATCCAACTGAACCGAATCTTAATGCAACATATGAGACTCATCAAGCACATACCGGTGCCACATGAAAACATGAAAAACTTGGTGAACAGCTGAAAATATCGGAGGCAAGGCTAACATGTAGGCTACACTACCAACCTTTTGTAGAATCTGAAATTGCTTAATAAACCTGGGGCTAAGCTTGCCCCGCCGACCAAATCTCATCACGCCCTTCACGGACAATACTCAGAAGAAAACCAGATCACCAACACTGAAATCCAAGGCACAAAGTCTACGATCAGCGTAGCTCTTCTGCCTACTCTGGGCTGCTCTAAGTCTGTCTTGCATCAATCAGACTTGGTCTAAAGAATCTCTACGTATATCTGTACCGTGCAGTCTGGACTCTAACCCATCAAACCAATCAATGGGCGATCTGCAATGCCTACCATGCAAAGCCTCAAAAGCTGCCATGCCAATGCTCGAATGAAAGCTATTATTATACAAAAACTCAGCCAATGGCACAAACTGATCCCATGAACCTCCAAATTCAAGAACACAAGCCCGAAGCATGTCCTCCAGGACCTGAATAGTCCTCTTGGACTGGCCATCTGTCTGAGAGTAGAAAATAGTACTAAGCTGAACCTTCATACCCAAATCCCTCTGTATAGCTCCCAAGAACTGGGATGTGAACTAAGTACCGCAATCTGAAATAATAAAAGCTGGGACCCCGTACAACCATACAATCTCATGAATGTAGATCTGAGCTAATCTCTCTGCCCTGTAGAAAGTCTGAACCGGCAAGAAATATGCTGACTCTCTCAGCCTATAAACGATCACCCAAATAGAGTCAAACCCCCGAGTAGTACGAGGCAAACCAACAACAAAGTCCATAGTAATACCTTCCCACTTCCACTCAGGAATGGGAAGTCGCTGCATCAAACCAGCCGATCTCATGTGCTCGAACTTTACCTATTGATAGTTCAAGCACTGAGATACGAACTCTGCCACGTCCTACTTAATACCACTCCACCAGTAAAGCTGTCTCAGGTCTCTATACATCTTCACTGTGCCAGGATGATGGAGTATCTGGAACAATTTGCCTCACGGAGTATCAACTGTATAAAATCACCAACTCTCGAAACACAAAGTCAACCCTCAAACCTTAGAATCCTATCAGAACCCAAGGTAGCCCGGCTGGCCTTACCCTGAACCACCTGATCATGAAGGTCACAGAAAATCTCTGATCCTCAAACTATCGGCTCTGAATCTGATCAACTAGAGTAGAACGAACCTCGACACTGGCACGAACTCTGCTGGGATCTGATAAGTCAAGCCTAACCAAACGGTTAGCCAAGGACTGGATGTTCAAGGCCAACGATCGCTCAGAAGCTAAAAGTGAAGCTAGGCTGCCCATACTCACCGCTTTTGGACTCAAGGCATCCGCTACCACATTTGCCTTTCCCAGATGGTATAAAATAGAGAAATCATATTCCTTCAGCAACTCAATCCATCTCCTCTGTCTCGAGTTTAGCTCACGCTGACTCATAATATACTGAAGACTACGATAGTCGGTGAATATCTCATAATGAACTCCATATAGATAGTGCCTCCAGATCTTGAGCGCGAAGACTACAGCCACAACCTCTAAGTCGTGAGTGGGGTAGTTGCACCTATGAACCTTCAGCTGCCTCGATGCATATGCTATCACTCGACCCTGTTGCATCAAAACACAACCAAGACCGACCCATAAAGCATCACAATACCCGGAGAAACTCTGACCCTCAATCGGCAAAGTCAAAACTGGAGCTGAAGTCAATAAGGCCTTAAGCCTCTTGAAGCTATCCTCGCACTGATAAGACCACTGAAATGGAACATCCTTCCTAGTCAGCATAGTTAAGGGTGCTGCTATGGAAGAAAATCCCATAATGAACCATCTGTAAAACCTGGCTAACCCAATAAAGCTACGAACCTCGGTAGGAGTAATAGGTCTAGGCCAATCATGAACTGCAGAAATCTTACTCGGATCAACTCTAATCCCATCCTTAGACACCATGTGTCCTAGGAATGCAACTAACTCTAGCCAAAACTCACACTTTGAGAACTTGGCATAAAGTCGATGATCTCTCAAAGTCTAAAGTACAATCCTCAAGTGCTGCTCATGCTCGTCTCTACTGCAGGAGTATACCAGAATGTCATCAATTAAGACTATCATGAATAGATCCAAGTATGGGCTAAGCACTCTATGCATTAAGTCGATGAAGGCTGCGAGGGCATTAGTCAACCCAAAAGGCATCACCAGGAACTCATAGTGGCCATAACGTGTCTTGAATGCTGTCTTAGGGATGTCCTCCACCCTAATCCTAAACTCATGGTAGCTGGACCTCAAATCAATCTTAGAAAACACGGTGGAACCCTGAAGCTGATCAAATAAGTCATCAATCCTGGGCATCGGATGCTTATTCTTCACTGTCACCTTATTCAACTACCGATAATCAATAGATATCTGCATCGACCCATCCTTCTTCTTATTCACGAAGAGAACAAGAGCACCCCAAGGAGACACACTCAGTCTAATAAACCTCTTAGCTAACAAATCCTGGAGCTGCTCTTTAAGCTCTCTCAACTCAGCAGGAGCCATACGGTAGGGAGGAATAGAAATGGGCTTGGTGCTTGGCTCTAACTCAATGGAGAAATCCATATCCCTCTCAGGTGGAAGGCCTGGAAGGTCAGTATAAAAACATCTAGGAAGTCTCTAACCACAGAAACAGACTCAAGAGACGTAGGGTCAGCACCATCATCTCGTACATATGCTAGATAAGACAAACACCCACGGGATATCATCTTTCTAGCTCAAAGACAAGAAATGATCCCAGATAGTGCATGACTAACAGAACCCTACCACATAATCGGGGATACACCGGGCACGACTATTGTAACAGTCTTGGCATAGCAATTCAAAACTGCACGGTGAGGGGATTACCAATCCATGCCCAATATCACATCAAAATCCAACATATCAAGTATCATCAAGTCAGCCCAAGTGTCCAAATCACCAACAGATATCACACAGGAACTCATAATCTGATACACAACTAAAGAATCTCCTACTGGGGTCGAAATAAAAACAAGCACAGATAATGGCTCACTAGTCAACCCCAAACAAGGAAAAAAGTAGGCAGATACATATGAAAAAGTGGATCTAGGATAAAATAAGGCATAAGCTGGCTGACGGCATATAGAAATTGTACCTGTGATCATGGCATCTAAGGACTCTACCTCCGGTCTCCCAGGGACATCATAGAACTGGGGACGACCTCTACTTGCCCGACTGCCATCCCTACCACCTACTCTGCCATGTGGGGAACCACCCCTAGCCTAACCACCACCCCCTCTAGCCAGAGGATTAACTGCTTGCAGCGGCTCGGCTGGCTGAACTGTACCCTGCTGGGGGAAATCTCTAGCAAAGTGACCAACCACACCACAAGTATAATAAGCCCCTGATGACCTACTCGATCGAGATGAACCAACAGAACCCGAATGGCCACCACAGCCTGATGCCCCAGAAGTTGTACCCCTCAAAGACTGACCACTGTGGCTCCGATGGCTACTTTGACCCTGCTTGAACAAGGTACTACTGGAAGTCTGGAGTGAAGCCTGAACCTATTAACTGGACTGACCCTGGTATTGCTGTGGCTGATAACCTTGGCCCCACTTTCTTGAACCTCTACCCCCATGCCTGGAACCACTGTAGCCATCATGATGACGAGGTCTCTTATCTCTGGCCCCCTGATCAGGTCGCTATAAATCCTCCACAGTATGGGCATAGTCAGCGATAGCCTGAAATGACTGACTGTCAGCAACCAATATCTCAGCTGTCTGCCTAATCTCTAGCCTCAAACCCCATACAAACCGGGGAATCCTGTCTGCCTCGGTAGGAATGATCATAGCTCTAAATGGCACCAATTGATGAAAACATGTCTCATACTCTGAGACAATCATAAAATCCTGCATAAGCCGAGTAAATTGCTCCCTGTAACACTCACAATCACTCTGAGGTAGGAACTTGGCTATAAATGCCTCATAAAACTCAAACCAGGTCAAGAAAGGTGATGTAGAAGGCCTGTAAGCAACTTGTACCCTCCACCCTAAGTTTGCTGGACCCTCCAACTGTTATGAAGTATAACTAACCCCGTGAGTCTCTAATAACCCCAAATGATTCAACATCTCCTCACAGGTGGTAATGAAATCATGTGGGTCCTGACCCAACGTAGCAGCAAATCTCAGTGATGCCAATCTCAGAAACCTACCCAAGCTTTCTACTCTGTTTCTGTCATATTAGAGCGAGGAGTAAGAGGCTTGGCAACCGATGGAACTGGAACAACCTCAGCACGGGGAGCCGTAGTAGCATGCTGCGCTCCTAAACTCTAAACACCCAGGGCTGCCCCCTGAGTGGATGTCTAGGCTGTCTCAGAAGGATGCTCCCCAATCATACCCAATAGCTGATGTAACAATCCCCGAATATCTGAAGACTGAGCTGGGGCTGAAGCTGGCACAAAAACTGATGGTGGAACTTGTACTGGAGATGGTGGTTCCTGGGCTATCCCTAGGCCCATATGCCACTAATCTGGAGCTAACTCTAGCTCATAGTCATTCTCAGGCTTTATATCCAGTCTAGCAGCTCTAGTAGGTGCCGCTGCTTTGGGGTGCCCTCGACCCCTACCTCTACCCCAACGGCCACCCCAACCCCTAGCTAGAGTCAGAGGTGCAGAGGTAGCAGGCTCTTCTCTGCCAGAAGCTGAAGATCTCGTACGAACCATCTGTGGAAGAGTGAACCAGAATAAGTGAGATTTCTAAAAACTTTCAAGGATACTACGCATGAAAGAGGAACAAGAACAGTCTATTTTCCTAAGATGTCACTATAGCCTCTCGAAGATTGAGTACGGACGTCTCCGCCCTGATCCATAGGACTCTACTAGACATTGGCTCCTATACTGATGACACCGGTGAACCTAAAGCTCTAATACCAAGCTATCACGACCTGATTTCTCGGTCATGATGGCACCTACAACCCCCCCAGTAGGTGAACCAATCCCCGTAGCCCTAAACGATTATTAATGAGCTACCTTCTAATAAATTAAGTAAAAGATTCGATACATAAGCGGAGGCAAGGGCATAATGAGAAGAAAATAGATACAAGAGAGATATAAATAAGCAAAATCTAAACCAACTCAAAACCTGGTATCAAAGCGTATAAGAGTCAAACTACATCAGGAGTACAAAGGTCCAAAAGTCATATATACACAATGTCTCCGAAACTATAAGAGTACAAAATACACCAAGGATAACTGAAGTCAAGCTCTGACCGCCAAGAGCTCACCCTCAACCTGGATGATCCAAAAACTGCACCCCGCATGAGTCTCCGACGCGCTAACAACGATGGCCCATGCTAGGATCTGCACCAGAAGATGCAAAGGGTAGGGTGAGCACCAAATGTGAAGCATAAGGTACCTAGTAGGTATCATAGGCCGACTGGGAACATATAAAGTAAAAGAGAAATAGCAGGCAGAGTAGGAACAAACAGTCATAGAATTCAATGATAAGCACACAAGAGCTAGCCTAGAGGGAAGACAGCAGAAACAACATATAAGGCTAGCATATAGAATATATACACACAACAGGCACAAGTGAAAGTAATGACAAAGCATCTGGGATCCTTGAAAAAATAGTACATATAAGAATAAGTTCTAGAAATGGGCGGTATACCGGTACCCTCAAGTATAAGAAAAAAGGGAGAGAAGAATAAAGGTAGAGATGCTCGACATACAGGAATTAATACCCAATAAATTCATACAAAACTCAATCTAGGAACTCACCACCTCACAGTAATCATGCTCATACTCAACCGTAATAGGGAATAATATTGGAATAAAGTAACAAGAGTTCTACCTACAGTCCCTCGGCCACCCATGCAATTGAGAAACGCAATCAAGTGAAAACAAACCCTCTGGCATCCGATACTACCAGAACGTACAATCAACAAATAGAAAATAATGGTGGTATCTCAAACAATGGATGATATAATGCATGAAAACCTTGGGGTGAAATAGAACCTTTGTATGTACCTCATTTGGTGCTAATCGGGCCCAGCATGCAGGTTCCGTGGAAGGACACAACCCGTATACCTCTACTCCACCGTATACCCTTCCCCCGGCACACGCAACCCAAAGCCTCAGGCCTAGATCAGCAAGGTCCATGGAGGTCTCGGATCCCATACTAAAACTCAGAATTAAAACCTGTCCTCCAGAATTGAGTTCGGGTTCAAGCCAGTGGCTAAGTCTCAAATATGCATGCCTAGACCCTGTATAGGACTAAAACAGTGAAAAAGATGTCTTAAAAACCTTTCCAAGAGTGCCCGGGCACAACCGGGTCTAAAACAGTAGTAAAAACATCTCAGATGCTTGACCTAGCCAACCATGATATCATTTCAAATCAGTAAGAAAACTCAGCTAGTACTCTGACCCGGTCGAGTCTAGCAATAGTGATAAATCATGATAAAACCATATTTTTAACCTTCTTTTACCCCAAGAAGATCCACGTATCAAGTCAAATCATTTACAAATCCAATTCATCAAAAACGAGCCTCCGGGGCCATGCAAGGTTTAGAAAATCATTTTCCCTAGGCCCGAAGCCAAAAACCATAATATAACATGGAAAAACCTCTTTATATGCATGTAAATGATATGATCAACCCAAATAGCTACCCGATAGCTCACAATCAACCTAACGACCCTGCACAAGCTCCGAAGCTACTCAACAAGCATAACCAGCCTAGAAGGATATTTTTATGTCCGGGACTCGAAGACATTCCCAATAATCCCACCTTCTATGTTCCAGAGTCAACAAGACCTCACGGGGTCACAAGGGTAATAAATATATCAACTAATAGGAATAGTACACACAACGGAGGAAAGAAATAGGATGAATCATGGAAAAGCGGTCAAGGTCTGTGGTTCCAACCTAATAAACCAACCCAAGAATGCCAACTAGTACAATTTTACCAGATATATGCGAAGTCTAGGGAGTTAAGTGGTAACCTACCTGTCGTCCGATGAGAAGCTGCGGGAACAATGATATCCGAGGCTGAGCTGCTCCAAGAAGCTCTGAATGAGAATCAAACTATCAAATTCATGAATAAAATGTTAAGACGAGTCTAACGATACCCATATTACTACAATTGTAGCCGGGTCGATATCCGGGTCAAAAGCAGGCTCGCAGGGCTCGCAACCTGAAACCAAAAATGAAAAGAATCACTATGACCCCAACGATGCCAAAAAGGCATACTCCAAATTTGAGCACAATTGGACAAGGGAAGGGCATCAAAATAGCCATCCCAAGTTGGGGATTAAACAATGGAAATTTCAAAAATAAAAATGGAAATTGGGCAAGAATTACTTACCAAAACGATAGAAAATCAGCCCAAGACGGATAAAACTTCACACTCACGAATATGCACAAGCTTAGTGGGTAGAATCTATCACAAAATCCAAGCTTTGGATGAGAATCAATGGAGGAATTAAGAAAAAACATGAAGAAGGCAAGTTGAAGAAGATGACTTACCAAGAGGCAAAGAACTACGAATAATCAACGAACAAATAATTTTCCAAGGTTTAGAACTGAAATGGAGAAAAATGGTGGAGAATTTTGAGTTTTAGAGTGAGAAAAGTGAGGAGAAGGGCTGGAAAAAATGAAATGACAGAAATAAATAGCTGCTGTCCGCAGCTGATTTTCTGCATTTTTTAGAAAATCGATGGACATTCCGGGCACAATCGAAAACTGATATTCAAAAACAAATAGTGCTAATAGAGTGGAAACGACGTTTTGGACTCAATGGAAGCGATGAAACTTCCATACAAGGTCGTTTCAGAGAAATGTTGACCCAAGTCAACACTAACAAAAAGGAACTCAAAGGCTCGAAATGAGTCCAACTCACTCGGAACCTGAACCAGCCATCGTCCTAGCCCAAACTCAACATTCCAGAGCTGATGGAATCATTGGATTTTGAATCTGACACTCCGATCATCGAAAGTCACCCGAAGTTACACTTTCAACTCCAAATGGCCTGAAAACTGAGAAAACCACACAAAACCCACACCGAAAGTTCTCAAGCCTAACCTAAATGTCCAACTAGACCAAACTCATCACTCCGGAGCTAACAGAACTGTCAGAATTCAATTCCAAACAAGTTAGCTAAGAATGTTGACTAAAGTCAACGATATTCTAAGTTTAAAGCTCTAAAACAGGCGAACGGCTAAAACGACCAAACGAATGACCAGGGCACCGAACTGTTAGTCCCAGCAAGCCATAAATGACTTGGGCCACTACAGGAAGGCTCTAATAGTACAATAAATGCAAAAATGTGAAGATGATCGGAAGGGTCATCACAACTCATCACTTGAAGAATCTCCTAGGGCAACAAAAGTTTTCTTCATTGTCAGATCAACTTCTCTTGATGTCATTTTTTTTATAAGTGGGAAAGATCATATGAACCTTTCTATTTTATTTTACTCTTTCAAGGTTATTATTTTTTGTTCTACTGCCCAGAGGGGGCAAAATTTGATAAACTTATCAGGACTTCAACACTTGTGACACAGTTGTTCATATGTATCTTTGTCCATGTTCCGTTGAGAGGTCCTCCTTTGAGAGATATTTTCCTTGTTAAATATATGCTGAATTCTTTTAGTCATGAGAGCCAAGTTATCATCCTCAAAGTTGGTTGCTTTTAAAGCTTTGAGGACAAGGTTCTTGCCCTTTTTCTTTGATCCAATCTACTTTTCTTGATTCTTCTTGATCTCATAGATGGTCAAATTTCTAATAAGTTAATCCATGGGTATAACATCCAAGTCTGGAGCTTCAGTGATGGCCTCTACTTTGCTTTCCCATGACTCAAGCAACACACATAATAGTTTTCTAACAATCTTTTCGTTAGGAATGAGTTCTCTTAGTAAATAGATCTCATTAAGTATGACATTGAACCTGGTGTGCATGTCTTGAATAGACTCCCCTTTCTTCATTTTGAATAGTTCATATTGTTTGTTCAAGTTGTCAATTTTTGACTTCTAGACTGTGGTGGTTCCTTTATGGGCTGTCTGCACAGTGTCCCATATCTTCTTAGCATATAAGTGTTGCGTCCAAACTCACACGCAAGTGTACCCGATCATACAAGTAGTATAATCTAGCTATCGTACCTAATAGATCTGTCGATTAACTATTTACTAAATTAAACTAATGTTAATTATTTATTCGAGCTATAGAATTCAAAGATGAATTTATGAATTAACTAAACTAAAAATAAAAATAAAATAACTAATGAATAATTAACCAAATAAAGAGCAGATTGTTTTTACATAATCAATATGAGAAATCGATTTAGCATTACAGATTTGCTAACAATCATATTAAGTAAGCAATTTTATTGACTTATTTGTTTATCTAGTTATTGATTTATGGGGTTAGTAGCATGACTATGATATTTCGAGCCTCTAGTCGTCTATCAAAAATGGCCTCATAACTACATTATTGAGCGGGGATGTGACATCCTATTCCAAATGCATTAATATGTCTTCCCATTTTGTAACGAAGTAAAGAAATCTAGGTATATTCCAATACTAGCCGCAAATCAAGTCTTTGTCTTACCATTAATAAGATCTTACTACCTATATTCTTTGTTCTATCCCAATGATTTTTCTTCAGATTTCACAAATAGAATATATATATATATTTTAATAGTCGCGAAGCATTAAAATAATAACTACAACAATATAAGAACAACTAATATAATAAACAAATACTTGAATCAATTGTCTAAGAACGATTATGCAGTTAGCTACAATAATCCTAGAATGATAAGTTTAACTCTATATAGACATGGAGCAATTACAATAAATCATCTAAAAAAATATAAAAATAAATAATAAAGTAGAAGAAAAGACTAAGACAAAATTGTTCGGCCTCCAAGGTGACTCCTAGCTCTTTTTAGGTTCAAAGATGTGTACCTATCGAGTTTAGGAACTATTTATAGGTGTATAAAACAACTCCTAATCCTTATTGGGCTTGGATTTTGACTTGGTGAAAATTTTGTCCTATTGTTTGGGGTCTGGGGCCCCACGCTAGCCATAGCGCTACGCTATTTTTCCTTTGTTTCAGCCTTGGTGCGGCGCACCAGGTAGTGCTCTAGACTATCATTTTTAATCCTTGTGATGTTTGAGGTCTGGGGCAATGCCCCAACCATATACCTAGGCCTGGGGATCATCCGGAAGTGTCTGACACTCTTTCCAAAGCTCCTAATTTTCATCTTTAGCTACATCGGGTTCTTTTTCTCCACTTCTTTTCCTTGCAATGCATCTTATCACATATGTTATCTCACTCACACAAATAAGCACAAAACATAAGGAAATATGTGAATTTATTTCTAAACTTAAGCTCAAACATGGGTAAAATACGGCTCTTGGGTGTATAAAAATGCTTAAGATTACCACCCCACACTTAAACCTTTGTTTGTCCTCGAACAAATCACTATACACCTGTCACGACCTAATTCACAGATCGTGGGGGCACCTACCCAACTCTACCCTAGATAGGAGAAAACTTACCACCCAACCATGCAATTAAGTGCGGAAGTTAGACCAAATAAATTTCTTTTAAAATAATCTCTTAATAAAAAAAAAACTCTTAATCATATACATTTGTGAACTGATTTCTTTGCGGAAAATAAAATAATAGTTTCCTAGAACCTAATCTAAACCAGTACAAGAGCACTAAACACTGGAAGGGAAAATTTGAGAAACATCATCAATGTAAGAACGAGATGAAAGGAGCTACTGAATATTAATCACCGTCGTACCTATAGAAACTCCAACTGACCTGCCAAATGGCTATATCCTCGAGTGGAGATACAGTAAGTGTAGTATCAGTACAAATACACATACTGATAGGTATCATTGATCGACCAAGGTTAGAAACAAATAATCACAAAAGAAAATAGGGAGGAAATCATGACGCCAGTTAAGAATCTGGATAACTACACTCTCCCAATACCCTTCTCTAAGTCCCCTAACTCTTGTCTTACTCTCTTCTCTAATAGACATACGACTCTACGACCAACACAATTATGACTCACTATTCCACTTCTAATTTATACAAACAAGATCACTAGTCTCACTTTCCAAGATACTATAAGGACTAGACCAGATCACCCCATAACCCACATATACAACATGTATACACTATACAAACTTTGATTGAGATAAATACTCCTATCAAATCATGGCTGGCATTACATCTACATTTCACTACTGATACTCACAACACAAACACATACCACAAAACTAGTACAGTCGTAACACTTCATCTCAACAGATATACGAGCATACAATTACATCAATTACACTTAGGCAGATCCTTTTACCAATGTCACCAAATAAATATGTCAATGAAATGATAATTGCATGCATGCAAGATGTACACACATACTAGAGTCGGCAGGGACTCTCAACTATGACCTCCAAGGGATGAGCTCTCTCCATGTACCAGTGTCGGTGTGACACCCACTGTAATAGTAGTATCAGCTTCACACTCAATCCATATAACAATGTCGGTGTGACACCCAATCTATATATCACCTCAATATAATATCAAAACCATATGTTCAATGCATGATGAAGTCAATAATCACAAGCAAATGCCGAAAGAAGATTACAAACACTCAAATATATATAATCACTGAGTCGAACAAGTCTTTACTACTATACTAATTCATGTAGTGACCGAAGGATAATCAAGCAATCTTTTTTTTAATATGTATATGTATATATATATAAGCAAGGAGTAAACTGACTCCACGTTACACCCGAACCACTCATACTTACCCAACCTATGACCATACCACTAGCCATCACCTGTGTTACACCGGCTGATGACTCTGATCCCGGATACCATGCCTACCTCTCACTTCCCTTCCTCTATACTATGTCTATACTCATTTTAATATGAGCAACCACCCCTAATAACAACACACATACACCCAACTCTTCCGACTTCTCCTGACTCATCATGAGATCTAAGCCTTACTACCCATTCCCTCTACTCTCAATCTGAACTCTTCCGGACTCCTTTGACCTAATCAAAAGCGCACTCTGGACCTAACACACATTCATTACTTTTATGGTCTCTGTAACCCTACTTCTAACTCGTAATACGCTTTGATTCATCGTCCTACCTCTAGTTCATGCAAAACTTATATCTTTAGACAATTAAAGAACCAATACAATTCAATAACTTAACATTTAATATCACCAATTCGTTGTCCTAATCTTGGTTATTATTTAATCCATCCAAACACCATGCCTGAAGGCCTAAGGCATGAAATCTCCCAACATAATTATTGTTATTACGTGCATCTAGCCCAATTCTACTACAGTTAAACCATACCCTACCTTGCATACATATTTCACTGCTACAAAGAGAAAAGAGTTGTCCCACATATGCTTTGCATTTTACTAATGCTGAAAACTCCACCGAAAATGCATCAAAATTGCCCTCATAGAGCTTGGCCTCCAAATCCTCATCGTCCTCAATATAGAGTTCACTTGAGGTGGTTTTTAGGAGGGGGACGACATAAGAGTGTCACGACCCAACCCATCGTGAGTGGCACCCACCCAACCCCCAGATGAGCAAACTAATAGAGTTCAACCCTTGCCTAGACTAATTGCCTACAACTAGCAAGAGAAAAGTAAACTAACAATCAAACAATTCAATAACTAAACATAATTATTATCTTGCGGAAAATCCCTCCTAGGAACTGAAAGTCATTGTACCAAACATCAATACCAAATATCTAGAATACGGGGATGCAACCCCAAAAGACTAAATGAAATAGTTTTATGTCCGAAACAAATGTACTGAAACTCTAAGATAACCCAAGGTAGCTCGAAACAAGCAGCTCACCCTTGAAAGTCAGAAATCACCGGTGCTAGATGCGAGGTCGCGTCTCAGTCACTGGTAGATTTCCTGTACTCACCAAAAGAAAGACAAGTGCAGTATCAGTACACCACCACTGTGTACTGGTAGGATCATCAAACAGTTTCCAAGTAAACAATATATATAACAGTACAACATATATAAGTAAATATATGGAAAACATGCAACAAGTATACATGCCCTATACTACAAGTCTCTACCTACCTTGTCCCAACATGAAATCCATCTCTTACATTTCTATACCACGAACATGAGCCATTAACTATACCTTTTAGCCTAGCCTGGACTCACCCTGGAATCTCCTCTAGACACATACCAAGTAATGATTCAACCCGGCCTAAACCAAGACCAACACAACAGTTAAACAAGTTCCCGGCTACTCAAGGACCACCAACAATAGCACCTTTAACTAGACAACTCGCTCTACTCAAGGAACCAATACTAAGTATCACATTCCGTAAAACAACCTGGTCCACTCACGGAACCAATATCAACTAATGCAATACAATAGTCAATGAAACGATACAAGATACAATAAAGTAAACCTGTACCAGGCGTGGTACTCGTGCCAACCGAATGTTATACCCGTACCAGGCGTGGTACCCATGCCAACCATGTGTTATACCCGTACCAGGCATGGTACGCGAGCCAACCGAATGTCAACAAACCACAGTCAATATATAAACACACACAACTTGTAAAACCAACAAGTAAAACCGTTCAATCACAGACTGTAAACAGGAACCTAGACATTCCACATAATTTTCCTAAGCAATGTAATGCATACAATCACTTAGATATGAGTACATGAATATACACATTCACAAAAAATCATAAGCCATCACCTACCTCGAAATGTTCCAAGCTCTATTCGACCCGAGCTTTCCCGTGTTTCGGATTCTTCTCTCGTTCTTGGTCTAAAAACAACACACAGGACATATAGTTAACACCTAAGGCCTGTACATTACTCAGATTATGCTAAATCCCCAAACCCCAGGCCACCCATGATCATCCCACCCCTTTCCCGGGCTTTTCCACTGTTAATTCTCCTAGTTCTATCATCTTTTACGGATAAAACAAGGAATTATATAACCTATGATCATAATAATGTACTTTAATCCATACCCAAGAACTCACATGCTTGGAATCCCCTTCCTTACCCGAATTCCACCATCCCTAGGTTATTCTAACATTCTCCAAATTTCCTCGTTGCAATTCTACTGCATAGGAAACGTAATACGAAGATTGGGGAACCAAAACCTTACCTTAGGGAAGAATTTTGATGGAGAAAGGAAGAAAAACAGCTGGAATCGCCTATCCCTTCTCCCAAAATGAACTTGTTAAAAACTGAATGTTTTGGGAGCTATTTCTGCATTAAAAACCCATCAGCCAGCTATAGCAGTCCCCGCTCTGCTATAGCGGTCTTAAGTAGGTTGACCGCCCTTTGACTGCCGCTATAGCGGTAATTTCTGCCGCTATAGAGGTGGACACTATCGCGTGTGACCGCGCTCGTCAAGGATATCAATTCCAGAAATCTACCTGTTTCGACCATTTCGCAACAGAACTGCTTCCCCCGATGTCCTGAAATAACCTCTTCACGTCAAATGCGACTCCGGGAGTTTTACTTACCCAAATGCAATTTTGAAAAGTCCCTCTGACTCCTTTATATCTTGGCTACGTGGAAAACTATCTCAATCCAAGACACCCTAACCCATATTTACCCGAATTTCCCTAGACTCTACCTCGTTCTAAAATAGGCCAAGGCTAGCCTAGCCCAGAATTTCAAACTCCCAAACCTAGAGTTTTCTAACTCTGAAACTTGGCATGATGGAACTACTCATAATAATGGACTCGGTCATTACAAAGAGTCCTTAACTGAATAAGGGTTTTAATTAACCCTGGGACTGGCTATTGCCTGACTACCACTGCAGCGATGGAAGTATTGCTAAAATAGCATCGCTGTAGCGGAAAATGTACTACTGCAGTGATGGGTCAGTAGGGCTGGCCCAATTATCCCAAATCTAGCCCAAATTTGATTTGGGCCATGTCTTTTTCCCACAAAATAATTCCTACAAGGAACGGAACAAGGATTTCTAAGTCAAAATATATTTTTCAGGATAGTTCTTAACATAATAACAATTTGGGTTGTTACATTAGATAATTTACACACCGTTCATCCCCGAAAGGTTACAGGGAGAGGAAGAAGATTTTCAGCATGAATCTTAAAATTCAACATACACGACAATTTTTGAAAATGAAGGAGCGATCCTTTATTCTTATTAATTACCTGATAATATCCCACTAAATCCCGATTAACTAAAGCTACACTCACCATTACTCTACTAGACCATGCATTAGGAGTCTTTAAACATTCATAACTCAACATACAATTATTATAAGCCAAGGAATCTGATTAACGATAATATCATACGGAATAGGTCATTTAAAATACCCCAGACTTTGTAAAATAGCACTACATACAAAAATTTGGGATGAAACAAAACTTTGTGGAGCTTATCGCTGCAGTAGCAGACCCATCGCTACAGCAACAAGACTGTCACCGCAACAGGGCTCAGCAATTTTAAGTAGGGGAAAATGGTCTCATTTCCCCTACTTTCCAACTCTCAAACTCTCAAAAACTCTCTTAATTTCCCCTTAGAAAACCTCTTCTGTCAACACTACTAAGGTAATTTCTCGACCCTACTACTTTATTTACGCGTTTAACATCGTAGAATTGAAAAAATTAAGAAAGAAAAGAGGATTTTTTGATGGGTTTTTGGTGTAACTTGAATTTGAATTCTTTTGTAGCTTACTTGTACGATTTGAAAAACATGTTAGATTATTATACATCCTCAATGCTCTTACAACATTCTAGATGGAAGATTGACGATGTTCATGGTACTTTTTGGGCTTGAAAAGGGTGGGAGATAAAGAGACACCCTCTTTAATAATTTTGAATGATTTGGTCTTGAATATGAGTGTTAATTACCCCCATTTTAGTTTAAAAGACTTCACACGTACTCTAACAAGGGTGATCTACACATAAAAATCACAAATTAGAAGAAGAGTTTGAAATTCCACCATGAGAGGGGTCGAGTCTAGCTGGGGATGAAGGCATTGCTATAGAGGTGGATTTGCCGATATAGAGGTACCATTACACCAAGTCTCCTACCACTAAGGCAGCACCACTGCAGCGACAAAAGCATCACCACAGTGACAATAGGCGGTAGCTCTCCAGAATTTTTAATTTTCCAGAATTGGTTTTTCCCTCCCTTTCGTAGCATCCCGAATTGGTTTCTAACAGTATAATTGTTATATTTGTAGGGCTAATACCATGATTAACCACCCGCATACTGAAGGTTCCCCAATGTCACATGTCGTGAGCATTACGAAGAAGGGCGACTCACTATGGGCTTTCTCCACGAGAGAGGGTTTGTGATAAAAGACGTGGTTAATAAGGCTGTTGATCTCTACAACCAAATGATGACTTTTGGTTGGGGGATGCTGACAAAGGACGTCCTTGCATACAACCTGGCCATAGTTTGAGAGTTTTATTCCATACTCTCGACCATGGATTGGTTTGTACCCCTTACCACTATCTGTATTTCAGGAAAGAATGTTTTGGTGGATGCTGTCATTATTAATGACACCTTGGGGATCTCAAAACCCTCCAATGCCGCCTTTGAGGCTAAAATCACTAAGTAGGACCTGAAGTGGGTGGCATGGGCCTTGGTACCCAAGGGTCAGAATGGTAAGGTGTAGCGGACCAATTTCAAGGGGACGAAAAACACTCTCTTCTCTGCAGAGACTCGAAGATGGTTTCACTTTATCATGGAGAGATAAGATGAGAAAGAACACAAATTTCTCACTTTTGATTTGGTGTACATTCCTGAATTCATAGGAGAGAGAATATTTTGAACTAGATGAGAGCTTATGTATTTCTAGTTGTTGTTTTGTATCTCTTATGATTTAGCTAGTCTAGACGGATCAAGTTCATTTGGTTGAGCTTGTTCTATTTCTCCACCTCCTTTAGAAGTTCCCCCTAAGGCTGGCACTTCTCCAGCAGTATCTTGTTCATACCAAATTGTTCATTCCTTTGGTCAGCTTCTTGAGTGATGTCTTTTGATGAATTAGGTTCTTAAGACTTCTCCTATTCATCATCAGAGTCATGAACCAACCCAATACTTCATATCCAACCTGCAGACCTTCCTCACCCAAGAGACTAGTTTGATCAAATATAAGATGACTGCTTTATTCTACACATTTTGTTCTCTTATTAAAACGGTATAAGACTTACTTTGTAAGGAGTAACCAAGAAAGATATCCTCATCACTTGTGGTATCAAACATACCTAGGGAATCCTTTCCATTATTATGAACAAAATATTTGCATCCAAAACCCCTTAGATAAGCCAAATTTGGTTTTTTCAATTCATTCTAGAAATCTGATCTCACGGGGCTGAGCTAAGAGGAAAGAAGAGATAGGTGGTCACAAACAACAATGAGAGAGGTCTTATAACCTCCCCTCTCCCCCCTCCCCCCACCTCTTCTTCTTACGCCTATTCTTTCCTTTAACAATTCATAGAGAGTTTTATCAAGAAGTGGTCAAATTATACATCTGTTAATGAGATAACAAGTTGTATTGACTGCTTCTACCAAGAAGCTCTTAGGAAGACCATTGTCTATTAGAATGGTTCTACCCATGTATTCCAAGGGTCTGTTCTTTCTTTCCATAACTCTATTTTGCTGAGGAGTTCTAGGAGCTGAAAAAATGTGATCTTTTCATTTTTAGTATAGTAGTCCAAAAACTTAGCATTTTCAAATTTAGTACCATGGTTAGACCTTATGCTAATTAATTCAATTCTTAATTTCTTTTGAACTAGTTTCAAAGAAATGGTGAAAACATCAAATGTTTCATCTCTATTGCTGAGAAATAATGTCCATGTGAATCTGAACTAGTCATCAAAAATAAAAAAATATATATTTTACCTCCTCTGCTATGCACTCTCAAGGGTCCACATGGATCCATGTGTAGCAGTTCAGTTGGCTTAGAGGTACTTACCATAATTTTAGGCTGAAAGGATGACTTCACATGTTTACCTCATGCACATGTATCACAAATCATGTCCTTACTGAACTTGACTTTGGATAAAACAAGAACCAGGTCCTTAAACACCAATTTGTTTAGCAATGAGAAACTTGTATGTCCTAGAATCTTGTGCCAGTGTAGTGAACTATTGACCATGGCACAAAGACAAGTTAGCATTTCTTCTTGAGGATCAATGATGTCAGTATTGTAAACATTTTTGTGCCTTCTTCCTTTGAGAACTAGGTTCTCACTTTTTGAATTTGATAAACGACACTCTGCTGATGTAAACGACATTTCATTTCCCTTGTCACACATTTGGAATACATTCAATAGATTGTGTTTCAATCTCAGGACTTAGTACACATTTTGTATAGCTTGAGAGTGTGACCTTCTCACTTTGCCAAGTCCAATAATTTCTCATGTCTTTATAATCCAAAAGGCTACAATTCCACCTTGGAAATCCGTGAGTGAGGGGAGATTTTCACGTGTTTTGATCATATGACTGGCGCATGTATTATCCAGATACCATAATTTGTGTTTTTCTCTCACCTTCACCCGCACACTTTTTGGATACCCGGATCAACTTGAGTCCTTTTTTGTGACTGAAATGATGAATCAAATTTCTCTTAGCCCAGTTGGGTAGCCCTTTTGTTTTAAGATTTAGATTCTTCTTGTTTTCTTTATTTTGTTTATCTAAAAAGCAAAGTTTTATAAAGGGACTGAGACTTGAGATTACATTGGTGACTTTGATGACTAGATTTCCCCTAATGAGTGCACAGATTAGAGCTGCAAAAGTCACAAGGGTTTGATTGTTGTTCATTTCTTAAACCTATACTTTGTCTATTTGAGGAGTGGCTTTCATATATTTTGACAAGCATTTCAAAGGACCTGGTCTACCAGAGATTCCATTCAAGATCCAATTTAGCCTTGTTTAAATCCTCTTGAAGAACCTTGTTTCTTTCAGAAGCTTCTTGAAATTTTAGAGCTAATTTTTTAAAATTTCCTTCAAGATTCAACTGTTCAGGACTGACCTTTTCCTTTGTGAGAGGAATCAGATTTCTCAATTTTTTTGAAGTTCCTTAATGGTGATGTTCAAACATGAAATCTTTTTTCATGTTTCTCATCTTCAAGTCTGAAAAAGGCATATTCATCTAGGATTTGGTACTTTTCAAAGCAGACTGAATGATATGCATGTATGAGAACTGAAGATTGACATTCCAGTTTTCTTTTAGTGTAAGATGTGAAAATATCCTTGATGGTTAAGAAGTTTACCTCAAACTTCTTCTTATCTTCTTTATAATCTGAGTCATATTCTGTCATGAGGGCCATAATTTATTCCTTGGACTAGCTTTCATCATTACCCTCTTCAGCTTTTGAGAATTCTACAAGTGCCAAATACATCTTTATCATTAGATTCTTCCATGGCTAGCAAGGATTAATTTTGAGGATCCTCTTCATCTAACTCTTCACTTGAAGAATCTCCCAGGGCAACAAAAGTTTTCTTTATTGTCAGATCAACTCTCTTGATGTCATTTTTTTATGAGTGGGAAAGCTCATCTGATCCTTTCTATTTTATTTTACTCTTTCAGGGTTATTATTTTTTTGTTCTACTGCCCAGAGGGCGCAAAATTTGATAAAATGATCAGGACTTCAACACTTATGACACAGTTGTTCATGCGTATCTTTGTCCATGTTCCGTTGAGAGGTCCTCATTTAAGAGCTTTGTTCCTTCTTAAATATATGCTGAATTCTTTTAGTCATGAGATCCAAGTTATCATCCTCAAAGTTGGTTGCTTTTAAAGCTTTGAGGACAAAGTTCTTGCCCTTCTTATTTGATCCAATCTCCTTTTCTTGATTCTTCTTGATCTCATAGATGGTCAAATTTCTAATAAGTTATTCCATGGGTATAACATCCAAGTCTGGAGATTCAGTGATAGCCTCTACTTTGCTTTCCCATGACTCAAGCAACACACATAATAGTTTTCTAACAATCTTTCCTTTAGGAATGAGTTCTCTTAGTAAATAGATCTCATTAAGTATGGCATTGAACCTGGTGTGCATGACTTGAATAGACTCCCCTTTCTTCATTCTGAATAGTTCATATTATTTGTTCAAGTTGTTAATTTTTGACTTCTAGACTGTGGTGGTTCCTTTATGGGCTGTCTGCAAAGTGTCCCATATCTTCTTAGCATCTAAAGGTTGCATCAAAATGCACACGCAAGTGTACGCGATCATACAAGTAGTATAATATAGATATCGTACCTAAGAGACTTGTCGATTAACTATTTACTAAATTAAACTAATGTTAGTTATTTATTAGAGCTATAGAATTCAAAGATGAATTTATGAATTAACTAAACTAAAAATAAAAAGAAAATAACTAATGAACAATTAATCAAATAAAGAGTAGATTGGTTTTACATAATCAATATGATGAAATCTATCTAGGATTACAGATTTGCTAACAATCATCTTTAGTAAACAATTTTATTGACTTGTTTGTTTATCTAGTTATTGATTTATGGGGTTAATAACATGACTATGATCTTTTGTGCCTCTAGTCGTCTATTCCAAATAGCCTCACAACTACATTATTGAGAGGGAATGTGACATCTTATTCCAAATATATTTATATGTCTTCCCATTTTGTAACCAAGTAAAGAAATCTAGGTATATTCCTATCCTCGCCGCAAATCAAGTTTTTGTTTTACCATTAATAAGATCTTACTCCCTGTATTATTTGTTCTATCCCAATAATTTTTCTTCTGATTTCACAAACAAAATATATATATATATATATTAATAGTCACGAAGCATTAAAATAGTAAGCAGAAGAATATAAGAACAACTCATATAATAAACAAAGACTCGAATCAATTGTCTAAAAACAATCATGCAGTTAGCTACCTTAATCTTAGAATGATAAGTTTAACTCCAGATAGACATGGAGCAATTACAATAAATCATCTAAAAAATATAAAAATAAATAATAAAGTAGAAAAAAAGAATAAGACAAATATATCGGCCTCCACAGTGACTCCTAGCTCATTCTAGGTTCAAAGATGTGTACCTATCGAGTTTAGGGACTATTTATAGATGTATAAAACAACCCCTAATCCTTATTGGGATTGGATTTTGACTTGGAGAAAATCTTGTCGTGTTGTTTGGGGTATGGCGCCCCACGCTAACCATAGCGCTAGGCTGTTTTTCCTTTGTTTCAGCCTTGGTGTGGTGCACCATGTAGTGCTCCAGACTACTTTTTTTAAATCCTGGTGATGTTTAAGGTCTGGGGAAGTGCCCCAACCATAGCCCTAGGCCTGGGGCTCATCCGGAAGTGTCCGACACTCATTCCAAAGCTCCTAACTTTCATCTTCAGCTCCATCGGGTTCTTTTTCTCCACTTCTTTTTCTTGCAATGCATCTTATCACATATGTTAGCTCACTCACACAAATAAGCACAAAACATAAGGAAATATGTGAATTTACTTTCTAAACTTAAGCTCAAACATGGGTAAAATACGGTTCTTGGGTGTATAATAATGCTCAAGATCACCACCCCACACTTAATCCTTTGTTCGTCCTCGAACAAATCACTATACACTTGTCATGACCCAATTCACATATCGTAGGGGCACCTACCCAAACTCTACCCTAGATAGGAGAAACCTTACCACCCAATCATGCATTTAAGCGAGGAAGTTAGGCGAAACCGTTTTTTTTAAATAATCTCTTAATCAAAACAAAACTCTTATTCATATACATTTGTTATATGATTTCTTTGCGGAAAATAAAATAATAGTTTCCTAGAACCTAATCTAAACCAGTACAAGAGCACTAAACACTGGAAGGGAAGATACGAGACACATCATCCATGTTAGAACGAGATGAAAGAAGTTGCTGAATATTAATCACCATCGTACCTATAGAAACTCCAATTGACCTGCAAAATGGCTATATCCCGAGTGGAGATACAATAAGTGTAGTATCAGTACAAATACACATACTGATAGGTATCATCGACCGACCAAGGTTAGAAACAAATAATCACAATAGAAAATAGGGAGGAAATCATGATGCTAGTTAAGAATTTGGATAACTACACTCTCCCAATACCCTTCTCTAAGTCCCCTAACTCTTGTCTTACTCTCTTCACCAATAGCCATACGACTCTATGACTAACACAATTATGACTCACTATTCCACCTCTAATTTATACAAACAATACCACTAGCCTCACTTTCCAAGATAATATAAGGACTAGACAAGATCACCCCATACCCCACATATACAACATGTATACACTATACAAACTTTGATTGAGATAAATACTCTGATAAAGTACAGTCTTAACACTTCATCTTAACAGATATACGATTACACCTATGATTCACTACTGATACTCACAACCCAAACACACACCACAAAATAAGTACAGTCGTAACACTTCATCTTAACAGATATACGAGCATACAATTACATCAATTACACTTAGGCAGATCCTTTCACCAATGTCACCAAAATAAATATGTCACTTAAATGATAATTCCATGCATGCAAGATGTACTTACATACTAAAGTTGGAAGGGACTCTCAACTATGACCTCCAGGGGATGAGCTCTCTCCATGTACTAGTGTCGGTGTGACACCCACTCTAATAATAGTATTAGCATGACACCCAATCTATATAACAGTGTCGGTGTGACACCCAATCTATATATCACCTCAATATCATCTCAAAACCATGTGTTCAATACATGAAGCAGTCAATAATCACAAGCAAATGCTGAAAGAAAATTACAAACACTCAAATATATATAATCATTGAGTTAAGCAAGTCTTTACTACTATACTAATTCATGTAGTGACCGAAGTCTAATCAAGCAATCCTTCTTTTAATATGTATATGTATATATATATATATATATAATTAAGGAGTAAACAAACTCCATGTTACACCCGAACCACTCATACTCACCCAACCTACGACCATACCACTAGCCATCACCTGTGTTACATCGGCTGATGACTCTGATCCCTGATACCATGCCAACCTCTCACTTCCCTTCCTCTCTACTATGTCTATACTCATTTTACAATGAGCAACCACCCCTACGCACAACACACATACACACAACTCTTCTGACTTCTCCCGACTTATCATGAGATCTAAGCACCTACTACCCATTCCCTCTACTCTTAATCCGGACTCTTATGGACTCCTTTGACCTAATCGAAAGCACACTCTGGCCCTAACACACGTTCATTACTTTCATGGTCTCCCTAACCCTACTTCTAACTCGTAATATGCTTCTATTCATCGTCCTACCGCTAGTTTATGCAAAACTTATATCTTTAGACAATTAAAGAAGCAATACAGTTCAATAACTTAATATTCAATATCACCAATTTGTTGTCCTAATCTTGGTTATTATTCAATCCATCCAAACACCATGCCTGAAGGCCTAAGGCATGAAATCACTCGACATAACTATTGTTTTAATGTGCATCTAGCCCAATTCTACCACAGTTAAACCATACCCTACCTTGCAGATAAATTTCACTGCTACAAAGAGAAAAGATTTGTCCCACATATGCCTTGCCTTTTACTAACGCTGAAAATTCCACTGGAAATGCTTCAAAAAAGCCCCCATATAGCTTGGCCTCCAAATCCTCATCGTTCTCAATATAGAGTTCACTTGGGGTGTTTTTTAGGAGGGGGATGACATAAGAGGCCTTAACTGAATAAGGGTTTTAATTAACCCTTGGACTCGCTATTGCCCGACTGCCGCTGTAGCGACAGAAGCATTGCTGAAGCAGCATCGCTGTAGCGGAAAATTTACTGTTGCAGTGACAGGTCAGCAGGGCTGGCCCAATTATCCCAAATCTAGCCCAAATTTGATTTTGACCATGGCTTTTTCCCTACGAAATAATTCCTACAAGGTCTGGAACAAGGATTTCTTAGTCAAAATATTTTTTTCAAGGATGGTTTTTAACATAATAATAATTTGGTTTGTTACATTAGATAATTTACACACCATTCATCCCCGGAAGGTTACAGGAAGAGGAAGAAGATTTTCAGCATGATTCTTGAAATTCAACATACACGATAATTTTTGAAAATAAAGGAGCGATCCTTTATTCTTATTAATTACCTGATAATATCCCACTGAATCTCGATTAACTAAAGCTACACTTACCATTACTCTACTAGCCCATGCATTAGGAGTCTTTAAACATTCATAACCCAACATACAATTATTATAAACTGAGGAATATGATCAACGATAATATCTTATGGAATAGGCCATTCAAAATACCCCAGACTTTGTAAAATAGCACTACATACAAAAATTTGGGATGAAACAAAACTTTGTGTAGCTCGTTGTTGCAGCAGTAGACCCATCGCTATAGCGACAAGACTGTCACCGCAGCAAGGCTAGACAATTTTAAGAAGGGGAAAATTGTCTCATTTCCCCCACTTTCCACTCTCAAACTATCAAAAACTCTCTTAATTTCCCCTGAGAAAACCTCTTGTGGCAACATTACTAAGGTAGTTTATCAACCCTACTACTTTATTTACGCGTTTAACATCGTAGAATTGAAAAAATTAAGAAAGAAAAGAGGATTTTTGGATGGTTTTTTGGTGTAACTTGAATTTGAATTGTTTTGTAGCTTACTTGTATGATTTGACAAACATGCTAGATTATTATACATCCTCAATGCTCCTACAACATTCTAGATGGAAGATTGATGATGTTCATAGTAGGTTTTAGGCTTGAAAATGGTGGGAGATAAAAAGTCACCCTCTTCAATAATTTTGAATGATTTGGGCTTGAATATGAGTGTTAATCACCCCCATTTTAGTGTAAAAGACTTCACACCTACTCTACCAAGGCTAATCTACACATAAAAATCACAAATTTGAAGAAAAGTTTGAAATTCCACCATTGGAGAGGTATAGTCTAGCTGGGGATAAAGGCACCGCTATAGCGGTGGATTTACCGCTAAGCGGTACCATTACAACAAGGCTCCTGCCACTAAGGCAGCACCACTGCAGCGACAAAAGCATCACCGCAGTGACGATAGACGGTAGCTTCCCATATTTTTTGATTTTCCAAAATTAGTGTTTTCCTCCCTTCCGTAGCCTCCCAAATTGGTTTCTAACACTATAATTATGATATTTGTAGGGCTAATACAATGGCTAACCACCCGCATACTGGAGATTCCCTAATATCACCTACCGTGAGCATTACGAAGAAGGGCGACTCACTATGTGCTTCCTCTATGAGAGAGGGTTTGTGATAAAAGATGTGGCTAATAAGGCCGCTGATTTCTACAACCATCTGATGACTTTTGGTTGGGGGATGCTCACAATGGACGTCCTTGCATGCAACCTGGCCATAGTTCGGGAGTTTTATTCCATACTCTCAACCATGGATTGGTTTTTACCCCTTCCTACTATCTGTATTCGAGGGAAGAATGTTCCGGTGGATGCTGTCATTACAATGACACCTTGGGGGTCCCAAACCCCTCCAATGCCTCCTTTGAGGCTAAAATCACTGAGTAGGACCTGAACTGGGTGGCACGGGCCTTGGTACCCGATGGTCAGAATGGTAAGGTGAAGTGGACCAATGTCAAGGGGACTAAAAGCACTATGTTTTCTGTGGAGGCTTGAAGATGGTTGCACTTTGTATCCAGAAGGATCCAACCTTTGGAAAATGTTATTGATGTGACCTTCCACCAGGCTATGGTAGTGGCCTGCTCCATTTTAGGGATAAAAATGAATGTGGGGATATAGATTATCGATAAGTGGCTGGATTTCTACACTAGGGGCGGGTCCTCAAGAGATCTTTTCTTTCCTTCCTTGATCACATAGTTGTGCAAGAGGGTGGAGGTGCCAAGAGAGGATCATGACACACTGAAAGAGTGTGATGTGGAATTTAACCCACTGAAGGCGAAGGGTTCACATGGAGGAAGTAAGAAGAAGATAAAGGTAGGGGAAGAAGGTGAGAGTAGCATGGCCAGAGGGGCCGAGAAGATCAGCCCCCCTCTATACAGACTTTTGCATCCCTTAGTGGTTGGGAGGCCGACCTCGCTGATGTTCAGGGTTATTTGGAGCGGTCCCATATGCCTTCCCCAAGTTGGGCTCCTATGAGTTCCATGGCCCCTCCAGACTCATCCTAGGCCTATGCAGATCTCCAAAGGGAGCTAGATGAGGAGAAGAAAAAGAGGCGCTTGATGATGTGAAAAACAACTCTTGTGAAGGAGGTGGTAACGATCGTCAAGCAAAACAATAAGTAACCGAATGGGAGTCGGGGTCAAATCCATAGAGATTGGTATGATAATTCACCACTAATGGTCAAATTGATTCATGAGAGCAAGAAGGTGTTCAAGCAAGTAAATAAAAGTGGGGTAATTAGTATGGGAACTAGAATTCAAATTTCAATGAAATAACCCGTAAATACAATTTGTTTTAATCAAGATTTGGAAACTAGGGGCGTGCTTCCGATGGGGTCATTCAATAGGATAGGGGTTAATTATTCAAGAAAAATCTCAATTACAAGTGCGGGTAGCCATGGTGTTTAAATTATACTTCGTAATTTATTCAACCCACTAAGCATGTATATGATGGTCTCTTTCAACCCCATAGTTGGACACAAACCAACCAATTGGCTTAGGTGAGCCAAGTTACTTCTAGTCTTAGCTCTTAGGTGGGAATATCCTAAATCAAGCTATTTCTAGTCTCAATTTATGGTGGAAATCATACTTCTCAAGTAAAGCACTAAACAACCGGTTACAAAAGTGGTATCCCCCATCACTAATGATAGCATGGGAGTGACAAATCGAGAGAATATATCTTCTTTAAAAATGCCATAATGCTCTTCCCTTCGTTGTTGGGTAATGCTACCACTTCCACCCATTTGGACACATAGTCAACCACAACGAGGATGTAAATATTCCTATAAGATCTTACAAAGGGTCCCATGAGATCTATTTCCCATACATCAAACAATTCAACCTCCGAAATTGGGGTCAATGGAAGTTCATGGGGACGAGAAATTCCCCCCTCACATTGGCATTGGTCACAATATTTTACTAGATCATGTGCATCTTGATGGAGAGTCATCCAATAGAATCCACTTTGCAAAACTTTTGAGGTTATCTGCATACCACCATGATGACCCCCAACTGGTGATGAGTGGCATGCCTCCAAAATAGGCATCATTTCCACCTCGGGAATGCATCATCATAGCATTAGCACAAATTCAGAAGAGATAGGGCTCGTCCTAGTAGAACTTTCGGACGTCATGTAGTAACTTTTTCTTTAGGTGGAAGGTCAAACCTTCCAACATTACATCACTTGCCATGAAACTTGCAAAATCATCAAACTAAGGTACAAGATCATGACATGCATCTACGATGCACTAATCGGGGAAAACATCATTTATTTCAGGTTCCCCGATGGGTCTTCCTTTCTCTTTGAATCTTAGACAGATGGTCTCGCACTTGATTTTCACACTCTCTTTGGTATTTTACATTAAAGACAAATTTTTGCAGCAACATGACCCAATGGATAAGCCTCAGCTTGGCATTCTTTTTGGCCATCAAATATCGAATTGGGGAATGATCCATTTTTACCACTACTTTGGTCCCCAACAAGTATGCCCAAAACTTCTTAAATGCAAACACAACCGCAAGAAATTATTGTTCAGCCACTGTATAGTTTGTTTGGACTGCATTTAAGGTTTTACTAGCATACTAAACTGGATGAAAGAGTTTGTCCCTTCTTTGACCAAGCACAGCCCCCAAAGCTACCCCACTAGCATCACACATTAGCTCAAACGGTTTTGACCAGATAGGCACTATAATAATATGGGTGGTGGTCAAATTTTCTTTTAATCTAAGAAATGCTTTCGTGCAACTGTCATCAAAATTGAACTTAGCATCATTTTCTAGCAGTCTACATAAGGGATGGTCCACTTTTGAGAAATCCTTGATGAATCTTCTATAAAAGCCAGCGTGACCCAAGAAGCTTCTCACCCCTTTCACCATTTTTGGAGGATGTAGCTTAGAAATGACCTCAATTTGTGCTTGGTCAATTTCAATTCCCTTCTCGGATATCTTATGACCCAAAACAATATCTTCTTTTACCATGAAGTGGCATTTTTTCCCATTTAGAACAAAATTAGTTTCTTTAAATCATCTTAGCACGTCCGTCAAATGGGATAAACAATTTTTAAATAAATCTCCCATCATAGAGAAATCATCCAGGAAAATTTACATGGTGTCTTCTACCATATCCGAGAAGGTTGACATCATGCATCTATGAAAAATAGCTAGGGTATTGCAAAGCCCAAATGGCATTCTCTTAAATGGTAAGGTTATATACAGACAAGTGAAGGTTGTCCCAATTGAAATTTGATTATAACTCGAGTATTCATCAAGGAAATAATAATATCCTCTCCCATCTAGTCGAACAAGCATTTGGTATATGAATGGGAGAGGGAAGTGGTCCTTCTCCGTCATTGCATTTAGCTTCATAAAATCCATACATACCCTCCATCCAGTCATCGATCGAAGGGCTATCATTTCATCTTTTTCATTTGGTAGAATAGTGATTTCCTCCTTTATTTAGAATGCATTAAACCAAACTAACCCATGTGCTATCGGATATTGGAAATACAACCCCGGCATCCAACCATTTGATGATTTCCTTTTTGACCACCTCTTGCATAGGTGGGTTTAGACTTCTTTGGTGCTCAATAGATGGTGTACAATTCTCTTGGAGATTAATCTTGTGTGTGTAAAAACTTTGGGGTGTGCTAATTATATCAGCAATAGTCCACCCAAGTGCCTGAATGTGCCTCCTTAGGACATCAAGTAAAGCTTCTACTTGCCCTTTTTCCAAATTATTAGAGATTATTACCGGTACAATTTCATTAGCACCTAAATATGCGTACATCAAATGTGATGGAAAGGGTTTAAGCTCCAACACTGGAGGTTCAATGATTAAGGGTTTAGATGGAGGAGTTTGTCGATTCTTTAGGTCGATAAAAAGTCTTTAGAGGGTAAGAATTGGAAGCCAATACCGCCAAGGCATTACACACTTACTCATACTCCTCGATCATCACAATCATGATTCAACAAAATAGCCTCCAATGATTCTTCCAAAAATCTTCCCTCTGATTTTTGCTCGATGCTCATACTATTGATTGTAAACACAACTTGTAGATCATTGGGCTACTTCATTGATCTACATACATCAAAAACTACCTCTTCATTTTTCATTGAAAACTTAAGTTCCCCAAATGTCACATCAACCAATGCATGACCTGTGGGAAATAATGGCTGCTCTAATATGATTGGTATTTCAAAACTACTGGTGCAATCAAGTATCATAAAATCCACTGGGAAAAGAAGTCGATCCACCCTTACCAAAATGTCATAAGAGATTCCAATGGTATACCTCATCATTTTGTCTGCCATAAACAATTTCATTCTTGTTAGCGTGGGAGAACCAAGTTCCAACTTTTCGAAGGTTGCAAGAGACATCAAATTAACACTTGTGTTCTTATCACAAACAATCTCTGCCAATTTATGCAACCCATTAGTACAACAAATGGTAAAGACAATGATCATCTGAATTAACTACAAATTGGTTTGTCATTATGGCAATACATCGAGGGGATAAGCCAATGACTCCACGTTCCATAAGTCCTTTCTTGGTACACAACTCCTTCATAAATCTTGCATAAGTGGGCATTTGAGTGAGGGCCTCTCTGATTGGAACATTGATTGATATTTTCTTCAACATGGATTCAAACCATCTAGGTTGATCATCTCCTCTCTCTTGCACTAAACATTATGGGAAAGGAGGGGGGCCATTTAGGAAAAGGCTTGTACACCTTGGAAATGTTGTTCTTTCGGCTCTTGGCCTCCTCAACACCATGGTACATAGCCTTTCTACCCATAGGGATTAATGTCACATATCTCTTATCATTCATAGATCTTAATGGGACCTCTTTCATAAGCATATCCCTACAATTTACATCCTTTACACAATTAATTTGAGAGGCCAGCCAGTTCATTCTTTTATCAAGAATTTTGATGTAGACAGAGTGAGATGTTATGATTTGAGTAAAGGACACACAATCATGCCTTAGTTCACGTATTCTCGTATCGATTGACACCACTCTCTCTAATACCCTCTCAAGCATGCCTTCAATTTTTGATTCGATGGATTCATCTATTCTCCTCCCATCTTCTTTTAAGACTACAAGCTCATAGTTCAAACCTTGATTCACACGCTCTAGTCTTGCATGGGAACCCATACCATGGATTTCAATAGTAGAAACTTCTCTATCATCAAGGGAATTAGCCTTGTTATCCGCTAGCTTTTCAGCTTTACACATACTAATGGCATTTATACTCTCTACCTTTTTTTCTTTCACGTGATTAGTCATCAATTCGAGGAGAGTCTTGATGGTTGTTATCTCTCTGTACCTTTGTGCATTCTTTCTCTTTCACTCATCAAGCATATTAGTGAAGGTATCACCCATTGCCTCCCCGGCTCCCCTTGTATCCTAATCATGATTTGCTTTGGTCACCTTTTCATGCAACACCTTAGCTAACTCAAATGTTTGGTCCATTAAAGCACCCCCAAGCCAAATTGTTGATGACGGTCTTATTGGTGGTATCTAAAGAACAGTAGAAATATTAGAGGAGGATGTCATCCAAAAGGCCGTGAGTAAGGCATTTTGCCACTTTTCTCATAAATCTTGACCAATCTTCATAGAGAGGTTCACCATGAAATTGCTCAAACTTAATAATTTAATCCCTCAATTGTAGCATTCGGCTAAGGGTAAAAAATCTATCAAGGAATGTGGTGAGCAATTCTTCCCAAGTAGATATTGTGCCTAATCGGTAATTCTTCATACCAAATAGTAGCTTCTCCCGTGAAAGAAAATGGAAATAAGCACAAACAGATGGATTCTTGATTGATATTGTCTATGTCAAATGATTGGCATACTTCAATGAAATTTCTTATGTATCGGTGAGCATCCTCATAGTGTAGTCCCCCGAATAACCCTTTTATGTGCAATAAGTGGAGCATGGTGCTAGTGATTTAAAATGTTGCATACCCCACCGTGTGAGGTAGGAGAATAGCACCTTGCACATCTCCATGATATCCTATAGCATCTTCTTTCATGTGGTTACCAACACTAGCATAAGTGCTAGCGTGGCCCATGCTTCACCTAATCAAAACACCAAAAATAACAAGAACGTAAAAGAAAAACAGATGCTCAACTAAAGTGAATAAATAGATAATAAATGGCAAATAAAAAGTCAATCCCTGACAATGGCACCATGTTTGATTACTTTCAAAATAACTCTCCCAAAGGAGGTGGCAATGATTGTCAAGCAAAATAATAAGTAACCCAACGGGAGTCGGGGTCGAAACTATGGAGGTTGGTATGATGATTCACAACTAATAGTCAAAATAATTCATGAGACCAAGCGAGGTGTTCAAGCAAGTAAATAAAAGTAGGGGAATCAGTATGGGAACTAGAATTCAATTTTAACGAAATAACTCGTAAACACAATTTGTTTTAATCAAGATTTGAATGCTAGAGGTTTGCTTTAGATAGGGTTATGCCATGGGATATGTGTTGATTATTCAAAAAAATTCTCAATTACAAGTGAAGGTAGCCTTGGTGTTTAAATTATAATTAGTAGTTTATTCAACCCACTAAGCATGTATACTATGGTCTCTTTCGAACCCCATAGTTGGACAACAAACCAACCAATTGGCTTAGGTGAGCCAAGCTATTTCTAGTCTTAGCTCTTAGGTGGGAATTTTCTAAATCAAGCTATTTCTAGCCTCAATTTATGATGGAAATCCCAAATCCCCACTATTGAATCCTTACCCAAGTAATGAACTTCTTCTTCAAGACAACACACAATTAATAAGCTAAATTAATATTTGCAATCATCAATTTTATAATGAAAATATGAAGAATTAAATAGAACCACACATAATAATCAATTATAAATCCAAATAATCAACATCCATTCCCAAATTCAAATGCCCATTATACACTCACCCTTAGAATTGAATTTAGCTATTCATGATAAAGGAACAAGAGAATATACCAATTGGGTTTTCAATAATTTCATTCATTATGCAATAAACAGCTTCAAATTCCAAGTTCAATGTCAACAATGGTGTTTTTCACTAAAGAAGAAAGGGAAAATTATACTCTAAAATGTACTCTACTTCAATATGCTAATTGGGAATTTAAAAACAATAATATATTCCTCGCACAGATCCCAAAAAGGATTTTATAAGCTTCCCAAATTACGCCATTCCCAATCTAGACCATTTTGCCCTTCGAGATACTTGCGAAGTGATGTGCAAAGTCACCTGTGGTCACCCATAGAGACTTGCAGCTCGCAAGTGCCAAGTTGTTAAGGCAGTGAATTTCTCTTCACTTGTGACCCTGTGTGCAAAGATATGGGCAATCACCCTTAGTGATTTGCGGCGTGCATGTGCATGACTTCTTACGCCGTGTTTCACCTCATTTGTGCATGTAATGACCCTTTCGGTCATTTACACGTTTTCGCCTTTCTTGTACCATTAGAGCTTACTTGTAGCGGCCCAAGTCATTTATTGCTTGTCGGGACCGGTAGTTCGGTGCCCAGGCCGTTTGTTTGGTCTTTATGGCCGTTCCTCATTTTAGAGCTTCAACTTTGGAAATCGTTGACTTCCGAGAACATTCTTGGTAATATCAAAGAATTAAACCAAGGTTCTAGGTCAAGGGAATCCCTTACTCGAAAGTTTGAGTTAAAGAAATGCCTGTGTAACACCTCGCCCGTTTGGAAGGTTTAAAGTAACCCGTGCCTTTGGGGTAAGACTAATAGTATCTAATATACTAATAAGGATGTGTTATGAGGTATTATAATCGCAAAATGATCGTATGATAAGTTTTGAAGTCAAGCAAGTTGCGAAACAAAAGTCGGAAAAAGTTATTGTAAATTCCTTTAAGGAATTCTCTTTAAATTTGGGTTAAATGTCTTGGGGTGTTTCTCCCTATCTATAAATAGTTAGTGGTCCCCCAATATACCAAATCGAAGGTCTACGAGTCTAGTTTCCAACACACTAAATCTTTCGTCCATACAACTTCAGAATAGAGAGATATTCACATTTTTGTAAGACTGCACAAGCAGGCACGTCAAAGTGGGGTCCCACATCCTAAGTCGGTTCAGCTTATAAAAGCTGATTTCCCCTTCGTTTTAACTCAGTATTTTCACCCAAAATGCAATGAAAATCAGAGGGAAAGTCCCTAAATAATCCGTGTACTTTGATCCTTTCAATTCGGAAGTTTAACGGAAGTTGCTCTACATCGCGAGCTCGTCATTTTGGTATAGTTTTCCCCGTCGATTTCATGGCGTATCTTCGTGGGTGTTGATGCAGAAAGCCAGCAGGTGTTTTATCAGTATTTGGCAGTATCTACGGAGTTATATTGGTGAGGTATGGATCCCGTACACTTATCTATTTGTTGAATCAAGATTCTAAGCTTCTAGTTACAAAAAGTTGTATTTTTCGATAACTTGTAGTAGTTTCTTGTTCGATTTGGATATGTTTGTTGTTGCTGCAAGGAGGCAGGTTGTTAATCTTGGGATATTGAATATTTTTGTCAAAAATATCTCTCCCCTACGACCTCCTTCGTTATTATATGTTCTAGTATTGTTTTATGAATTTCTGAGCCACGAAGGTATTTTGGATTTGTGGCTTTGGACAGCCCCTTTATCTTGTTATGTTTGGTTATTGTTGTGGTGTTCTGGTTGTGGTAAGGTGCTGGAGGGATTGGGAAATTATGTGATTCTTTTTGGGATCGCATACGATAGTGATTGGATTGGACAACGTGAAGTACGCCTTGAAATAGTGCCTCGGGAGCTCGTCGCTCCTTTGAGATATGGTTAACATATTATTGTTGGATTTAGCTGCCATTTTTTATTGTTATTGGACTCATTTTATGTTTTGGAGTTGGCTGGTCGCGAGTGTGACATTAACACCTTATAAAATGGTTATGGCTCATTCTTTCAGCCTAGTCGATTCTAGCAATTGTTCCATCACCTTGGTTGGTCAGGCTTCATAGATACGCCTTGGGGACTTCAGTTGAAAATGTTTTTGTGATTTGGAGCTTCCCGGAGTAGTTTGAGCCTGGACGACGCCTTTCCCGCAGCTAGTCATCGAATGACATGTAGGTTATGGCTTTCCTACCTAGACTCTGCGTATATAGGCTATAACTGAATTAATTAACATCTTTGGGTGGGTTATTATAGGTTGGTACCCCAGACCTTGTCCACCTTGTTCGTCCGTTAATTCATGCGTTGTTTGTAGTATTCGCGTAGTATTGTATATTACCCTTGTGGTACTGTGTGGCCTTGTATTGACTCTGGAACATAGATGGTGGGTTATTGGGGAATGTCCGCGAGACCCAGACATAGAGATGATCCTTTTAGGATGGTTATGTCTGTTGAGCAGCTGTTGGGCCTGTGCAGGGCTGATAGGAGTTGTTGTGAGCCGTTGGGCTACTTTGATATTTGTTTGCGAGCATATAATCCATGAGAAAGGTTTTCCTCTGCATGTATTACTACAGTTTTGGCTGCGAGCCACTACTGACAGTTTTCCTAAATTTGCATGGCCCTGGGGCCTTTTTTTGGTACTGTTGATGATAGAAAAAGGGATTTTTGGATGTTTTCGCACTGATTTTATTACTGGTACTAGTCTCTGAGGAGCAGAGCACCAGACTTGATTTTATTACTAATACTAGTCTCTGCAGGGCAGAGCACTAGACTTGATTTACTATAGTTTTAGACCCGGTTACGCCCGGGCACCCTTGGAGGGGTTTTTGAGGCATTTTCTACTACTTTAGTCCTGGACAGGGTCTAGACATGCATATTTGAGACTGGGTCTCTATATTGATCCTGGACTTGCTTTCGGATGACAAATATTGATACTGAGTTTTAGTATGGGGTCGGGGACCTCCATGGACCTTGCCGCTCCGGGCCTGGGGCTTCGGGCTGCGTGCGCCGGAGGGAAGGGTATACGGTGGAGTAGAGTTATACAGGCTGGGTCCTTCCATGGAACCTGCCTGCTGGGCCTGATTGGCACCGGAGGAGGTACATACAGAGGTTTTATTTCACATCATATCATATCATGCATTGGATTCCACCCTTGTTTGCTGTGTGTTCAGTGTACGCTTCGGTAGTATGGGATGCCGGAGGGTTTGTTTTCACTTGATTGTGTTCCTCGGTTGTATGGGCGGCCGTTGGGACTGTAGGTAGACTATATTTACTCCTGTTTTTACTTAGAGCTTGTCTTGGCACCCGGTTCTTGAAAGATTAGTGATGGCTAGCTTGTTGAGGCTTTGGTTGTGGGATGTCTGATTATTGAGAGGGATTTGGAGTCATATCTTATTGAGGCACTTTTGTGTGGCCTTCTGAGCAGAGTGTGAAACTTTGGCTCTATCCTTGTGGGAAGTTGAGTGGTATCTCTCGGTTATTGTGGCCTAGTTATTTCATCCTAGGGTTGTACTTGTGAGGCAATTCCCTGGTTATGCTATCATGTGATTGGATCGGTATTATTATTTCCTTATACTTGTTAATTCCATTTTGAGTATGTTAGACTGCTCTCTGTCTTTTTCTTTTACTTGAGGTTACCGGTATACCACTATTTTCTCAACTCTCTCTCTACTTACTTATATTATTGTGCAAGGACTCCAGGTGCGTTTTCCTTTCCTTCACCTGTGATTCTATGTAATTGTATCTCTGTGCTAGCTTGTGCTACTTGAAGCTCTTGGTTATGGATGCTCTGTGCTAGCTCCTTGTGCCTTGCTTATTGCTTCAGTGACTGCTTTCTTGCTATCTGTTACATACTGCTTTTATATCTTATATGCACTCAGTCGGCCGATGGTACCTACTGAGTACCCGTGGTTTTGGTGCTCATACCATACTTCTGCACTTTTTGGTGCAGATATTAGCTGAGCTTTCGCTGTTGAACGCATTGGAGACTCGTGCAGCTTTTGGATCTTCGAGACTAGGGTGAGCGCCTGATGGTCGGGGCTTGTCTACATCTCATCTTTTGTACTGTTACTCTTTATATATTCGGAGACAGTTGTACTTATCATTTTGTTACTTCTAGCACTTGTATTCTATTAGAAGCTTCTGTACTGTCGATACCAAGTCTTGGGGTTGGTGTAGTTTCATGATGTATATATTCGGGTAAATTGCTTCCGCGTTGTCTTATCTTTACATTCTGCTTATGCTTATCTCAGCTTGTTGAGTGTATTGGTTAGGTAGTAGCCCATTACTAGCTGTTCCGGGCTACGGGAATTGGTTCGCCTACTGGGGGTTGTAGGTGCCATCATGACTTGAGAAATCGGGTCGTGACAGTGCATTGGCACCTACAAAACGCAGGTGTTCTCTTGCGGCTCGCATGCCAGCTCGCCTGTTGTGGACAAATTTTTGTTCTTCCGGTCATCTTTTGACTTGGCTTTCACTTTTAGCTCATTTGGGTTCAAATCCTCTTCTATCTTCATTGACCAAAAGTGCCTTCATATAAGACAATAAAGGTAATAAATCCTTCTAAATCAAGACAATAATTCATGAGAAGCTAAATAAATTAGTGGATTACCAACTTATCAGTGCTCTTGGGACCGTGTGCTGGTTAGGATGCGGAAGGTTGTGCAGGTCATGTTCAAATGCGCCTTCCCCCATAAGAATTTCCCAAAGCTGACGATAAAAGACAGGGAGGGGTTCTCCTTCCTTAGAGGGATGGGGGAGGAGGGCTCAAATGCCTCGATCCTCGAAGATGATGCGGCCACTAGCTAGATTTCACCCCACCCCCCTTTATTTATATACTATTTTTGGTTCTTTTCGGGTTGCTCCCATTTGGGGCATGTAACAAACATCTTTTCCTTTCCTTTTTCATGCTTTTAGGACTTATTACTTAACTAATAATATATATAAGCATTGTTATTATACTGGGTAACAATTTCTATTCCAACATATAGTGAACACAGGGTTAATTTTTGCAAAATACATAAAATCATAAAACAGGGGTTGCCTTGATAGCTTACTGCCTACGCGTTGCTGCAGCGATAGATTCACCGTTGTAGTGATGCTGCTGTAGTGACAAAGTGCCGTTGTAATGGTGCCTAATAGTGGCTCTAATTTTACCCAGTTTCGGGTCTTTTCTCAAACGATTTTTTCCCATGAACACTTTATTACCCCTATCCCTCAACTCAATTACGCACAAACTATATTCTAAAACACCGCTCGACCTGAGAGACTACTTACCATAATAACTTGGACTAAAAGATAGAAAGGTACCCCGGTAATCCTTTAGGACTCGGATGAAAATTAAGGAATATTTCAAATTATGAAAAATTAAGATGTGTCCCAAATGAAGATATACGTCAAAATCAAACCCAACCCTTATAATTCACGGGTTTCTTTTGCAACTCACCTCTATTGCTTATAACAATTACTTACACTTAAGAATGTTGACCCACACAGAGTAAGGCACTTACTACAGTCAAATAACAATCGTCCACATAATGAATACATGAAGCATTCTATTGCAGCACAATAAAAATAGTTAAACACCAATATCTTCTTGGCAAACATGACCAATCACTAAGAGAAATGTTATGCTCACAAGAAGCACTAGAAACTACACCATTCACTACATCCAATATATAATTTCAACATTAGAATTCAAGTCCTACGCCTCTTATCGACCTCTATCGGTTAGAATAACACTATTCTAACCTTCTGAACATTACCGAGATACCAATTGGGCCCGACTAATCCCAATTATTATTGTCGAGATACTTATTGGAATATGCCAGATACTAATTGGACTTAACTCTGGAAGACAACATTTAGATAGCTCGATGGGAGAGAGGAAAGTGAGTTTATTTCCTAGATGCCCTGTAGATTCTTACCGATTTGATGAGGACGTCAGCACACTAATTTGCAGGTCTCTACTCAACATTTTCTCTCGTAGTTGGAGACAAATAACCTTGGCTCTGATACCATCTTGTCACAACCTAATTCACAAATCATGCAGGCACATACCCAACTTTACCCTAGATAGGAGAACCCTTACAATCCAACCATGCAAATAAGTGCAAAAGTTAGACAAAACAGTTTTTAAAAGAAATAATCCCTTAATAAAAACAAAACTGTTACTCAAATGCATTTGTTGGCTGATTTCATTGCGGAAAATAAGATAATATTTTTCCAGAACCTAATCTACACCGATACAACAACACTAAACATTGGAAGGGAAGACCCAAGACATAACATCCATATAAGAGCGAGATGATAGGAGCTTGTGAAGATTAACTGTCGTCGTACCTATAGAAACTCCAACTGACCTACAACATGGTTGTATCCTAGAGTGGGGATATAGTAAGTATAGTATCACTACAAACACACGTACTAGTAGGTATCATCAGGCGATCAGGGTTAGAAACAAATAACTGATGTGAGGCAAATATATATATTTAGTCATTATTTATCTCATATTTAGTCTTTTTGTTATTGTTTTTGAGAATTGATTTTACGAATTATTCTTATTTTGGGTATTTGTATGTGTAGGATTAAAATGGTGAAAAGTTGAAGGAATTTGGAGAAAAAATGAATTAAAAACAAGAAATCATATAAGAAAATCAACTAGACAGTCTGATGGATTGAATTTATTAATAAATTATTATTTTTATATATGAGAATTGCAATTGAAATTGCAACATGAGTAACTTACTTGTATGTCATGTCTCAATCAATGGAAGCCATTGCTAACTGAAAGCGGCGGCAACAACAGTAACATATGATGCAAACCTTATTTAATTGGGTTTTGGTTTCCCAATTCATTTTGGATTCAGTTATTTTATTTGAGACTTTTTCTACATATATAAATAGTCTATAAGAATAATTTTGAGAGGAGGACCGATATACTTTTTTACTTTTAACTTTATAAGCTAGGAAGAGTTAAGAACCGCCGTGGAGGCTAGAGAATTTTGGTTTATTCTATTCTTCTCCTTTATTATTTATTTGTGTTCTTGGATTATTTTGCTACTTTGAAATAATTTTTATGGTTAATACAAGTAAGTCTTTTATTATTTATTATTCTATGATTCTTGCAAGCATGAATAGCTAAACATCATAACTAGGATTGTGGGAACCGTAATGAATTAACAAACGTAGGTTAAACAGTTAATGATTCTAGGAAGGTGTTTATGCATGTATTGTTCTTCCATTCGCTTTGACTGCTTTTTAACAGCAAATGTTAGAACTCGCCTTATTCTTACTTGCCGGACCAAGAAGGTAACAAATGGGAAAAGAGTTGGTTACAACGGAGATTTGAGGCTATCAACCCTCATCTAATAGCTTGACCTTGTCTAGGAATAGCTAATTTTGGATCAAAGGTAAGGGTTAATAAAGCATACACTTGTAGCCTGACCAAGATGCATGGTGCAATTCATCTATCTAGGGGACCAACCATTTAGGTGAACTTAACTTACCGACCTTGAATGTTAAGCACCAAAATAGATCATTAATTGTGTATACCTCCTAAGTTATGAAATCATAGTGAAGACAGTCCTAGTTACCTTTAATTCTTTGAACACAGTTAAATATTAAATTACTAATAATTTCTATCCTTACTTTTGACACAAAAATTCCCCCTTCGAAAATAAAGACGACCTATTAAATATTCACTACTATCATATTTCTTCCATATTCCTCGTGGGATCGACCCTAACCTCAATTAGGTTCTATATTTGACAACGACCGCTTTATGCTTCTTTTGGAGGTGTAATTTGGGCGTATCAAATTTTGGCGCGTTGTCAGGGAATACGGTTTAGAAATTGTCTTTAGTGTTTATTTTTATTTATAATCTTTATTTCTTTTTCTTTATTTTCTTATAAATAATGTTTTTATTATTATTATTTTACTTCATAAAATGACATCTGAAAAAGTGTGGAGTGATAGGTGTTGTGATTCTTGTGCTGTTGATGGTATGGGTTGTTGCACAAAAGTATTTGATTTATTTGGGAGTATCCATAAGAGCTTGAAATCTGTGTTTATAGAGCTCGCAAAAGAAAAAATAAAGTTTCATTGATGAGTTTGATAAGTTCAGTTTGAAAATTCACAACATAAATGATGAGTTGAGTGCAAAGGTTGATGTGTTTGACGCCCAACAATTTAGTTATGAGTTGTGTGAGGAAGAAAAGATGCTATTACTTGGGACCTTTATATCAATACCTCCTTCTCTTGAGCATAAAAAAAATTAGAAAAGAAATTAGGGGTGCAATTCATAAGTTCTAAGTAGAAGAAAAAATAGTTCACTTGATGGTGTCGTGCCGCGATGTTAAATCAGGCACTTATTGGGAGGCAACCCAATTTGTAGTATAGCTTCTTATTTTATTTTTTATAGTGTTGTGTTTTTTTTTATTTTGTTTTTTTTGTTTTTGTGCATATTAGGGGAAGTGTGAGTACCCAAATTTGAAGTTAAAGAATATGGTTGAGCTTATGTGTGAGATCGCGTGGACCTTGATGAAAAATTACGATAAATCATGTTGTTAGATAGGCCCTAGAGGGCCTTAGGGAGTATCTCTCACCCTCCTCCTCCTCCTCCTTCTTCGCCTGCTCCTCCTGCTTCTTCTCCTGCTCCTGCTTCTTCTTCTTCTTCTTCTTCTTCTTCTTCTTCTCCTGCTCCTGCTTCTTCTTCTTCTTCTTCTTCTTCTTCTTCTTCTTCTTCTTCTTCTTCTTCTTCTTCTTCTTCTTCTTCTTCTTCTTCTTCTTCTTCTTCTTCTTCTCCTTCTCCTTCTCCTTATCCTTCTCCTTCTCCTTCTCGTTCTTCTCCTCCTCCTCCTCCTCCTCCTCCAGCTTCTCCTTCTCCTTCTCCTTCTCCTTCTCCTTCTCCTTCTTCTTCTTCTCCTTCTTCTTCTTCTTCTTCTTCTTCTTCTATAAATTTCTTTGGGGATAAAGCTTGATTTTAAGTGTGGAGTGGAGAATCTTCCAATAATTGTAAGTTAAGGGTGAGTATGCCATAGGATTTTATTTTATTTGAACCAAAAAAAAATACAAAAAGATTTTCTTAAAATATTTTATTTCCTTTTTTTAGTTTTTGTTAGTGGCATATTTCATCCACCCCTTGGTTTTTCTTATGGACACTTCTTTTCCGAGGGGGAGCTCTTTTAACCGGGTAAAATTTTCTTTTAGATTGATTTTTTAAATATTTTTACGAATAATTTTTTTTTGGAGAGAAAAGAAAAGACCCTTTTTTGACTTGTTTGTTACTAGCATAGTTAGGCCCGAGTTTGAGCAATACTTTCCTGTGAATGTGTAACGACCGGGTCCGTCTTTACGAGTAGTCCAATCGTGCCAAGCTTTAGAGTTAGAAAATTCCGGGTTTGGGAGTTTGAAATTCTGGGATAGGCTAGCCTCGGTCGATTTTGGAACGAGGTAGAGTCTAGGGAGATCTGGGTAAGGATTGGTCTTCGTGTCTTGTATTGAGCTAGTTTTCCATATAGCCAAGGCATAAAGGAATCCGGGATAATTTTTAGAATCGAATTTGGGTAAGTAGAACTCCTGGAATCGCGTTTGACGTGAAGGGGTTATTTTGGGTCATCGGGGAAAGCAAGTGTGTTGTAAAATGGCAAATTTTGGAGATTTCCGGACATTCTATCTGTGACGAGTGCAACATCTCCATCATAGTGACCTCTGCTATAGCGGTGGAAAATACCTCTATAGCGGTGGTCAAGGCGGTCAACATTCACTTAAGACCACTATAGCGGAAGTCGTCCGCAATAGCGGGCCGACGGGTTTTTAATGCAGAAACTTCCCTAAACAGTTCAGTTTTCTACAATTCATTCTGGGAGAAGGGCTAAGCGATTCCAGGCGTTTTTCTTCCTTTTTCCGTCGAAATTCTTCCCTAAGGTAAGGTTCTTGTTCCCCAATCTTTGTAATACGTTTTATATGAGGTAGAATTTCTAGGAGGCAACTTGGGGAAGTTTAGAATAACCTAGGAATGGTAGAATTCAGGGAAGAAAGGGGATTCCAAGCATGTACATTCTTGGGTGTTGATAAAAGTATATTTTTATGATCATAGGTTGGTTAATTCTCTATTTTTACCTGTAAAAATGATAGAACTAGGATAATTAATGGTGGGAAAGCCCAAGAAAAGGGTGGGAAGATCATGGGTGGCCTGGGATTTGGGGATTTGGTATAATCCGGGTATTATGCAAGCCTTGTGTCTTAATTATATGTACTTGTGTGTTATTTTAGACCTAGAACGAGAAAGGAATCCGGAACACGGGAAAGCTCGGGTTGAATAGAGCTTGACTCATTTCGAGGTAGGTGGCTTACGATTTCTGTGAATGCTGTATATTCTTGTACTCATATCTAAGTGATTGTATGAATTACATTGCTTAGGAAAGTTGTGTAGGATATCTAAGGTTCCTGTTTTACAGTCTGTGATTTGAACGGTATTTGCTTGTTGGTTTACAAGTTTTGTGTTCATATATTTGACTGTGGATTACTGACACTCTGTTGACTTGGGTACCACGCCTGGTACAGGTATAATAAATGGTTGGCACGGGTACCACGCCTAGTAAGGGTATAACAAATGGTTGGCATGGGTACCACGCCTGCTACGGGTTTACTTTTGTTGCATCATTGCATTGTTATTATTATGTTGCATTGATTGATATTGGTTCCGTGAGTGGACCGGGCTTCTTATTGGGATGTGTTATTGGTTTGTTGGTCCTTGAGAGGCCACGGAAATTTTGGCTAACTGTTGTGTTGGTCTTGGTTTAGGCCGGGTTGTTCATTGAAATTTGTGTTGGTCTTGGTTGAGGTCAGGTTTATTCAAGGTACATGTGTGTAGTCTAGAGGGGATCCCAGGGTGGGTCCGAGATAGACGGAAAAGTATAGTTAATGGTATATTATTGTGGCTTAGAGTTAGGTGGTGGATTCATGTGGGAGCAGGCTAAGTAGAGACTGGTAGTCTAAGTGTGTCTGTGGTTATTTATGCATGTTTTCCATACCTTATACTTGAAATTGTTGTAATGTTATACGCTGTTTATTTGAAAATTGGCTGATGATACTACCAGTACACAGTGGTGGTGTATTGATATTTCACTTGCTTGTCTTCTGGTGAGTATAGGAAATCTTCCAGCGGCTGAGACACGACCTCACCTTAACACCGATGATTCCTGACTTTTAAGGGTGAGCTGCTTGATTCGAGCTACCTTGGGTTATCTTTAGAGTTTCAGACTTAAAACTACTTCGTATTTTCTTTTGGGGTTGCATCCCCATATTCTAGATATTGGTATTGATGTTTGGTACAACGACTTTCAGTTCCTAGGTGGGATTTTCCGCAGGTTTATGATTATGCTATAGTTTTTGCTTAATTTGATTTCTAGTTTACTTTCTGTTACTAGTTTTAGGCTGTTAGTCTAGGCAAAGGGTTGAACTCTATTGGTTCTCTTATCCGGGGGTTGGGTGGGTGCCACTCACGATGGGTTGGGTCATGACAAAGATGGTATCAGAGCCTAGGTTCGTTGATCTCGTCGTACCAAACAGGTTTAGTAGAGTCTTGCGGAACGGTGCGGAGACATCTGTACTTTTCTTTGAGAGGCTATGGGGCTTTAGGAAAAACTATCTCTTCCTTCTTTCCTTCGTGCTATAACACGATTCCAATTGGTATCTGGTGATATAAATTGGTATATAACCTCATTCACTCTTCTGTCTGCAAATGGTTACTACAAGGAATAATGGAGCAAGGCCAGCGGTCCCAGCAGCGGGTCCGGCAGTTCATGGCAGAGGTAGGGGAAGGGGCAAGGGATGAGCTGGAGCCGCACCCGCCAGGAGTGGAGCTTGAGCTGCTGCTGCACGTGAGGTAACCCCTCCCCTACCTCAGGATCATGTGGCTGAGGATGTAGAAGAAGTGGTTGTAGAGGATGGAGGGGCTCAAGTGGAGGCAGCACCAGTTGGGGGTGAAAGCCTTCCTACTATGACACCGAAGATTTTAAGCAGGCGTGGGATATTCTAAGTGGGTTGGTTGGTGTTGGATCCATACCCGCAACTTATGAAAATCAAGCCTTGGATACTCATCCAGCGGTTCCTACAACACCCAGGATGGACGCAGCTTCAAGCACAAATGATCTCCTCAAGGCAATGATAGGCCCAGTGATGATATGGAATGAGCATGAGATGCTAACTAAGTTCCTTAAGATGAAACCTCCGACGTTTCAGAGTGTAGACAAAGAGAATGCCTATGAGTTCATCCTGGATTGCCATGAGAGGTTACACAAGTTGGGTATTGTACGTCAACATGGGGTTGAGTTTGTCATTTTTCAGCTGCAGGGTGATGCCAAGCAGTGGCGGAGGTCTCATGTTGAGTGTCAGTCTTCTATTCTACCTCCACTAACTTGGGAGCAGTTCCACGCGTTGTTTCTAGAGAAGTACGTTCCCCGTACTTTGAGGGACCAGAAGAAGGATGAGTTTCTGAACTTGGAGCAGGGTAGCATGTTGGTCTCAGCTTATGCGGCTAAGTTCCATACGTTGTCTCGTTTTGCTACACAGATGTTGGGTTCTGAGGAGGAACAGGTCCAGTTGTTCATCAAGGGTCTTAATAGTGAACTGCAGGTGTTGTCAGTGCATATGACTTCTTCAGGAAAGGGCTTTAATGATGTGGTGAATTATGCGAAAAAGATTGAGGGAGTTAGGTAAGCGGGGAAGGCTAAGGCTTTAGCCAACATGCCCTGGAATGAGGGAAACTATGGTGGTTGATACTCCAGGGGCCAGCATTAGTAGGCTTATCAGGCCCATCCTATTCAGTCAGCTCTACCAGTTACTACAGGAGGTCGTCAGGGAGCTCAGTCTTCAGCTCCTAGAGGCCAGGGAGCGTCCTATACATCAGCTAGCAGACCTACTCTTGACCATGGTTGCTTCCATTATGGTGAGCTGGGCCACTTAAAGAGGGAGTGTTCATATAAGCAGACAGGTAATCAGGGTCAGCAGCACACTAGAGCAGTGGTTTCGGCAGGCAGATGTGGTAATGCTAGGGGTCATCCACAGGGTGGGCGAGGTAATTTTTCAGGGAGGCCGGGGAGACCAAAGGAATGGCGGCGCAGGCAGAGGTGCAGTGCAGCCGGCCCAGGAAGTTGCCTGGATTGATTATCGGGCTCATTGCTATGCTTTTCCAGGGAGGACTGAGGTGAAAGCCTCAGATGCAGTGATCACAATTACTATTGTTGTCTGTTATAAAATGGCTTCGATATTATTTGACCCAGGCTCAACGTATTCTTATGTGTCTGTGAGTTTTGCCTTGGGGCTGGGTTTGACTTGTGATATCCTTGATTCCACTATCTATGTTTCTACCCCAGTTGGAGAGTCTATGGTTGTGACTCATGTATATCGTGACTGTTCTATTGTGTTTGTGGGGTTACACACTTGGGTAGACTTGGTAATTCTGGATATGGGTGATTTTGATATTATCTTGGGTATGACCTGGCTATCTCCTTATCATGCTGTGTTGAACTGTAACACGAAGACTGTGGCCCTAGAGATTTTGGGTAAGGATAGACTAGAGTGGGAAAGCGTGTATAGGTTAAGCAAGTTAAGTTAATATCTTTTGTCTGGGCTAGGAAGCTAGTGGGGAGGGGGTGTCTAGCCTTCTTGGCTCATCTACGGGATGATAGTGTGGAGTCCCCGCCTATTGAGTCAGTTCCAGTGGTTTCCATATTTTTAGAGGTGTTTCCAGCGGACTTTCCTGGTATGCCTTCGGACAGGGATATAGATTTTTGTATTGATTTGGAGCCAGGCACTCGCCCCATTTCCATTTCTCCGTATCGTATGGCTCCGGAAGAGTTAAGGGAACTTAAGACTCAGCTGCAGGAACTCCTAGATAAGGGATTTATACGTCCCAGTGCTTCACCTTGGGGTGCTCCGATTTTATTTGTAAAGAAAAAGGATGGTAGTATGCGGATCTGCATAGATTATATGCAGTTGAACAAGGTAACCATCCGGAATAAGTACCCTATACCCCGTATAGATGATTTGTTTGACCATATTCAGGGTGCATCAGTGTTCTCAAAGATCGACTTGAGGTCGGGGTACCATCAGTTAAAGATTAGACCTGAGGACATTCTGAAGACTGCTTTTCAGACTCGGTATGGGCATTACGAATTTCTAGTAATGTCGTTTTGTTTGACCAATGCGCCGGCAGCATTCACGAGTTTGATAAATGAGTTATTTAACTCTTACTTGGATTCCTTCGTTATCGTGGTCATCGATGATATTTTGATCTACTCTAAGAGTAGGGAGGAGCATGATAATCATCTTCGTATTGTGCTGAATATCTTGAGGCACCAAAATCTTTATACAAAATTCACTAAGTGTGAGTTTTTTTTGACTTCTGTGACATTCTTGGGGCATGTAGTGTCAGAAAAAGGGGTGATGGTGGATCCCCAAAAAATTGAGGCTGTCAAGAGTTGGGTTTGGCCTAGCTCTGTGACCGAGGTGAGGAGTTTTGTTGGACTCGTGGGGTACTACTGTATATTTGTTAAGAATTTTTCTTCTATTGCTACTCACCCGACCAGGATGACACAGATAGAGGTACCGTTCGTGTGGTCCGACAAGTGCGAGGAGAGCTTCCAAAAGCTCAAGACACTTTTGACCACAACCCCTATTTTGTCCTTACCGGTTGAAGGTAAAGACTTTGTTGTTTACTGTGATGCTTCACATTCTGCTTTGGGTGCTGTGTTGATGCATGATAGGAATGTGATAGACTATGCATCCAGGCAGTTGAAAGTGCATGAGAGGAATTACCCGACTCACAATTTAGAGTTGGCAGCGGTGGTTTTTGCATTGAAAATTTGGAGACACTACCTTTATGGTGTCAAGTGTGAGGTATTCACATATCATCGTACTCTGCAGCACATTTTTACTCAAAAGTATTTGAATTTGAGGCAGATAAGATGGATGGAGCTATTGAAGGACTATGATTTGACCATTCAGTACCATCCGGGTAAGGCTAATGTGGTGGCAGACGCATTAAGCTAGAAAACAGTTAGCATGGGTAGCTTGGCTTGTTTGGGGGCATCCAAATGACCATTGGCTAAGGAAATTCGGGTTGTGGAGGCCAAGTTCATGTACTTAGGTGTTTCTGATCAAGGTGGGTTGTTGACCAGCATTGAGGTCAAGGCCACCTTCATAGAGGAAATAAAAATGAAATAGTTTCAGGATCTGAAACTAGGTAAGTTGTGAGGTAAGGTAATATCCGGGGAGTCCAGAGACATCATGTTAGACTCATGTAGGGTGTTGCATTTTAGGGAGAGGAGTTGTGTTCCTCGGGTGGACGATATGATTCAAAAAATCCTGGTGGAAGCTCATGGTTCGCGGTACTCAATTCATCCGGGTGTGACTAAAATGTACAGGAACTTGAGGCATCCGCAGGAACTTCCTCAATAGCATTTATGACCGCGACCACCCTCATGTCACTTGGTTGCTTCATCAATTTGGACACATCGAACTTGACCACTTCATTGTTCAATCGGAAGGTCAGTTCGTTTTTCTCCATGTCAACCAATGCTCTTGCTGTGGCTAGCAATGGTCGTCCCAAGATTATGGGAACTTCGAAATCTACTTCGCAATCCAAGATCACAAAGTCAGCTGGGAAGATAAGCTTACCGATCTTTACTAGCACATCAGACAATATCCCTACAGGTCGCTTTACTGAACGGTCAGCCATCATCACTCTTATGGATGTTGGTTTAGGAGCTCCCAAACCCAGTTGTTTGTAGACGGCTAGTGGCATCAAGTTGATGCTAGCACCCAGATCGCACAATGCTTTCCCAAAGTTGAGCTTCCCAACAGTGCAGGGAACAGTAAACGCACCTGGATCTTCCTTCTTTTCGACTAATGACCTAGAAGAAATAGCGCTGCAGTGGTGGAGGTTGTCTTCCGGTTCATAACTTACCGGCCTCTTCTTTGTAATCAAGTCCTTCATGAACTTGGCATAACCGGGCATTTGTTCCAGCGCTTCCACCAATGGTATGTTTACTGAAATCTGTTTCAGCATGGTCATGAAGTTCAGGAACTTACCATCGTCAGCTTTCTTCTTCAAACGCTGTGGGAACGGAGGTGGTGGTCGAGGCATCATAGTTGGAAGCTTTTCAGCTTCCTTGCTTTTCTCCGCGGGCTTTGGAATTTCCTCCTCTACCGCCTCTTCATCATCCGCACTATCACCTTGAGTATGAATTTTCGGATGTGATTCCGGTAATATTTTTCCGCTTCTTGTGGTGATCGCCATACAGCTTGCATCATTCCTCGGATGAGTGGTGTCGCTTGACAAGGTACCCGTCTTCCTTGGGTTTAGAGATGCCGAGATGTGACCCACTTGCTGCTCTAGTTGCTTGATCGCGGTTGAGTGTGACTCCACTACCTGACTCAATTTTGATAACTCAGTCCGCATTGCCTTTACTCCAGAGTCAGTCGATTCTACCTTAAGCAACATCTTCGCCATCATGTTCTCAAGTTTGGACGTCTCAGCCTCGCTGCCAGTTTTATCCCGATTACTAGGTGGTATATACAACCCACCTCTATCGGTGTTGTTCCTCCAGTTTCCTTGGTCGTGATCTTTGTAACCACCTTTCTCATAGTGGTTGTCTCGCTGATAGTTCCGACCCTGGTTTCCCTGGCCATTGGCCTGGAAACCCCCCAAGTAATTTGCCTCCTCAGTCTCCATACCTTGGGCACCCACAACTTGCACCTTTTCCATACCTCCTGAGCACAAGTGCTTTGTTAGGAGATCCAACTGTGTTTTCAGATGCGCCATGTCTTGGTCGCGCTCCTCCTCTTTCCTACGCTGTTCTGCTGACATACCAACGGTATAGGTGCTAGATGCAACCTCTGAATCTCGTGTATGCCAGGCCCTATTGGTTTTGGTGAGCCTGTCCAAAATAGCTGTGGCGTCGGCAAAAGTGCGACCCATAAATGCTCCACCTGCTGCGTTATCCAATGTCGGCTTGGTAGCCGAATTTAGTGCCCTGTAGAATGTCTGCATCAAATTCGTTGTTCAGCTGATGGTTGGGGCACTGTGTCAGCTTCTTCTTGAATCGCAACCAAGTCTCGTGCAGTGCTTCGTGCGGTTGCTGCCTGAAGTTGCTAATCTCGTCCCTCAACTGTATCATTCGAGAGGGAGGAAAGAACCTTTCTAGGAAAGCTCCTCTCAACTCTCCCCACGTTGCGATAGAGTCGGGGGTCAGCTCTGTCAACCACAATGCTGCCTCATCAGACAGAGACAATGGAAACAACCTGAGCCTGATCGCTGTCTGACTCACTTCTGGCAATTCGAACGACTTGGCTCCGGGCGGTAGCGGTGGAACAATAATGGCGCCCGTAGCGCCAGCTCCATCTAAATCGAGATCCTCATCATTCCGTACAACATCATCCTGCAGACCACCAGCATTCAGATTTTGTTGGGCCTGCAGTTCTGCAGCGATCCTCGCTGCCTCTAGTTGTGCAACCATATTCTGCCTCAATGTTCTAGCAAGTTCGGGGTCATAAGGTAAAGTTTGTTCCCCCGAACCTCGGGTACTTGGCATGCACAACTGTGTACCCTGTCAACGACAAAAACAACAAATAAACGTAAAGCATGAAATTATGACTAAGAGTCAAATAAACACACCAGACTTAATCAAAAACCGTATTCCCCGGCAACGGCGCCACTTTTTGATAACGCCCAAACTACACCTCAAATTAACGAAGCGTAAGCGGTCGTAGTCAAGTAAAGAACCCAACAAGGTTGGGGTCGAATCCCACAGAGAATATGGTGAAGATTAAGCCTTTAGTGAAGTACGTGACTGATGGTCAATAGTTTCCGGTAAAAAAGGGGGGGTTTGTGTGAACAAATCGTAAACAAAACAAGTAATAAACGTGTGGGTTTTAATCAAGATAGGAGAACGAACTAGGGAAGTGTTTACCATGGCGTTGGTAACAATGTCGATTCTAAGCTTAGCCGGGTTCTTTTTACATGTGTGTCATGATGTGATTGAATTTATGGTATCGTCTAAACGTCTCTCGACCAAATAAACAAATTTCCTTTTCTATTCTCTCGACCTCGAAAAGATGTGCTTTTTAGCTTTCAATCCTAACATCAAGTAGATTAATCCAGTTACGGCATTAATCATAAGATGAGAGTTAGTAGTCTCGAATCCTCGTTGTTAATCAAGTTTCCCGATTTTAATCTCTTTACTCAAGCAAATTTAAACCTAGGCAAGTTCTAATGTTTGCAACCACTAGAAAACGTGAAAAAATGTATGATTAACAACGTGACAACATATATATTTAACCCGACGCTACCCGAAATCTATATTGCTACGTTTTCCATGGCTCCCACAACCCTAGTTGTGAGAGTTTTAGTTAATCATGCTTGAAGAATAAGAGAAGAAAGTCATAATCATAATAAAGAGAAAAGATCCTTACAATGTATTGAAAACAATCCTCAATTAATCCAAGAACAAGAAACCAAGAACTCAAGAACGAATCAAGAACACGCTTGCAAGATCAAGAAATCGTGTTGCTTGCGCTCAAAGTCTCGCTCAAACTCCTAAAACTATTGTAAAAAACGTGTAAAAACTAATTGAAAAGGTCCCCGTAAAATAACCCTAACATAGGGTATTTATAGGAGACAAAGAAACCAAATCCAAAACGGGTTAGGATTCCTAAAAGCGGGCAGCCGTTGGCGCGCCACTGTTTTGGTGTGACGGCCCGGCTGATGGACCGTCACTGCCTTGACGGACCGTCGCCGGAACCGTCACCCTTAGGCAGTGGCTGCCTCCTCCTTGACGGTCACTGTGACGGACCGTCACATGTGTGACGGGCCGTCACTCAGGCCGTCACCCTTAGGCAGAATCTCTTTTTCGCGTATTTCCTTCCGTTTCCATGTTTGTCTCCATTTCCTACAAATATAACATAAACACATCAAAAACGACGACGGTTGCTTGAAAACGTACGATTGTTCTTAGTTAAAAGAAGTCGAAAGTGCCGTAAATTGGCGGCACATCAATATATATAAGCAAAGAGTAAACCGACTCCATGTTACACCCGGACCACTCGTTCTGACCCAAGTTATAACCTTACTGCTAGCCATCACCTATGTTATACCGACTAACGAATCCGATCCTGGATACCATACCTACCTCTAACTTCCCTTTCTCTCTACTACGTCTATACTTATTTTATGATAAGAAACTACTCATAAGCACAACATATATACACATAACTCTTCCGACTTCTTCTGAATTCATCACGGCATTGTCACACCCCGAGCCTAACCCCAGGACGTAACACAGGACTTGGGAACAGAAGTGCTCCCAAGCTAACCCTTAGCCTTAACATGACTTAAACACTTCCATGACATAAGAGCGGAAGCTTAGTAATAGGTAATGAGAAAACTCCATATATAACAGAAAACACAAGTCTAGGAGATGAAATTTGAAACATAAATGATGATTGTCTAACTATATCTGAAAAACCTCTAACACTGATAGAGTGAGTTGCTAGGACAAAACCCTAGCTAACTCTAAGTATGGAAAGAAAGATATAAAGCAACTAAACTCATACTAGTCCTTGAGAGATGAGGATTCACTAATAACGACTAGAAATCCTGCATTCTCTAGCCACAAGTCTCAGAACGATTGCCTGAATCTGCATCATGATAAGATGCAACACTAAGAGTATGCGTCAATATTATAGAATGTACTGAGTATGCGAGTTTATGAAAAATCATGGTAAAAATATGCTCGGAGACATACTTAAAATTGAAATCATGCACTTATAGGAAAAATCACAGTATAAGGGATCAAATGGAAGTCCTAAGAAAAAGGCAGAGTTTAACCATAGGTCATAAAGTAATGAGTCAAAACTTTCAAACTGAATATGTCATGCCCCGAGACCAGGCCCTGGACATAATGGGAAACCCAGACCAATGAAGGCCCAAGAACACCCCTTACCATAACATCATGAGCATATTCAATAAAACATTTGAGGAAGAAAAACCCATTTTAGGAAACCATTTAAAATATAATTAAGAATTTACCAAGTGTTGGAACAAAAAAATTAAACAATATCTACATAGGTCCACGAAACCTCTAACAAAAGAATGAAACATCAATGCTAGGACATGACCCTGACAATACCATAATTGAAAATTAGAGTCAAAATAAAGATGTAAATTGCCTCCCAAAAGATGGAGGGCTCACCACTTGCTAACGTTCTTGCGAATGATCCTAATGCTGCACAGTACCATAAGAAAGTATTTCCGAACCTATATCATGAAATGATGTAGCGTGCGAGGATGGTCAGTACGATGAGTACTTGTATGCAACCCAGGGAAGGGACATAACATTTTAAAATTAAGTCATAAGAATCGTGATATAAATCATACTAGAAAATAAAATATGGGGCAAGCATCCAAAACATTTCACGAAAACTACACATTAATATTACTTCTGAACTAAATGGTATTACTGACTTCCATTTAAACACAATGAGCTATGTATGTCCGATCAATGCTCGACCGGCTAAGCCCCGACTCATGTTTGCCACATGAGCCAAAATTCAATTCGTTACGACCAAAACAATCATCCTCATAGATGGAACAATAAGGTCGTCCAAATTTAGGATCGAACAATCCCTATGTCGGCAAAACACAGGTTTCGGGTATTGAGACGTTTAGACTCACACCTTTTCTGTTAACCATCTAATTCTCTTTAAGCCCAAATTCTTACTAATTTAATATCATTTAAAACAATAGCAATTAACATAATTTTCCTTAGGGGCACATTCCATTATTGATATCGTCATTCCAGGACTTGCAAGTCACTCATCTTATCAATTTAGAAACCATAAGGTCTATCAACAATTCATTATGCCCATCTCATAAAATTCATATAGGAAAATAATTATCTCTTAGTCACAATTCAATTCGTTCAAATAGTCCGTTACAATAGCAATATCCTTCAATCTATTTCATACGTTCATACATCATTAGTCCATTCATTTTAGGGGGTTAAACACATTTAATAAATCCCTCAAAGGTTGACAATTTCATAATTAGTAATTTACCATTTCAAAACCCAGGGTCGTAGAAAATCTTTTCTTTTCTGTCAAAAGCCAATATTTAAATAGTAAAATGATTTACAAAGAATTCTGACTTCATGACTTCAAATCTGCCCCGAAAAGCTTTTCATATAATTAGAGTTTCGTACTTCAAACAATAATCTCTACTCTCAAAGAAATTTGTAACCAAAGAGTAATTTCATAGTCATGAATTTGCAAACTTTAAGCAAATCTTCCTTTTAAAACCCATTCAATAAACCACATTCATAACTCGTATAAAATCACTTTCATAGTTAATAAATCAACCAATAATAGATTTAGTTGAAATAGGATTGTTCAACATACTTTTTGAAGGAGAGAAATTCGAGAAAAGCTTGAGATTGACCTTTGAATCTTGAACCCTAAGTGTTCTTGTTTCTTGGAACCTTGGGGAAGAAGAGTAATGTATTTTTGACTGAATAATTCGAGTCTTAGGTACTTAGGAATATTTAGAATAGGTGGGGGATGGTTTTGGGTAAGGAATGGACCAAAAAACCTTTTAAAAATGCGTTAACAGCTCAGAACGGGTCTGTCTGACAGTTCAGGTGATGAACCGTCATACCCTTAACGAGTCGTCAGCCGAGTCATCACCTGTAGGCAAAGAAACATCTTCTTGGTAAACTAAGCATTACTTTTTACTCTGGGCTCAGATTAATGCGCGGTTAGCAGCGTTGAAAAGAAGACTCGAATACCTTTAATTTTATAGGTAACAGGACACCTAACTCTTTATATATTAGGAGCAATGGTAGATTGAAGTTGACCCTAGTTAGAACCTACATGAAAACTAAATCCGTAAAAAGGCATTCAACTTAACTTTGAGCTAGAGGTCCTTTATGACCTTAATTTACATCCAGCAATCTTCCCACACATAGTACTTGACCCAAGCACCTAGTTACAATATAATCTTTCGAGTTCAGGTCTAATTACACATGCCAAACGATTGATATCCTAGCTTGAAAGTTTGGAGTGTTACAATATCTCCCTCTTGGGATCATTCATTCTCGAATGATGGGTAGGGGCTTATTGAAACCATACAAGTAAGAAAGTAAAGGCTATAACTTCACATCAAGAATTCTCTTTCAAACAAAGATAGAAAGACATCAAGAGGTGCTCTATGACAACATCAAGCAAATTGAATGGGTAGGAATCATGAGACATTTGAGGTTTGGCATAGACATGATTTAGGACATAAGTTTTACGGAACATGATCATACTAATGTACGACATAAAATTTTGGAAATCATAAGCATGAATTGAGATTGATACATGGCATGAAATAAGGTTTTGGACGTATGAATAGAAGTATCCTCACCTTCAATGATATGGACAATAGCCCTTAGATTTAGCAACACCTTTCAACTATATAACCTCCTCTGAATACTACACATCACCCCTTGCGACTTAAAGTTTTCACATTGGCGCATAAAGCTACTAAAGTTTAAATCTAACATCTTGCTCTCACCCCGTTCAAGCCTAACTTCAAAACATAAAGTTCAACATCTAACGTGATCGTACTAGTCTGAATTTCGAGATTTTATATTCCATACCCCTATAGGAACCTTCTTCCCTAAACATGATCAACCCTTAGGTTTATTCTAAACACGCCAAAGTCTCTTTTTACATTAGATTTATCCTCCAAGAATACTACTTCTCCTTATCACCTTAATCAATCAAGCTCAAGATTTTAACAAGAAGTCACTTGCCACAAGAAGCAATTTCCCACAAGCATCCAACATCACATTCAAGCCTGTTACTATATTCTCTTCCTGGCTTATATACAGCTAAACTATCGAAGAATTCTCTCAAGAATCCCCACAATCAACAATTCTCAAACTTCTAGAAGGAGACACATCATATACTCCCAGCTTACTATGTCACATAATAATCCTCATCTCGCACCTCATCCATACTTAACAACTTAGGTGACACAATCACACCGTAGCCACCACTAAAAAGGGAATATCCACTACCTTACATCTAGATCACTACTTAGCTTCCTTTACTGACAGTTGACCAGACATAAACTAAACATTACTGAAGGAATAGATTGAGTGCATGAATTGCATGACCTACAAATAGAGGCCTATTTTTTTACCACAAACATGGAGTATGAACTGAACATATTTAATAAGAGCATGAGCATTGGGGATAGATGGATGTTGTTCAATATTGACTTATACTTAGTGTGACCTTGTCACTCAAGATGAGATCATGGAAATATGGTGTGATGAGCATAGGTACTTCACATATACTGAGCGTACAAGATACGAACTGAGGGTGTTCTGAGTATAGACATGCCATAACCATCTATAACCATCAAGGGTGGATATACACATGGCTTAGAGAAAGGAAATCAAAAGAACGAATCTTTCAAGAAATCTGATTTGAGTATGTACATGATGTAGCATGATTTCAATTACCATTTTAGACATATCATAAAGCTTGAGTTCATAGGACTGAGTATAATGTGAGATATGGGTTCATGGATCATGAGCATCGTAACATAGACCTTGGATCCCTAGAACCTTAGAGAAAGATTTGTACCGCTGAGAGACGTTATCGCTTCTATTTCAAATGACAGAGCATTGACAAGAGACTACATAGAAAATTTAACCCTCAGACATAGGCATGATTCAAAGACAAAAGACATGGGTAAAGTGTCTTCACAAGTTGAAGCATAAGGGATATGCTAGAATAGGGATGGGTCATTATAGCACGCATCATGACTCTCTTTTGAAACTCATCGTCACTAGAACTCAAGACTTTCCTTGGTTTAACACCTCATCATCTCCCTCTTAGAGCAAAGGTCACTATCTTAGACCTGCAGACCTATGCTGTAAAAAGATCTGTGAGTATAATATTCAGCACTCTATGGTATCACTATACACATGAAATATAGTCCCATCCAGATAGTACATTTGGAAAAATTACTTTTAGCATTAATGAAGGGTGGAAGATACCACACTGTGGATCCAAGCACATGAAGTTTAGGAGGTGTCACCGTCAATCACGTAAAATAAGAAGTGACCTCAGTCTTCAGATCCTATGTGTGGCACATAGATAAATCTTGCCGATGGCTCTTTGCGAGTTGGCATTGTACCCCAGAATAGTCACCTTGGACTTAGCCGGCTCGTAGAAATGAATGGAAAGATCGGCTGGGGTGTAGCAAATCACATAGATAAGCCCCTACCTGCCAACGCGCGGATGGATAGGGCGGGCGTGGCCTATTCCCTTTGGCTATATAATCGTGAAGTTTCTGGGAATTTAAAACCCGATTACCAACTCCTTTTTAAGCCATTCCCTTCAAAGACACTATTCTTAACTTACTCGAACCTCTATAGTCAAAATATCAAAGCTTAGCTCTGTGGAGCGCATACATCCACGTTCTCTAATACTTAAAACTTTACTTTTCACTCCTTAGTCTACTAGCATTTATCTAACATCATATCTACTCAATTCAATGAATTTTAAAATTATACTAAGAGACTCAACAATACCCCTTTAGATCCACAATTCCCTCAATTCCATTGCAATGGATGCCAAATACTAACTACTTAGCCTCTTCCATCTAAAGCAACTCAATAGCACTAATCAGGAACACCTAGCACTTAACAACTTAAAACCCCATCTAATAACATATTATCTCGGGTACCACTTATTCTTATAAACTTAAGGCTCTTATTCATCTAATAACTTAGCCACAACTCACTGTTTCAACAGTAGTTATCATGTATATATCATGCTTACACATTCCAACCTTCCCTAAGTTATCAACCTTCGCCCTCTCACGTACTATGTCACGCCTACTAGATCAGTCTCATAAAAGTAGCATTATCATTCCCAACTATCATCCTTCCTATCTCGGTGACCATCCCAGATTCAAGCTTAGTGTCTGACACTAGGTAAGGTTTACATCATAACTTAGCATGCTATTTAGGCATATAACTACCAGATAAAAAAATAAAAAAATACTAATCCACCAAAACTTTGACAGAGTGGTCGATCTTAATTCCTTCTTCGGCATAATTACGATTTACAAGCACGACCTCCTTCACAACACTACTGCTACACCTTAACATTCATAACACATCTTCTCACATCCTATATTGCTTTACAATTACTAGATAAAATTCAAGAAACTCTGGGGCAACTAAAATCACATGATAAGGATAGTTGATTTTAATCTTACAATATAGCCCATTAAAGTACATTAGCACATCCTCCCTTCTCACATCACATCTACTTACCCATGCATACATTTAAACTGTCTTCAAAGTTCTATAAACATCACTAAGTCTCCCTCTCTGAAGTTCCCCCAAATTGAAGCCCAAATTTAAAACCTCATAATCATTCTATCCTTACATCCACAACCTAAAATAGGTCTATACTACTACAATAGCAAGCCACCATAAGCTCTTTCCCTATTTCAAATAATTAAAAAGAAAATCTTAACTAACCACTTTACTTCTACCAATCTCCATAAAATTTGTTAATCTTGCTACAGTAAAACCCATACCATACGGGGATACCACCTTTATCCCTCCCTTAGTGGGTACAAGACTCTAGCTACATTTTTTGATCATTTACTACCCGCACACTCTGTCTTCTAAACTCGTGACTCTATATATCCATGTCTTTGGGATTATTTCACTACTCATATCTCATAACACCCTAATTTATACTTTCTCTCGGGTGTAAATACTATCCCAATACTCTCATACATCCTCTCCCCCTTGAGCATGACAACTGTAATAAAGTTTTTGAAAGGGTTTGAAAACATATCTTACCCTAGCTCAAATGCATAATTCATGAAGATAGGGGTTTTACACTTAGAATTAATAGATGTTGATGCACTAATGGACTCCTCTCAAGTCCTTGTGCAGTTTTGTAACCTTTTTGATGACTCAACCTGATAGAATTACATCATAAGGAGTTTGAGCTTTGTACTTCTATCACTTTGAAGGTAAGGCATAGTCAGCAGAGTTAGAGCAGAGTAGGAATCTGGATAAGTTTCTTATGGACAACACTTTTGCACGATCTGGAGTATGAAAGAATGGAAAACAATTCCTAATTTCCCTATAACCTCCTGATTATAAGTGAGGTACACAACACACCCATAAGTAATACTCTACTGTACACGGCTTCGTAGATACCTTGGGACCATGAACCGTGCTCGAATATCAAGTTTGTCATACCCCGAGACCAAGACATGGATGTAACAAGCAAACCATACCAATGAACGCCCGAGAAGACTCCTTAGCATAACATCAAGAGCATATTCAATAAAATATTTGCAGAAGAAAAACCCATTTGAGGAAACCATTTAAAATACAATTGAGAATTTACCAAGTGTTGGAATAAAAAGTTTAAACAATATCTACATAGGTCCACAAAACCTCTAACATAAGAATGAAACATCAATGTCGGGACATGACACCGACAATACCATAGCTAAAAATTAGAGTGAAATAAAGATGTAAATTGCCTCCCGAAAGATAAAGGGCTCACCACTTGTTGACGCTCTCCCAAACGATCCTAATGTTGCACAGTACCATAAGAAAGTATTTCCAAACCTACATCATGAAACAATATAGCATCCGAGGATGGTCAGTACGATGAGTACTGGTATGCAACCCAGGGAAGGGACATAACATTTTAAAAGCAAGTCATAAGAATCGTGACATAAATCATACTAGAAAATAAAATATGGGGAAAGCATCCAAAACATTTCACGAAAACTACACATTAACATTACTTCTGAACTAGATGGTATTACAGATTTCCATTTAAACACCACAGGCTATGTGTGTCCGATCAACGCTCGACCGGCTAAGCCACAACTCATGTTTGCCGCATAAGTCAAGATTCAATTCATTATGCCCAGAACAATCATCCTCGTAGATGTAATACTAAGGTCGTCCAAATTTAGGATGGAACCATCCCTATGTCAGCAAAACACAGGTTTCGAGTGTTGAGACGTTTAGACTCACACCTTCTCGGTTAATCATCTAATTCTCTTTAAGCCCAAATTCTTACCAATTTAATATCATTTAAAACAATAGCAATTAACATAATTTTTGTTAGGGGAGCATTCCATTATTGATATCGTTATACCAGGACTTGCAAGTCACTCATCTTATCAATTTGGAACCCATATGGTCTGTTAACAATTCATTATGCCCATCTCATATAAAATCACTTCCATAGTTAATAAATCAACCAATAATAGATTTAGTTGAAAGAGGATTGTTCAACATACCTTTTGACGGAGAGAAATTCGAGAAAAGCTTGAGATTGACATTTGAATCTTGAACCCTAAGTGTTCTTGTTTCTTGGAACTTTGGGGAGAAGAGTAACGTATTTTTGACTGAATAATTTGAGTCTTAGGTACTTAGGAATATTTAGAATAGGTGGGGAATGATTTTTGGTAAGTAATGGACCAAAAAACCTTTTAAAAATGCGTTAACAGCTAAGAACGGGTCTATCTGACAGTTCAGGTGATGAACCGTCAGACCCTTGATGAGTCGTCACTTGAACCGTTAAGAATGACCTAGATTTTGGTTATTCTGGTTAAGGCTGATGACTTGCCTTGACGAATCGTCACAAGTGTGACAACTCGTCAGCCGAGTCGTCACCCTTAGGCAGACAGACGTCTTATTCGTAAACTGAGCATAAAGTTATTAAGTTGTCACCCATGGAGTCTAGTGTCATAGCGGAGACCGTTATAGCGGGAGATGTCTGCTGTAGCGGGACTGTCTAAGCAGAACCTAACCGCTATAGCGGTATTCATCATCCCAGACCATCAAGGGTTGCAATAATGGCGCCCCTTGGTCCAAAATTTCATTTTTGACATCCCAAGTTCAGATCTACCCACCCAAAGTCCCCCATTACTATTTCCTATAAATATTTAGGCAATATAACCCCTATGAATCGTCTAAATCACCACATTTGTTCAAGAAAAACCCTTTACATTCCACCTCGTTTTTGACCCATTTTTGGTCAATGATAGCGTAATCCTTATGCGCAGAATGCCTTGGAGTCATTGTAAACGTAAGGGAAGCATCCATGCTTCGAGAATTCAACAAAAATCCAACTGAGGTTCAAGTTCAAAAACCAACTTCAATATACATCAAAGATCCTAGTTTTCTACCATAAACATGTACAAAATCGTGCAAGAGAGTAAGGGAGTAAGAAAATTCAAATATTACCTGAGATTTTTGACGTCGCGAGCGGAGTGATCGGGAGAGAGAAAAGTATTTTTTTGGAAAGGAATGTGGGGAGAATAGGGGGTGGAATCCTCTTCTCCCCTATTTCATTCTGCTGTCAACTGCTATAGCAGTCGGCAGTCCACTATAGCAGTATATTGTCCGCTATAGCGGACGGAAAATCAGTTTTTGGTAAGGAAAGTTTCTCCTGGGTCTTTTCAAATTCGTCCGTCCTAAAATGACACGAGGCCCTGGATTTCTTGGGTGCTCAGAATGGGGACATGTGTAATTTTCCTTGAGAAGATCATAAGCTCCTCGTCAGGATGGGATAATATTAAATTTTTCTCTCTTGTCGGTCAGAATAATTAAGGGAAGGTTTGACAACTTGCGTAGGTTCATTAATTACATGGTCACTTGGGCGGTGGAAGTTCTAGGCTAGTACCCCTCGTCTTGTTATTATTCCGAGATCATTCGAGGATGAATGATGGGTAAATTGGAATCTGTTGTAATAACCGGGTCCGTCGTTATATAAACATTTTGATTTCATAAAATTAGGGAAATGATTAAAAATATGTTTTAAGTGGGGTCGACGTGGCTAGAAATTTTTTGGATTTTTGAATTCATCTGGGCTGACATCACTCCACTATAGCAGTATTTATTACGCCATAGTGATACCGCTATGGCAGAAGACCGTCCGCTGTAGCGGAACGACGGGAGGCAGTAGCCTCAGAATGGGATTTTATTAAAAAGCTTCTCCTCCTTAGTTAGAAAACATACAAGGGTTTCTCCAAAAACCCTCTCATGCTTCTCCAAGGCTAGAGAACCATGAAGAGGAGGGGTTATGGCTGGAGGGACGCAGAACAGTGGATTCTAGGATCATTATCCAGCTGGAAGCACCTTCACGAGGCCAGAAATGCACCGTTCCAGCTGCTTGGTGTCCAGGTAGGCTAGGTTTTCATTTGAGTAGATAAACCTGTTTACATTCTGTACTTATCATATAGAGGAATGGAGAATCCATGTTTAGGCCTCCGGGCACAGAGTCTGGCGGGTTTAGTACTGGTTAGGTGTGAATTAGGAATGGTATGGATTGGATGGCTGGTTTTATGATACGTATATTGAGGATATTTTTGTTGTCTTGGTAGAAGAAAATGATAGGTTCGGGGAACCGGGGTTTTGCTTGTTAACGCTTGGTAATGGGAATGGTAAACTCTTAGATGGGGTGTTGGGAATGTAAATGGCATGAGGTGTAGTTGTTGGTTTTACTAAAGGCTAAGGGGAGGTATTCCCACTCAGTTCTCGGTCTAGGTAAAGTTTCAGAAATCATGTAGTTACTAATTTATACAAAAAAAGGGAAATCGCTCAGTATGTGTTTGTAAAGGGTGGATGGGTTGGTCTACGAAAGAAGGTTGGGTGGAGTCATCTACCCGAGGGAGGAGTAGGTGATTGTTTGATTTCTGTATGCTTGGTGTGTTTGAGTACTTCTATCTAAGTATTGGTATGCGATGTATGGATTACAGAATGTTTAGGAATGTCTAATAGTCTTGTTTTATCAGTCTAGTTGAATTGTGCATTTTGCTTGTTGGTTTTACAAGTTAATTGTTCATTGTTATGACTGTGGATTGTTTGACATTCGGTTGGCTCGAATACCATGCCTGGTATGGAATATACTAACAGTTGGCTTGGTACCACGCCTAGTACGGGATATACTAATGGTTGGCTCGGGAACCACGCTTGGTACCGATTTGTTTTATTGCATTGTCACATTGATATTTTTGCATTGTGCACTTGTTGTTGGTTCTATGAGTGGACCGGGCTGTGTTATTGAAATGTGATGTTTACTTATGGTCCTTGAGAGGCCAGGTTATTGTTGTATCTGCTATTAGAGTTGGTCTTGGTGTAGATCGGGGTTTGCTTGCTAACACTAGGGTTGTTTAGAAGGGATCCCATAGTGGGTCTGAATTATGTATAAATATGCAGGATGGTTGTTAGTTTTGCGGTGTTTGTTGATCTTAGTCATACAAAGGTGATTCATAGGTGGTTGATAAGATAGAAGAATGACTGAGAGTCTGGAGTTTGTTTGCTAGTTGGTATTACCATAGTGGAGGTTACTTAGGGATCCTTGAGGGGTCCGGAAAATTATAGGTTGCACCACGAGGGTAATGGGCCAGGACTGACCGTAGTTGGGTTGTTTCTGAATGGTTGTTCATGGGAATGGGTAGAGTAAACTCGAGTGGTAGTCCGAGTCAGGACTTAGTAGTCGAGCTAGTGGTGAGACTTGGGATGTCTAAGGTTAGTACGAATTGGGAAGTCTAAGGTTAGTACGACTTGGGAAGTCTAAGGTTAGTACGACTTGGGAAGTCTATAGTGGTTTGACTTGGAAAGTCTAAGGTTCTATGACTTGGGAAGTCTGGGAAGTGAGGGAGTTGGCAGTGGAAGGAGTATAAAGGACTAGGTTGGTATTATATAAACAGGGAGGGGGTTGGAGGATTGAAATTATATCATTATAGTCATGATTTCCCTATTTTCTTATATGATGGTAGGAGTGGATTCGGATCGACCTATGATGCCTACCAGTACATTTTGGTGTACTGATTCTACTCTTGCTATACCTTTTTCGATATAGTCTGGTTGCAGGGTTGGTGATGTTTCACAGGTTCAGGATTACGACGATTCTCCAGCAGCTCCTACCTCTTGCTTCTATGGTGGTAGTTGTGTCTTCTTCACTTTTGTATCGTTTTGTAGTAGCTCTTGTACCGGCTTAGAGTAGGTCCTAGGGAGGGTGTTTTAAATTTGTAAAAATAGGTTTATTGTTTTCTTCATAAAGGAGTTTTCCTGGATAAAGGTTGTAATAGTTTTCCGCAAATTATTTAAGTCATCTATTTTGTGAACATTTTTTTGTAAAAGGATTTCTCATGTATAAAACTAGACTGATTTAATGGTTTATTTTATTTTTTGCAAGTTACTTGTTGGACGATGTGAGGGTTCATCTATCTAGGTGGTTAGAGTAGGCGCCCGCCCGGCTCGGTAGGTTGGGTCGTGATAGAAAATCACGAGCCATGGTCTGATCCATGACCCATGAATCCCTATCGTGGTTTCAGATCAGAGGGAAAGATCTACTGGGTTGGTTCAATGGTTGGCTTCCATGGACCATGGTCCCTTCCACAGTTTATGGAACACGTCCGTGGTTCCTGTTTGAAACTTAAAACAGATTGAACTTAGGATTTTTGGTCTACTTCTTAGCTTAGAACTTTTGAGGTTTTATAATATCTCCCCCTTGGGGTCATTCATCGTCGAATGAAGACTAACAAAGGTGAGATGGATTTATGAAAAATGCATACATACAAGAAACATACCAACAACTGATAGAAAAAGGAACTCAAGGGGTAACTAAGGAGAAGACTAAGGATACTAAAAAGGGTATAATACCTCAAGGTGGAACTGAATCGGAAGGAAAGAGGTGGGGGTACTTGGTCATCATGGCTGCTTCTGTTTCCACAGTATCTCCCTCAACTGACTTGTTCCTCTAAAGAACTTTCACCAACGCAACTTCCTTATTCCTCAACCTACGAACTTGACGATCAAGAATCTTAACTGGGACTTCCTCATACATAATACTATCCTTCACACCCACATTCTCTACAGGATCAATCAAGGTCGAATCACCAATGCGTTTCTTTAACAAGGAAACATAAAAGACTGGATGTAACGTTGCTAATTCTGTTGGCAACTCTAAATCATAAGCCACCTTACCAACTATTCTCAGAATCCTATATGGACCTACATATCGAGGAATAAGTTTCTCTTTCTTGCCAAATCTCATTACTCCCTTCATAGGTGAAACTTTAAGAAAAACCCAATCATCAACTTCAAATTCTAAGTCCCATCTTCTCACATCGGCATAAGATTTATGACGACTCTGGGATGCCTTCAGCCTCTCCCTAATGAGATGAACTTTATCCATAGTCTCATAAACCGAATCTGAGCCTTTCAAGGTTGCCTCACCTACCTCAAACCAATCAATAGGTGATGTACACCTCCGCCCATAAAGTGCCTCATATGGAGCCATCTGGATGCTGGAATGGAAATTATTTTTATAGGCAAACTCTATAAGAGGCAAGTACTCATCCCAATTACCTTTGAAATCGATCATGCAAGCTCTCAACATATCATCTATGTTCTAAATGGTACATTCTTCCTGGCCATCTATCTGAGGATGAAAAGTTGTACTGAGACTCACTTGAGTACCAAGATCCTTCTAAAATGATCTTCTAAACTGAGATATAAATTGAGTACCCATATCTAAGATGATAGACAAAGAAACCCCAGGCAAACTGAATATCTCTGGGATGTAGAGTCTGGCATAATCCTCTGCTGAATCAGTAGTCTTGATAGCCAAGAAGTGGGTTGACTTAGTCATCTTGTCTATAATCACCCAAATAGAATCATATTATCTGCGAGAACGAGGTAAGCCTGTAAAAAAATCCATATTGATCACTTCCCACTTCCAATTAGGAAGGTCAATATCCTGAGTCATCCCACCCAGTTACTGAAGCTCTACCTTTAATTGCTGATAGTTGGGACACTTAGCCATAAAATTTGTAATGTCCCTCTTCATGTCATTCTACCAATAGACTTCCTGTAGGTTATGATGCATCTTGGTGGCACCAAGATGGATAGAATACCTGGAGCTATGAGCCTCCATCAAAATCCGTTGTCTTAACCTATCTACAGTAGGAACACACAATCGACCCTGATATTGAAGCACACCATATCCCCCTTGGGAGAAAACCTCTACCCTTTGCTGATGGTTTGCACCTTTCAACTGGTGCAAGATAGGATCACTGTCTTGATTCTCCTTCACCTCAACTACCAAAGAAGATTCTGACCCATTCTGAATGATGACACCACTTTCTGAAGAATCCATAAGGCAAAGTCCCAAACAAGCAAGCTTATGAACATCCTTAGTCAATTCTTTCTTTTCCTCAACATATGATACACTATCCATGGATAACCTGCTAAGTGCATCAGCTACCACATTTTCTTTACTCGGATAGTAAAGCACAGTTATGTCATAATCCTTAAGGAGCTCAAGCCACCTTCTCTGACAAAGATTTAACTCCTTTTGCGTGAACACATACTGCAAGCTCTTATGATTAGTAAACACATCCACATGCACACCATACAAGTAGTGCCACTAAATCATCAAAGCAAAAACAATTGTCGCAAGCTCAAGGTCATGAGTAGGATAGTTCTTCTCATGAACTTTAAGTTGTCTGGAGGAATAGGCAATGACCTTACCATGCTTTATAAAAACACAACCCAAGCCAACTCTATAAGCATCACAATACACAACAAAGCCATCTGGACCTTCGGGTAGAGTCAAAACTGGAGTTGTGGTCAGTCTAGTCTTCAATTCCTGAAAATTCTTTTACACTCATCAGACCACTATAATTTCACTTTTTCTGAGTCAACCTGGTCAACATGATATTTATGAATGAAAACCCCTCAACAAATCTCCATTAGTAACCATCCAAGCCTAAAAAGCTCTTAATATCTGTCGGGGAGATGGGTCTAAGCTAGTTCTTCACTGCTTCAATATTTTGTGAATCCACTCGAATGCCCTTCTTAGACACCACATGGCCTAGAAAAGCAACAAACTATATCAAAAACTCACACTTACAAGACTTAGAAAATAACTGGGGATCCTTGAGAGTTTGCAATACTACCCTCAAGTGATTTGCACGCTCCTCCTCACTCCGAGAATAGACAAGGATGTCATCTATGAAGACAATGACAAACATATCCAAATATTGCTTGAACACCTTGTTCATCAAGTCCATAAAAGCTATAAGAGCATTCGTTAGTCCAAAAGACATAACCACAAATTCGTAGTGACCATACCGAGTTCTGAAGGCTATCTTTGAAATGTCACACTCTCTAACTTTGAGCTGATGTTAACCATATCTGATGTCAATCTTTGAGAAATAGCTGGCACCCTAAAGCTGATTGAACAAGTCATCAATTCTAGGGATGAGATACTTATTTTTAATTGTGACTTTTTTCAACTGACGGTAGTATATGCACATTCTGAGGGAACCATCTTTCTTACGCACGAAAAGAATAAGAGAACCCCATAGACAGATGTTGGGTCTTATGAAGCCTTTATCTAGGAGATCTTTTAACTCATCCTTCAATTCCTTAAGTTTATTTGGATCCATTCTATAAGAAGGAATGTATATAGGTTGCGTATCGGGGAGAAGGTCTATCCCAAAGACGATCTCTCTCTAAAGAGGAACTCAGATTAGATCCTCAGGAAACGCATTTGGGAACTTATTTACTACAGGAACTGACTGAAAGGATGGGGTCTCGGACTCAGAATCCTTGACCCAAACTATATGGTAGATGCACCCTTTAAAAATTATCTTCCTTGCCTTGAGATAAGATATGAAATGACCTTGCAACATAGGAGGACTACCTTGACATTCTAAGACAGGCTCATTCAGAAACTGGAACTTCACAACTCTAGTTCGGTTATCAATGGTGGCATATCATGCATGTAACTAGTCAATACCAGAAATAACATCAAAATCAGTTATCTCTAACTCTACTAGATCGGCTATGGTGACTCTATGGAGGATTGTGACTCGATAATTTTTGTATACTCTCTTGGCTAGGACTGACTCACCACAGAGGTGGAGAAATGAAAGGGTTTTAAGAGTTATTTCGGATTGACTCCAAACTTACAAGCAATATAAGGGGTCACAAATGACAAAGAAGCTCCGGGGTCTAGCAAAGCATAAACCTCAAGAAAGAAGACTTCCAACATACCAGTGACTACATTAGGGGAACTCTCTTGATCCTAGCGGGATAACATAACATAAAGGTAGTTCTGGCGCTGACCACCGCCTGCACCAGAAGTAGTACCCTACTGAACTAAATGGCATGCTGGAGCTGTTGTAGTAGATTGTGTCCTTCCACCTCTATTGTTATTCTTAGCTGAAGGGCAATCCTTGATCCTATGAACAATTTGTCCACACCCAAAGAATCCACTTGTGCCAAAAAGGCACTCTCCAGGATGACTCTTACCATACTTATTGCAAACATGGTAGGGAGTCCCTTTTGCAACACATCCCTGTGAATGAGAACCCGATCCTTCCTGATCATACCTAGGCCCTAAGTAGGAGTACTAGCTGATGGTGGCACTGGTCCTGATGACCTCTTTTAAAATGAAAATTTGTTTCCCTCTCCAGAACTCTGATGGTTGAACCTTGAATCCTCTGTCCTGACCTTTTTGTTCTTCCTTTCCCTCTCCTTCGATTTCTTTTCTTCCATTTGCTGAGCATAAATCATAATCCTGGGGATGCCGATATCTCAAACCAACATAGTTGTCTTGCATTCCTTTTTGACCAAATCAGAGACTCCAGAGATAAAATTACTCATTCTTGCCCTTGGCTCGACAACCATCGATGGAACATACCTAGAAACCTGAGTGAACTTCAATCCATACTCCTGAACCAACATAGATCCTTTCTTCAAATTAACAAACTCTTCAGCCTTAGTCTCCCTCAACTCCCTAGGAAAGAACCTAACCAGAAAAGCTCCCACAAAGCATACCCAAGTCATAGGGGTTGCATTCCTGCCCCTACCATCCTTCCACTGGGTATACCAAATATGAGCCACATCCTTGATCTGGTACAAAGCTAGCTCAACACTGTCGGTACCGAACACTTGCATTACCTCGAGAATCTTCTTGATCTCATCAATAAAGTTTTGTAGGTCCTCACCAATATTTGATCCTAAAAACTCTGGCGGGTTCATGCGAACAATATCTCTAACCTAGGCTACAACTAATCCTCTATTTGGGTTAATCGGGATAGAGGCCAGTTGATTACCTTAATTGGCTACAGCCTGAGCCAATAACTAAATTGTATTATAGAACTCAGCATTCGTAACCTCATAGTCTGGGCTGGAGGATTGGCATTTGCATTGAGAGCATTGATCCTTTGTAGAGGCATGATCTGAAATGCGTTAAGCATGAATTAGAAAGATTAATAGACTTAAACTCTATCGTATGATATTGAATATGAAAGAAGTGAAGCTTTTTCCTAAACGTCTCATATCTTCCCCTCATAAGTGTGGCGCATTTTACACTAATGAAAAAGACTACTTAACGTGGCTTTCAGACATCCTAGGACTATCGAACCTGATGCTCTGATACCAAGTTTGTCATGCCCCAAGCCTACCCCTGGGATGCGACATGGGACTTGAGAACACAAGTGCTCCCAAGCTAACCCTTGGCCTTAGCATGACTTAAGCACATCCATAACATAAGAGCGGAAGCTTAATAATAGGTAATGAGCAAACTCCATATATAACAGAAAACACAAGTCTAGGAGATAAAATCTTAAACATAAATGCTGACTGTCTAACGATGTCTCAAAAGCCTCTAACGTTGATAGAGTGAGTTGCTGGAACAAGACCCTAACTAACTCCAAGTACTAAAAGAAAGACATAAAGCAACTAAACTCATACTAGTCATCGAAAGATAAGGACTCACTAACATTGACTGGAAATTCTGCTATCTCTAGCCATGAGTCTGAGAACGATCGCCTGAATCTGCATCATGATAAGATGCAGCACTAAGAGTATGTGTCAGTACTATAGGATGTACTGAGTATGTGAGCTTATGCAAAATCATGGTAAAAAAATGCCTGGAGACATACTTAAAACTGAAATCATGCACTTATAGGAGAAATCATAGTATAAGGGATCAAATGAAAATAGTAAACAAAAGGCATAGTTTAAACATAAGTCTTAAAGTAATGAGTCAAAACATGAAAACTTAATATCATAAAGCAGAATAACTTAAATCATTCTTCCGGAAGTTTCTTATAATCGACATAAATCATGTTGTACCCCATGGAGTCCAGTGTCATTCACCCATTTTGAAAAAGGTTGTCCTAACCGGCCAAAGTTAGAATCATATACATAAGGATCCTGAAATATGCCTAACAGGCAAACTTATGGTGGCAATGTAGTTCTAGACTTGGATTATCTAGAACCCTCATCGACTTGGTGTTAAATACTACTCCCAAAATATATCATAATGCTTACATATCATGTGACATATCTATATGTGAAGCTTATTCATAGTCATAATGGCAAACTTGGATGTCATACTACTCATGAACCTTGGTTTTGAAAAATGGTTCATGCGCATTGATGGCATGTCAGGATGTCATAGCGTTCATAGAATATCATATCTTAAAGGTTTGCATGACACTAGTTCAAATACATAATCTTATAAAAATTCTTAACTTAAAGAACTAGGCATGCAATTTCTTAAACATATGAGATTATGTTATATAAACAATGCCAATTTTCTCAAAATAAATCATACATGTAAAATTAGGCTAGGGTTATCCTTCAAATCATGAGATAAGTAAATACTTGTAAAAACCCATGCAAAATCATGTAATTGGGGTTAGAAATCGTATAATAACATGAGAAAAATAAATTTATAGAAGAATCATAAAATTGGGTATGAACCCTAACTTGAGATATTCATGAAATCAAAATAAAACTTGGGGTTTTGGGCATAAGGGTGAAAAGACACCTTTATTGAATATGCACATACGTGGACTTGAAGCTTTCTTAAATTAGAGCTTGAGGATGGAGGATTGGAGAAGAAACCCTAGGACTTGGAACTTGAGAGAATTGAATTTCTTTTCTTCTTTTGGAACTTGATTGGGAGAATGAAGGAGAACTTAAATAAGTGGGAATAAAACCCCTTTAATTTGGCCCAAAATGACTTAACTTAGGAGTTTACGAAGTGGGAAATCACAAAAATACCTCAGGGAATTAAATCTAGAAAACTGCTAAAATTATCGGCCCAGGTTCTACGGATGCAGTCTATGGGCCATAGACAGAACCATGGACTAGGGTTTGAGGCTGTGGTTTCTGGGCAAAATTCCCACCTGTAGGGCTGATTTCCACGGGTAAGGTCCATGGCTTTTGGAACATTCCACGACCCGTGGAAACCTCCCGTGGTTTCAGGGAACATGATTGACCCTCATGTTTAATTCCATAAGGGGAAACCACGGACCATGGTATGATCAATGACCCGTGAATCCTTGTCATAGTTTTAGATCAAAGGTTAAGATATACAGGGTTGGTTCCATGGTTGGAATCCACGGCCCCTGGTCCCTTCCACGGTCCGTGGAACCCATCTGTGGTTCCTGTCTGATACTTAAAATAGATTGAACTTAGGATTTTTGGTCTACTTTTTAGCTTAGAATTTTTAGGGTGTTATAGGCATCTAGGGACCTATTACCCATTCCCTCCACTCTCAATCTGAACTCTTCCGGTCTCCGTTGACTCCATCGAAAGCACACTCTGTCCCTAACTCACATTCATTAGTTTCATGATTTCCCTAACCCTACTTCTAACTTGTAATGCTTCCATTAATAACTTAACATTCAATATCACCAATTCATTGTCCTAGTCCTGGTTATTATTCAATCCATCCAAACACTATACCCGAAGGCTTAAGGCATGAAATCTCCCGACATAACTATCATTATAACGTGCATCGAACCCAAGTTTACTATAGTTAAACCATAACCTACCTTGTAGATGAATTCCATTTCTACGGAGAGCAAAGAGTTATTCCACACGTACCTTGCCTTTTACTAACACTGAAAACTCCATCAGAAAAGCTTCAGAACTGCCCCTATGGAGCTTGGACTCTAAATCCTCATCGTTCTCAGTGTAGGGTTCTGTCATGGCCTAATTTCTTAGGTCATGATGGTACCTACAATCCCCCTACAGGCGTACCAATTCCAGTGGCTCAGAATGGTTAGTAATGGGCTACTAATGAAGTAAAGCACGTACAAAAAAGAGTAATAAGCGGAAGAATGTAAAGAAGACATAAAACGAGGAGACAACCTGGAAAATATATATATATATATATAGAAGGTAAACCATCCCACGACCTGGTATCATAGTATAGAAGCCACAACCAAATATACAAAGTACAAGAGGATACAAAATAAGAGTATACAATTGTCTCTGAATAGCAAAAAGAGTACATAGAGCCCTAGAAGAGATAAAAGCTAAGCCCTGGTTGTCAGGAGCTCACCTTAAGTCTTGAATTTCCAATAGCACTACACGAGTCTCCACGCATCAACGATGATAGCTCACACTATGGTCTGCACTAGGTAAGATGCAGAAGTGTAGTATGAGCACCAATTTCAAAGCAACGGGTACCCAGTAGGCATCATAGGCCAACAGAGCATATATAAAATATAAAAGCAGTAAAGAGTAGATAAGAAGGAAGTAGTCACCGAAACAAATAGAGAAAGACACACGGAAGCTAGCAATAGATAGAAGACAAGGAGAACGCAAGTATACTACGCTAGCCACAGAAGATATCTCACAGATCACAGGTGAAAGAGTAGAGAACACACTTGGATCCTTGCATCAACAATATATGTACAAAAAGTTAAATGAACATTGCGGTATACCAGTAACCTCAACAAAGGGAAAGAAGGAAAAGCAACTAAAAATAAACAAGCTAGTAATGCAACCCACAAGGTAAGGATGATCGAACAATAAGTAGCAAGTACTACAATAGGAGCGAGTAAGCTAATCTACCTACAGTCTCAATGGGCGCCCATACACCCGAGGAACACATAGAAGTGAAATAAACCCTCCGACATGGAACCATGCAAATAAAAAATAATGTGATATGCCATGTCAATTGTACCATATGCACCTCCCTCGACACCTGTAGGCCCAGCAAGTAAGACCCATGGAAGGCTTCCCCCGTATACCCCTCCTTTGGCACTCTCAGCCCGTAGCCCCTAGTCTGAATCATCAAGGTCCATGGAGGTCTTTGAGACTATATACAAACTCTCAGTATCAATACTCGTGCCCAAAATCTATCCGAGTCTAAAATTAGTAGAAAAAGGCCTGTCTAATGCTTTGGCCTAGCCGAGCCTAGAATCATTGTGAAAACTATTACAAATCTCTTTTACTCCAATTTAAATCCATTTTAAAACCATCTATAACTGAAAATAGACCCTCGAGGACATGTAAGATATAGAAAACTGGTGATAGTTAGGCTCGCAGCCATAATAATAGTAAAACCAATGCGGATAAACTTTTTTCATGCTAATGATAATATACTCAAATACAACCAATAGCCCAGTGGCTCATAATCAACCTATCGTCCCTGCACAGGCTCAATCCACTCCACAACACAGATAACCAGCGTATACTAGTGAATCAATGTCCAAGACTCATGAACATTGCCCAATTATCACACTGTCTATGGTCCAGAGGTGAAATACAAAGCCACACAGGGCCACAAGGGTAATACTACAAAACGAATTCAAATACTAAAGCCAACATATGAAATAAGAATGGACAGGAAGAAAGCGGACAGGGTCTGAGGTGCCACCCTACTAAACCCAAAGATGCTAGATAGTACAATTATATCCTATATATGCAAAGTATAAGGTGGGTAAGCCGTAACCTACCTAACTTCCGATGACAAGCCACTAGAAAGCCAACGCCTAAGCCCAAACGGGTCCGAGAATCCTCGAATAGCACTCAAACTATCAAAAATCATATCTACTCATCAATATAAAGCTAATGATACCCATAATGCTAATAATTTAGCTGGGTTGAAATCTAGGTTAAAAGCTGGCCCATAGGCCTTACAACTCGAAATCAAAAATGAAAGTTACCATGAGCTTTCCAGTGTTACCAAAAGCACATGCTCGAAAACTGAGCACAAACAGGGCAAGAAAAGGGCCTAAAATAGCCCAGAGATGAAGAGGACAGAAAAAGCAAAAACTTTACAAAACCATGAATGAAAATAGAGAATTACGTACCATGGAAAGAGGGAATAAGGTCTACAAGGTGAAATACACACCTCAATAAATGACTAAACCTTGACTAGAAGCAACAACACATGAATCAACCCCAAAGCTAAGTTAAGAAGCACTAATAGAGGTTAGTCATGGCTATGGAAGAAATTGGGGAAGAGGACTTACAAAAATAAAGAGGGAAATGACAAAATCCTCCAAATGAAGAATTCTCACGGCTAGGATATCATCTGGCCAAGAATTTTGTGTGGGAAAAGGGTTTAGAATGAGAGGGAAGTGAGGAAAATAGCTAAAAATTTTAGAAACAAACTTTCATATGAGGTCATCTCGAGAAAATATTTTCCCAAGTTAACACTTACGAAAACCAACCAGCATCCAAAATGAGCCCAACTCACCTACGACCCAAACCAACTACGTACCTTACACAAACTCAACATTCTAGAGCTGATGGAACCATCAGATTTTGAATCCGATGCTTCGATCATCATAAAATGGCCAAAGTCAAACTTCCAACCCCAACTGGTCTAAAATCTCAAAAAGTGAGATATAACCATAATTGAAGTTCTCGGGCCCCCAACTAAAGGTCTAACTAGACCAAAATCCATGCTTTGGAGCTAACACAATCGTCGAAATTTGATTCATAGCATGCTTGCTAAGAATATTGACTAAAGTTAATAATTTCCTAAGTTAAGGCCCTAGAATAGTGAAATGGTCATAACAACCTAACAAATGGCCCGGACACTGAATCACCGATTCCACCAAGTCATAATGACTTAGGGCCACTACAAATAAGCTGTAATATTACAAAAAAGTAAGAACATGGAAATGACTGGAAGGGTCATTACAGGTTCACTTGGGATGCTTTTGGAGGAGGGAGATTATATAATAAGCCTTAACTGAATAAGGGTTTTAATTAAACCTCGAGCTAGCTACTGCCCCACTACCACTGCAGTGCTAGAAGTGTCATTGCAACAATATCTCTACAACGACATATGGACCACTGCAGCTGTCACACCCTGAGCATACACCCTGGACGTAACCGGCACCTAAAACCATGAATGGCCCAAGAGAACCACTTGGTCTGGCATATAATTAATAAATCTAAACTTTTAATGAATTAAATGGCGGAAGCTGGAAAACATGGGCTAATCTTTTTAAAAAAAAAAGAATATTGGTTACAATTGACTTGACTTGACTCTATCTATGAAGCCTCTACTATATTATAAATACGCCAATGTTTATGTAACAAAAAAACTAGATACTGGGATACTGATAAATCCTCGGAAGATTGAGAACTCCCTCAAGCTGATGTCATAAACTATTGAAGAGTTTGTACACAAACCTGTATATCTGAAAGTTGGGTTCTACATCATCCAATGATGTAGCTCAAAAAAAGCGTCAATACTTTGAATGTATTAGTACAGAATAGCGGAATGAAAACTGAAGTTGGATAAACTTTTGAATTAAATCATAACATATGACATGAGTACAGAGATATGGGACAAAAGACCCACTGACCTTTTCTTGCAAAGCTGTCAGGGCTAAAGTGATATAATGAATAAGTTATTTAAAAACATTGAAAACACATAATAACTTAAATTAATAAACTTCATGAAATGTAAGCCCGACAATAATTTGTTACAATATTGTAATACAACAACTTTAATGCAATTTGTCAAACTAAAACTGAGACTAGAAAATAAATGACTGAAGTATGAACAAAACTTGAAAATAATGCTTCATAAAAACTCTCGTTAAATTGGTGGCCTTGGCCAATCATATATTTTCTCAAAATATGTAAGATTTCTTTTGGGGAGTTTCTTTTAACTGACATAAACCATGTGAGCATCATGAAGGACAACATCTTATCCACGTTTCCAGAATCCAACAACTTTCCCTCATTGACAGAGTCATCCTATACTTTGTCGGGGTATAAGATGAAACATAATTTAGGGATCCCAAAGGTGAGCCCGAAGGCTATAAAGAATAGAAGAGTCGCTCTATTTATGGACGATCCTACCCTATGGTGGCAACGTAGTGTTGGGGCATGTGTTGTCTAAACCCATACCCGTCTCAATGCTAAATAGTCCTCGCAAGATATACTATATGCTCAAACAATAAGTGTCATGGCATTGTCACGCCCCAAGCCTAACCTCAGGACGTAACACAGGACTTGAGAACAGAAGTGCTCCCAAGTTAACACTTAGTCTTATCATGACATGAACACATCCATGACATAAGAGCAGAAACTTAATAATAGGTGATGAGCAAAGTCCATATGTAACAGAAAACACAAGTCTAGGAGATGAAATTTTAAACATAAATGATGACTATCTAACTATGTCTGAAAAGCCTCTAACACTATAGAGTGAGTTGTTGGGACAAGACCCCTGCTAACTCTAAGTACTAAAAGAAATACATAAAGCCACTAAACTCATACTAGTCCTTGAAAGATGAGGACTCACTAGTAACGACTGGAAATCCTGCAGTCTCTAGCCACGAGTCTCAGAATGATTGCCTGAATCTGGATCATGATAGAATGCAGTACTAAGAGTATGCGTGAGTGCTATAGAATGTACTGAGTATGCGAGTTTATGCAAAATCATGGAAAAAATATGCTTGGATACATACTTAAAATTTAAATCATGCACTTATAGGAAAAATCATAGTATAAGGGCTCAAATGAAAATCCTAAGAAAAAGGCATAGTTTAAACATAAGTCATAAAGTAATGAGTCAAAACTTGCAAATTGAATATCATAAAACTTAATAACTTAAAATCATTCTAATGGGAGTTTCTTATAACCGACATAAATTATGTTGAGCCCCATGGAGTCCAGTGTCATACACCTACACTGAAAAAGGTTGTCCAAACTGATCAAAGTTAGAACCACAAATATAAGGATCCTAAAGTGCGCCTAGAAAGCAAACCTACAGTAGCAACGTAATTCTGGACTTAGGTTATCTAGAAGCTTCATCGACTCGATGCTAAATACTACTCCTAAAATATATCATAATTCTCACATATCATGTGACATATCTAGATGTCAAGCTTATTCATAGTCATAATGGCAAACCAGGATGCCATACTTCTCACGAACTTTGCTTTTAAAAAATGGTTCATGCTCAATTATGACCTGTCAGGATGTCATATCATATCTTAAAGGTTTGCATGACAGTAGTTCAAATACATAATCTTATAAGAATTCATAACTTAAAGAACTAGGCATGCAATTTCTTAAACATATGAGGTCATGTTGTATAAACAATGCAAATTTTCTCAAAACAAACCATACATGTAAAATTAGGCTAGGGTTATCCTTGAAATCATGAAATAAGTAAATACTTATAAAAATCCATGCAAAATCATGTAATTGGGATTAGAAACTGTAAAATAACATGAGAAAAATAAATTTATAGAAGAATTATAAAATTGGATAAGAACCCTAACTTGAGAAATTCATAAAATTAAAATAAAACTTAGGGTTTTGGGAATAAGGGTGAAAAGAAACCTTTATTGAATACCCACATACCTGGACTTGAATATTTCTTAACTTAGAGCTTCAAGATAGAGGATTGGAGAAGAAACCCTAGGCCGTGGAGCTTGAGAGAATTGAATTTCTTTTCTTCTTTTGGAACTTGATGAGAAAATGAAGGATAACATGACTAAGTGGGAATAAAACCCATTTAATTTGGCCTAAAACAAATTAACTTAGGAGTTTAAGAAGTGGGAAGTTACAAAAATACCCCAGATAATTAAATCTGGAAAACTGCTAAAATTATTTGGCCTAGGTTCTATGGATGCAGTCTACGGGCCATAAACAGAACCACAAACCATGATTTGAGGTCGTGGTTTCAGGGCAAAATTCTCACTCCCAGGTCTGATTTCCACAGAAAAGGTCCACGGCTCGTGGAACATTCTATGGCCCGTGGGAACCTCTCATGGTTTCAAGGAACATGATTGACCCTCAGGTCTAATTCTATGAAGGGAAACCGTGGACCGTGGTCTGATCCACGACGCATGAATCCCTATCATGGTTTCATATCAGAGGGAAAGATCTGCAAGGTTGGTTCCATGGTTGGCATCCATGGCCCATGGTCCCTTCCACAGTTTGTGGAACACGTCTGTGGTTCTTGTCTGAAACTTAAAACAGATTGAACTTAGGATTTTTTGTCTACTTCTTAGCTTAGAACTTTTGGGGTGTTATAATATCTCCCCATTGGGATCATTCATCCTCGAATGAAGACTAACTAAGGTGAGATGGATTTATGAAATATGCATACATACAAGAAACATACTAACAACTAATAGAACAAGAAACTCAAGGGGTAACTAAGGAGGATACTAAGGACACTAAAAAGGGACTAATACCTCAAAGTGGAACTGAATCGGAAGGAAAGTGGTGGGGGTACTTTGTCATCATGGCTTCTTTTGCTTCCACAGTAGCTCCCTCAACTGACTTGTTCCTCCAAAGAACTTTCACCGATGCAACTTTCTTATTCCTCAACCTACGAACTTGACGATCCAGAATCTTAACTGGGACTTCCTCATACATGAGACTATCCTTCAAACCTACATTCTCTACAGGCACAATCAAGGTCGGATCACTAATGCATTTCTTTAACAAGGAAACATGGAAGACTGGATGTACCGTTGCTAATTCTGCTGGCAACTCTAACTCATAAGCCACCTTACCAACTCTTCTCAGAATCCTATAGGGACCTACATATCGGGGACTAAGTTTCCCTTTCTTGCCAAATCTCATTACTCCCTTCATAGGTGAAACTTTAATAAATACCAAATCATCAACTTCAAATTCTAAGTCCCATATTCTCACATCAGCATAAGATTTCTGATGACTCCGGGCCTTCAGCCTCTCCCTAATGAGCTAAACTTTCTCCATAGTCTCATGAACCAAATATGGGCCTATCAAAAGGTTGCCTCGCCTACCTCAAACCAATAAGTAGGTGAATCTACACCTTCGCCCATAAAGTGCCTCATATGGAGCCATCTGGATGCTAGAATGGAAACTCTTTTTATAGGCAAACTCTATAAAAGGCAAGTGCTTATCCCAATTACCTTTGAAATCGATTGCGCAAGCTCTCAACGTATCCTCTAAGGTCTAAATAGTACGTTCTTCCTGCTCATCTATTGATGTTCCATAGAAATACGTCACTTTCGACGCTTAATACTTAGGATTTTCACAAGTTCTTTAACATTTTATCTGTGGATTTGATGCTTTTGGTTAAGTGTGCAGGCAAATTGGATCCATGAGAAAAATGTTGGAAACTAAGAAAAAGTTGGAACATTACAGTGAAGATGAGGCAGTTGACGGGCCGTGCTTTCAAAGGATGGGCCCGTCATGTGGACACGTAATCCAAACTTCAGAAATGGTGCAAGGCAGGAATGATTGCACGATTAGGTTGACGGTCCATACTTTCAAAGTACGGACCTGTCCTGTTGACTCATCGTCCAAAGATCAGAAGATACGCTAAGTATGGAGGAAAAGATGACTCAAACCACGGTCCATTCTTGTGAAGGACAGACCAGTCCTATTGACACGTAAACTGAGGTTCTGCAGAGGTGAAAAGCACTAGCAGGAATTACGGATTGGAGAACGGACCGTACTTCCAAAACACGGTCTATCTTTATGACTCATCATCACTGAAGCAGGGAAGGTACCAAAGTGGGCCAAGAAACCACGAGTCCAAGGATGAGCCATCATTCAGAAGAATGACTCATGGTTCTACCCGAAGTTTTCATGCCATAAGACATTGACCAGGAGGACCACGGTTGACCTGAGAAGACTAGAGACCATCGTTCCAAATGACAGACCGTCAATCTGACCTGTGGTGCCTGCCGAGCCAGTTTCCTAGTTTATTTAGGACAGGATTTCTTTTTGTCTATAAATACTTTCCCTTAGGTTTTATTTTCGGTTGTTCACGAATTATTTCAACTTACTTTCAGATATTTTGTTACTTTGATTTTGGTATTGATTTTGGACACAAGTTCTTGATATTGAAGTGTGCTTGAGTTTATTCTTCAAGATTTCGGTTTTTTTATTCTTATTTGTAAGTATCACTTGATGATTTCTCAAACAAACATTAATTGCATGCTTATGAACATGAGTAGCTAAAATCCACAACTAGGGTTATGGGAACCATGAAGGATTAACTAAGTAGGCAAAGTACTTAGGTAATCTAGGGAGGTGTTTAGGCATGTATTGTTCTTCCCTTTGTTTTGATTGCTTTTTAACGGTGCCCAACATTAGAACTCGCCTTATCCTTACTTGCCGGACCAAGGGTGTACGGATGGGAAAATGGTTGTTAACAACGAGATTTGAGGCTATCAACCCTTATCTAATAGCTTGATCTTCTCCGAGAATAGCTAATCTGGAATCAAGGGTAAGTGTTAGTAAAGCAACTCCCGCACTCGGACCAAGGCGTGTGGTGAAATTCACTAGTTGTCGGACCAAGGAATTAGGTGAACCTAACTTACTGATTCTGCATGCTAAGCACTAAACTAGTTAACCAAGTACAAAAGCCTTACTAAGTTATGATCTCATGGGGAACACGACCCTAGTCACTTCTCTTATTGATAACAACTATTGAAATTGATCTCTGTTACTTTTTACTAATTCACATTACGATCTTTACTTGTTACTTTAACCCCCCCCCCTTTTCGGGAAATAAATGACTAAAAGACTGAGTAAACACTAATTGACCCTAGTCCTACCATATTCCTGTGGGATCGACCCCAACCTTTAGTTGGGTTCTATATTTGAACAGTGACCGCTTGCGCTTCTTTTAGAGGTGTAATTTGGGCGCATCAAATTTTGGCTCCGTTGTCGGGCAATACGGTTTAGGATTAAGTGAGATTGTGTTTAATTCACTATTAGTCCTTATTTCCTGATTTTACTTTTTCTGTTATTTTTTTTGTTATCACAGGTAGCACACTTCTGCATGCCAAGTACAAAGAGTCAAGGCAACCCCTTGATCCCTTACGATCTGGAGCTTTCCAAAACACTGAGAAACATGGTTAAGGATACAGAGCACGAAACTCAGGAGCAGATCACAGCTTGATTAATTGTTGAAACCGAGCAATAGAAAAAGGATGAAGCAGCACGCCAGAAGGAAGGTGAAGATTCCCTTACTGCCGAAGATGAGAAAACTGCACAAGATCTTGCAACTCGAAATGCTGCAGCTGAGCGAGCAAGACATGAAAGGCAATAAGCGGTCTGGGATGAGGCAGTACCTCATCGTGCACCATATAATAGGGGTCAACAGATGCAGCAACAAAGGTAGGCTCCTCTGTATTATGATGTAGATGATTATGATGAGGAGGAATATGGCTCCACTAGGCCCATAGTACTACCACCATTAGAAGACGGGATGAAGTTTGACATTACTAGTGCCATGATTCAACTGTTGACCATGAAAGGACTCTATTCAGGAAAGCCTACTGAAGATGCAATTCTACATGTGAATAACTTTGTGAGCATCAGCAAATTGTTTAACATGCCAGGAGTGGGTCAAGAATCTATCAGACTGAGGTTGTTCCCATTTTCACTAACTGATGAGGCAACTGTATGGCTCTCAGAACTGCCTGATAGCTATATATACTCATGGTATGAGCTGAAGATTCAGTTTCTATAGTGGTTCTTTCCTCCATCAAGGATGTTGCAGCTGAAGCAGGAGATATATAATTTCAGGCAGTTACCTACAGAAGCTCTATGTGAATCATGGTTGAGGTTCAAGAAGAATATGAAGCAAGTTCCGAGGCATGGAATCACTCCCAGGCATCTGATGGAGATATTTTATAAGGCCCTGAATGCAAATACTAAAGTTGTAGCTGATACTGTGACTAGAGGTGCATTCATAGAAAACACATACCCTGAAGCTGCAGAGAGTTTGTATAGGGTAGAAAGGACTAATCGAGCATGGCATACGAGAGATGTGAAAATGTCAGTAGGTACTTATGTAGTTGGCAAGTCTGTGGATCCCAATGAGATAGAAGACATTAAGTAGAAACAAGCTGAGATGAACACAACACTTGGGTTGCTGGCAAAGAAATTCTTGGCTGAGGGAGTTGAGAAATTTAAGGCCGTAGGATCTCAAGGTAAAGCACAAAGGTCAGACGGTTACTCATCCAAAAAAGAAGTAAGTTATCTGAATGATCAAGGGACAGGTTTCCGAGCCTCTGGCCAAGGAAATCAAGGTCGGAACCAAGATAGGATGACAACTTCAATCGGTCCAGTTACAGAGATAGAGCATATGGTGACTGGCAGAAGAAGGATAGGTACCAGAACGATAGGAGTAACCTGTACGTTCTGCCTGTAACTCGTGAAGAGCGGGCTGGACAACCCACCATGAGAGAGCTGATCAATAAAGTGTTCCAAAAGGTTGACTCCACGGATGCGAGTATGAAGGAGATAAAAGCTAAACTTTTAATGATTAATCAGAAGGTGGAGTCCCACGCTGTCTACATAAAGTAGCTTGAGACACAGATGCATACGTTGTTAGCCAACATGAATCCTCGTCAAAAGGGTACTCTCCCAAGTGACATCGTTCATAATCTGAAAAATGATCGACAAGTTATGGCAGTGACTACTCAAAGCGGTAAGCAGACTATTGATCATCCCGTGCCTATTGTCGTTGATGAGCCAGCCAAAGCTGAAAAGGATGATGCTGAGATTGTAGCCGAGTCTAAGGAGAAAGATAGTGGTGAAGGGTCGTCTGAAAAATAGCCTTCTGAAAAGAAGGAGAAGAGCAAAGAAGTTGCACCAATCCTGAAACCCATGCCACTACCTCCTCCTCCCTACCCCCAGAGGTTGAACAAAAAGATTGAGGATGGAAAATTTCATAAGTTCATCTCCATGCTAAAGCAGTTGTCAGTCAATATTCCTTTGGTCGGAGCATTGGAACAGATGCCTGGTTATGCAAAATTTATGAAGGATCTGGTGACGAGGAAGAGAATGGTCAGTTTTGAGCCAGTAAATAATTTGCACCACTGCAGTGCAATAGCATCCCATTCTATGGTACAGAAGAAGGAAGATCCTGGAGCCTTGACCATTCCTTGCACTATTGGAGTGTTCTACTTCGCAAAAGCTTTGTGTGATCTGGGTGCTAGTATCAACCTGATGTCGCTCACAGTTTATAATCAGTTGGGGTTAGGAGCCCCCTCTCTGACTATAATGCGGCTACTTATGGCTGACTTCATGGTGAAGAGGCCTATGGGAATTCTGTACGACATATTAGTAAAGGTTGACACTTTCATCTTTCCTGCAGATTTTGTCATTCTAGATTGCGAGGTTGACTTTGAGGTGCCCATTATCTTGGCGCGACCATTCTTGGCTATTGGGTGTGCTTTGGTTGACTTGGAAACAGGTCAGATAAAATTTAGGTTGAACGATGAAGGGGTGACTTTTAATGTGTGCAAGTCTATAAAGCACCATGATGATATGAGAGTGGTGTCAGTGATAGATGTGGTTGATAAGGACCACCTGGTTGCATCGATTGACGAGAGACTTGGTGTCTAAGCCCTTGCAGCAGTCATTATGAATTTTGAAAGTGACGACATTGATGAATATGATGAGATTGTTGCAGCACTTACAGGCTTGGGTTCTTACACTTACGCACCAAAGAAGCTGGACTTTGACTTGAAGAATAGGACAACACCATCGGCTCATTCATTTATTGAGGAGCCTCCAGTCTTAGAGATCAAAGCACTTCCAGCTCATCTTCAGTACGTATTCTTGGGAGATCATGAGACTCTACCGGTTATCATTGTTGCAGATCTAAGTGAAATGCAGGTTGAAGCTCTGGTTTCAGTATTGAGGAAGTTTAAGAGACCTATCGGGTGGACCATCACAGACATTATTATGATTCTGCCTGGAATCTGTACTCACAACATGTAGCTCGAGCCTGATTGTGTTCCATCTATTGAGCATCAGCATAGGTTGAATCAGCCTATGCAAAAAGTCGTCAAGAAAGAGATCATAAAGTGGTTGGATGCAGGTGTGGTTTACCCGATTTCTGACAGCAAGTGGGTGAGCCCGGTTCAATGCGTACAAAATAAAGGAGGGATTACTGTTGTTCCTAATGCTAAGAATGAGCTGATTCCGATAAGGCCAGTGACAGGCTAGCATATATGCATGGGTTACAAAAAGTTGAATGCATGGACTGAGAAGGACCATTTTTCAATGCCATTCATGGATCAGATACTATACCATCTTGCAGGTAGAGGTTGGTACTATTTTCTTGATGGTTATTCTTGGTATAATCAGATCTCTATTGCCCCTGAAGACCAAGAGAAAAATATATTCACATCCCCATATATGACGTTTGCCTTCAAGAGGATGTTGTTCAGTCTTTGCAATGCGCCAGTAACTTTTCAGCGATGTATGATATCTATATTTTCAGATATGGTGGAGGACACTATAGAGGTCTTTATGGATGACTTTTCAGTGGTAGGCGACTCTTTCGAAGATTGTCTAGATCATCTGGGCTGTGTGTTGAAACGGTGTGAGGAATATAACCACATGCTGAATTGGGAGAAGTGTCACTTCATGGTCAAAGAGGGCATTGTGCTTGGTCACCTAATTTCAAAAAAGGGCATAAAAGTTGATAGAGTGAAGATTGAGGTGATTGAAAAATTGCCTCCACCAGTTTTTGTGAAGGGTATTCGGAATTTCTTGGGGCATGCAGGGTTTTATCGGTGATTACAAGGACTTCTCCAAAATTGCAAATCCATTGTGCAAGTTGTTGGAGAAAGAGGTAAAAATTTTATTTGTTGATGATTGTCTCAAGGAATTCGAGTGACTCAAAGAGAAGTTGGTTACAGCTCCTATCATTATTGCTCTTGATTGGTCGCAGCGATTTGAGGTTATGTGTGATGCTAGTGGGGTGGCGCTAGGAGCAGTCCTAGGCCAAAGGTGCGAGAAGATTCTTTATCCTATTTACTATGCTAGCAAGGCACTTAACTCGGCTCAGAAGAACTATACAGTGACTGAACAGGAACTCCTTGCTGTGGTCTTTGCCTTCAAGAAATTCAGATCTTATTTGCTTGGCATTAAGGTGTTGGTGCATACTGACCATTCAGCTCTTCGCTATCTCATGGCGAAAAAGGATGCCAAACCAAGGTTTATTAGACAGGTGTTGCTACTGTAGGAGTTTGACTTTGAAGTTAAGGACCGCAAGGGTACTGAAAATAAGATGGCAGATCATTTGTCTAGGTTGGAAGAAGAAGCTATGCTGAAGCTGAATGATGAGTTAGAGATTGATGATTGATTTCTTGACGAACAGGTATTGGCTGCTTCTCAGGACTTGATCCCATGGTTCGCGGACATTGTCAACTGCTTGGAAAGTGATTTAGTGCCTGATGATATGTCCGTTCACCAAAGGAGAAAATTCATGTCTGATGTGAAGAAATATTTTTAGGAAGAGCCATTCTTTTTCTGTGTGTGTGCTGACACTATGATCCGAAGATATGTGCCGGAAGCTGAGATGATGGAGATATTGGAAGCATGCAATTCCTCCCCTGTTGGAGGTCATCATAGTGGTATCTGGACTGCCCATAAGATCTTGCCATGTGGCTATTATTGGCCGACTATTCATAAAGACGCCCATGAGTTTGCTAAGGCCTGCAGTAGATGTCAGAGAGAAGGAGGCATATCAAGGAGGCATGAGCTTCCTATGAATCCCATCCTTGTATTGAGCTCTTCGATGTTTGGGGAATTGACTTCATGGGTCCGTTTGTGCTGTCTGATGGGAACCAGTATATATTAGTGGCTGTTGACTAGGTGTCTAAGTGGGTGGACGCGGTTGCGCTTCCAATCAATGAAGGTAAATGTGTCACAGCGTTCTTGAAAAAGAACATCTTCTCAATGTTCAGTATGCCAAGAGCTATTATTAGCGATGAAGGCTCTCATTTTTGCAATAAGTTGTTTCGTGCTTTGCTGGAAAAATATGGAGTGAAACACAGAGTTGCAACCCCTTATCATCCTTAGACAAGTGGGCAAGTGGAAGTTTCCAACAGAGAAATCAAGTCAATCCTGTCCAATATTGTTAATGCCAATAGAAAGGATTGGTCGCGAAAGCTAGATGATTCTTTATGGGCGTACCAGACTGCGTACAAGACTCCAATAGGCATGTCTCCATACCAACTTGTGTTTGGTAAGGCATGCCATTTTCCGGTTGAACTAGAGCACAAGGCCATGTGGGCTCTAAAGAAGCTGAACTTTGATTGGGGTACAGGATCATTGCAGAGGTTAGGGTAGTTGAATGAGTTGGATGAGTTCCGCCTGAACGCATATGAAAGTTTAGCCCGTTACAAGGAAAGGATGAAGTTGTATCATGACCGGAAAATAGAGAAGAGAGATTTTCAGCCGGGTGATTTGGTCCTGCTCTTCAATTCTAGACTTCGCTTATTTCCTGACAAGTTGAGGTCCAAGTGGATTGGACCATTTACGGTGGTTCAAGTTTTCCCTCATGGAGCTATTGAACTTGAGAATCATGAGGGGAAAATGTTTAAGGCAAATGGGCAAAGGACCAAGGCTTATTTAGGTACAGCAGAGGAGATCAAAACTGTTGAAGCTTAGAGCATTGATGAGTTCGTCCCACCCAAGGAGCTTGATGAAGTCTGAGTAGTCAAGCAGCCTACGTCGTGCCGCGACGTTAAATCAGTCGCTCCATGGGAGGCAATCCATGAAATTGTACTGTACTTTAGGTTAGTGGTAAACTTTAGTGATTGTAGAGTGTTTTGGTGAAGTCTGAGTAACCAAAACACTTGCGTTGTGCCGCGACGTTAAATCAAGAGCTTCTTGGGAGGCAACCCAAGGCTAAGGTTTGTTGTCTGTGCAGATGAGGAGGACAAGACGACCACTGTAAGAGTTCTCCGAAACCACGATTTGGTTTACGAACCATCCTTTCAAAGGAAGGGTCATCGATCAAGTCATGGTTCCTGAATTGGCAAGGACAGGTCTCTGGAAATAGACCATGACTCATAGAAATGGTCCATTTTCCCAAATGAAGGACCATCGTTCAAGTCGTGGTCACTGTGAAGAAAAATAGGTCTCTGAAAGAACAATGACGTGTCTCAGAAATAGTCTGTGGTTCTTAACTACGGATCTGTCATTTGATCTGTCATTCCTGTCAGCTGTTAAGGTTAAAAATCAAATACTAAGGGTCTAACAACGGACCGTCTTTTAGACAATGGACCGTCATTTTGACCCGTAAGTCCCAAGTACAGTAAAAGTAGTCGGGTCGGCCTAATTTTTTAATTTTTAGAACCTGACCCGGCCGCTACCTACTTCTTCCCCTCTAAGAAAGGAAACTGCCATTTTCAAAAGGAAAAGATCAAAATTACTCCCTCCTTCTCTCCTAATCCAACTCAAACTCCCAAAAATATTCCCACAAAGAAACTTCTCACAACTCTTGCACGCACAAAGTTGATCACACAGTAATCTTCACACACGAACAAGACTAAGATTATCAAGGGTAAGTTTTCCTTGTGTTCTTCATGTTATTAATTTTAAAGGTATGTTGTTAGAGTGAACAATCCCTTTTTGAAACCCTAAGAAACTGTGTGATGAGTCTGTGTGATGGTTGTTTAAAATTCTAAATAATGTAGGGGTTTTGAGTCGTGAAAACTTATTTAATAGTGGAAAAATAAAGTAGAAGGGAGTTTTGATCATAACTGTTGGTTGCCCAGAAAGTACAGGTCAATCTACGGACCATAGTTTTGAACTACGGCCTGTTGTTGGACTCATAATCACTAAAAAGAAAAGGAAGAAAATACTCAAGTCTAAAACTGGAAGACGACTCAACAGGATGGACCCGTCATTCCAAACGACGGACCATCTTCTTGAGCTTTCATCCCGGCAGTATCAACTATTCCTGAAATATTTCTGTTTGGTTTTGTGTGATAGTTCTTTGTACTGACAATGTTTACCCCGCAGGTACCATTCCTCCTAAAAACACACCAAAGAAGACCAAAGCCAAGGACTCAGAGGCCCTCATCTGAAAACAAAGACAACTCCAAGATGAGGCCACTGAGTCGGAGGACAGCGGCTCAAAAGAAGTTCATGAGATAAATTCCGACCCGGAGGCCATTCCTAGGACCACGAGGCAGCAAGCTAAAGTCCAATCTAAAACCACTCCTCCCTAGTCTGAAGAGGGAGAGGGAGAGTCTAGTGCAACTCCGGAAGCAAGTGGGTCCGAAGGGTCGGAATTTGTAGACACTACAGGATCCGATAGCAAGCATGAAGAGGGATCAAGCTCAGACTCTGAAAGTGCATGCCCGAGCCATAGTGGGGCCACTAGCAAGTCCAATGAAGAGGCTTCAACCACCATAGAACAGCATGTTTATGAGGTTGTTCCCGTAGAGCCACCCACCTTCAGATGCAAGAATACTGGAGTTTGGGATCAGGTTCGCTGGGCCATTGAGGGTGAATCTAGGCTTTATCATGAGGGTCGGGCACTGAATGACAAAGGGCACAACTGGTGGAGCATTCACGAGGAGGTTGAGATCCGGTCGGCAGGTCTGGATGATATGGCAGATGTCAAGGCTTTGAATGATCACTACGTCTTGCAGTGGATGAGTGGGCTGGGTGGCTCATATAACCCGATCATTATCCATGAGTTCTATGTTGTCTATGTAGCTACATTGATGAACCAATGCAAGAAAGGAAAAAATTTGAGGTCAGAGCCAGCTCTTCAGAGAGTACAAATTCGGGGGGTACAGGACGACATCTCAGAGTGCACCATTCAGCGCTTTCTCTATGGCCCAAACTTTGTAGCTCCAGCTTCCCAGCTAGACTTGGATGCTCGTATGGAGCAGCTGAGACAGAAGAATATACCTTATTAGTGGATTTACTCACTTATCATAGACGGCTATTCGCCTTGGTTGACAACGAGTATACCAAAGATTGGCAAGGCAACACTAAATATAGCGGGAAAATTTTTGTGGGCAGTGGTTAGACACCGGTTAGTACCGACGACAGTGGATAAGTCTCTTACTCCTGACCAGGCTGTTTTGGTTGCTGCATTCATGGCCCGCTATGATATTATTATTGCTCGCCTTATTGCAGAAGAGATTATAGAGAGGGCATTGAGGTTGTCCACTACCATGCCTTTTCCATGCCTTATCACTTAGCTTTGCCAGGCTGCGGAGGTGCCCGAGATGTCGGGCGTTGACCGGACCATTCATGCTTCCAGCTTTCAGGATGTAGCTTTGATTCGAGATGCCACCAACCCAGTGGCACGGACTAGAGCTTATGCCACAGCAGCCGACTTTACAGAGCCTAGTGGTGAGTTGCCACCGGATGTGTTGGTAGTATTTGATGAGCAGACTAGATCGGATTATGAAGCATCATTACCAGCTGGTCCATCTTCATCGGCTCATTCCAAACCATCCAGCAGCCAGGGTCAGCCACATATCTTCACCAGTGAGGTATTTAGCAAGGTCTCCAAAGTGGCCTTCCATGCAGTTGAACAGATAACCTCGGTGAAGCCGCTGATCCAACGTGAGATAGCAGATGCCATAGTGCCAGTCCAAAAGTTGATTAATAGTTTGAATGCACGACTGGACACTATTGAGATTTGGGTTAATGATCGCCTACAGAACATGACTATTCCAGACCTCACCACCATCCTCACTGGGCTTGCAAAGGTCTAGGTTGATGTAGATGTTATTCAGAAGAGGCAGGTGCCAGACATACAGTTACCGTCGGTTGAGACCGCGGAAGAGGAGTTTATTGATTTATTGGCACCATTTCCCCCTCGTAAGCCTGTTGCAGACCCCGCACCTGAAAAGAAAAGGAATAGAAAGGACAAAAAACTTGCGAGTGATGATGCCTCGCTTAGTCCTGACTCTCAGAAGAAGAAAGAAGAAAGGGTTGCGAAGAAGTCAAGAAAAAAGTTGGGGAAAGCGACAAAGGGATCCTTGGCGGAGCACCAGATCGAGGTGGATGGTAGAGGCTGAGGTGGTTCTGAGTGTGGTACTGTAACTTCTTTAGACCCCAGTATGGGAGTGGTTGATGTGGGAGTTTCTCAGGCAGCTGTTACCATTGATGAAAGGACTGCGGAGGCAGCCTCAGTTATTGGAGAAACTACTACGAGCACCGATCCTAAAATACCGAAGGATACGACACCTGACACCGGCGCTTAGGCACCATAGGTATGTTCTCGCCCCCCTATGTTTTGTATTTTCATCAGTGCATTGAGGATAATGCACATTTCTTTTGGTGGGGTGGGGCAGCATGGGGTATTCGATGTTTTTGATGGGTTTCTTGGCGAAGTATGAGTAGCGGAGAGACCCGCATTGTGCTGCGATGTTAAATCAGGCATTGCATGGGAGGCAACCCATTAGAGTACCCACAAGGTACTCGAATCCTTAGGGTTTTCTTGCATGTGTTCTTTCCCTAAGGATTTTTATTTTTCTGTTGAACCGGCACGTGTAGTATAGGGTGTATACAGTAAAAGAAGAAAAGGAACTTAGCGCAGCCTGTGATATGATTTTTGGAACTGAAATTTTGATTGAAAAATGGAGACCCCTCCAAGTTTTTGTGTGACATAATTGTATCTGTTCTTGATAGCCTGACCGCTATGATTCCGTGCATGACATTAGGATTTAATTGACTTGATGAATGGCTTAATCTAGAGCACGAACCTTATAATTAGCATGCAATTGATTGACTCTGTGCCATGAGTTTGTGAGCTTATTTTGATTTGTTCTTGCTTTGTGTGCCAATCTAGAACTTGCTCGATTAGTCTTGCTTAGGTTATAGGATGGTTGGTTAGGAAAGGATCATAGGCCATTTTTGAATTAGTCCACTTCATCCAAATGACCAACCAAATGATGTAAATACCCTTTGATCCCTGATTTTGAGCCTAAATTAACCCGTTTTGTTGTTTAGCCTAATCACCTTCCCCGTCTTTTTGCAAAACCTTTAGGTTGGCCCTGGTACCTCCTTGGACATCGTGTACCTCAACTCAGGCTAATAGACTAAGTTGAGGGTGGCTACTGTAGAGGTGAGTGAGGAGTAGGGGTATGAAAAGAAAAGGTTAGTAATGAAAAAGGGAAATAACGGGTGCGACGGGCCTGTTAAAGAAAAGAAAAAGAAAGAGAAAAACAAAGAAAAAGAAAAGAAAGAAAGAAAAAGAAAATGTGAAAAAGAGTTGAATTTGAACCAAAAGCCTTACCCGTTACTTGGTGAAAAATAAAAAGAGAGAAAAAAGGAGGAAAGAATAGAGTTGGTATGATAAGTGGAGAAAAACAATATATAGCGTAGTGTCAAGGAGGGCTTAGTCACTGATTTCCATATATACCATACCCGTCCCTAAGCCTACGTTACAAGCCAAGAGAAGTCCTATAGTGATCCTAGTCCAATTGTCTTAAAGTCGAGGCATAAAAAATAAGGGCAAGCCTATGGTATGGTGCATGCATTGCTTGAATATCTATTGTGAGTGCGAGTGTCTTTGTTCAGTCCCCAAATTCTTGATTATATTATTATGTGACTGGGACTTCTTTGTGGTGAGGGCACTAGAGCAACTTTGACTGCTAATTGTTAGTGTGAGTCTCGTATGTGTATGCTACATCGTCTATTGATAGTGTTATGTCATCCATGGATCCTCTTGTGTTGTCTTGATAGTCAGAACACATGCACTGGTTTTGTATTGAAAAGGGGAGGGAGGATACTTGTTATGAGCTAAATTGCTAAATCATATGACTGCCGTAGTTCCTAGTTTTCTTTTGCTATAGCGTCGTTGTAGAATAGTTTTTGTGTCGCTTGAGGACAAGCAACAGTCTTAAGTTGAGGGTGTTGATGTGCTGTAGAAATATGTCACTTTCGACGCTTAATACTTAGGATTTTCGCAAGTTCTTTAGCATTTTATCTGTGGATTTGATGCTTTTTATTGAGTGTGCAGGCAAATTGGATCCATGAGCAAAATGTTGGAAACTAAGCAGAAGCTGGAACATTACAGTGAAGACGGGGCAGTTGACGGGCTGTGATTTCAAAGAACGGGCCCTTCCTGTGGACACATAATCCAAACTTCAGAAATGGTGCAGGGTAGGAATGATTGCAAGTTTAGGTTGACGGTCCGTACTTTCAAAGTACGGACCCGTCCTATTGACTCGTCGTCCAATGATTAGAAGATATGCTAAGTATAGAGGAAAGGACGACTCAAACCACGGTTCGTTCTTCTGAAGGACGGACCCGTCCAGTTGACATGTAAACTGAGGTTCCGTAGAGGTGAAAAGCACTAGCAGGAATTACGTATTGGAGAATGGACCGTACTTCCAAAAAACGGTCCGTCTATATGACTCTTCATAACTGAAGCAGGAAAGGTACCAAAGTGGGCCAAGAAACCACGAGTCCAAGGATGAGCCATCATTCAGAAGAACGACTCGTGGTTCCACCCAAAGTTTTCATGCCAGAAGACATTGACCAGCAGGACCACGATTGACCTGAGAAGACTATGGACCGTCATTCCAAACGACGGACCATCAATCTGACCCGTGGTCCCTGTCGAGCTAGTTTCCTAGTTTGCTTAGGATAGGATTTCTTTTTGTCTATAAATACTTTCCCTTAGGTTTTATTTTCGGTTGTTCACGAATTATTTCAAGTTACTTTCGGATATTTTGTTACTTTGATTTTGGTATTGATTTTGGACACAAGTTCTTGATATTGAAATGTGCTTGAGTTTGTTCTTCAACATTCCGATTTTCTTTATTCTTCTTTGTAAGTATCTCTTGATGATTGCTAAAACAAACATTAATTGCATGCTTATGAACATGAGTAGCTATAATCCACAACTAGGGTTGTGGGAACCATGAAGGATTAACGATGTAGGCAAAGTACTTAGGTAATCTAGGGAGGTGTTTAGGCATGTATTGTTCTTCCCTTCATTTTGATTGCTTTTTAACGGTGCGAATGTTAGAACTCGCCTTATCCTTGCTTGTCGGACCAAAGAGGTACGGATGGGAAAAGGGTTGTTAACAATGAGATTTGAGGCTATCAACCCTCATCTAATAGTTTGACCTTGTCTGAGAATAGCTAATCTGGAATAAATGGTAAGGGTTAGTAAAATGACACTCGCGGCCGGACCAAGGCGTGTGGTGAAATTCACCTAGTTGCCGGACCAAGGAATTAGGTGAACCTAACTTACTGATTCTGCATGTTAAGCACTAAACTAGTTAACCAAGTACAAAAGCCTTACTAAGTTATGATCTCATGGGGAACACGACCCTAGTCACTTCTCTTATTGATAACAACTGTTGAAATTGAACTATGTTACTTGTTACTAATTCACATTACGATCTTTACTTGTTACTTTAAAAAAAAACCTTTGCGGGAAATAAATGACTAAAAGACTGAGTAAACACTAATTGACCCTAGTCCTACCATATTCTCTATGGGATCGACCCCAACCTTTAGCTGGGTTCTTGTCACGACCCAATTTCTCGGTCATGATGGCACCTACAACCCCCGGTAGGTGAACCAATCCCCGTAGCCCAGAGCAGTTAGTAATGGGCTACTATCTAACAAATAAGAGAACAAGACGAAGAGAATAGATAAAAGGACTATAAATATATACATATGCGGAAACTAAACCAAACCCCAAGACCTGGTATCATAGTATAAAGCCAAAACTACATACATGGAGTGCAAACGATCCAAACAATATATACAGATGTCTCTGAATGGTAATAGAGTACATGAAGCAAAAGATAAACTAAAGCTAAGCTCCGATCGCCAAGAGCTCACCCTCAGTCTGAAGTAGTCCCCAACAGATCTCCAGGCACGAATCACAGCGATCTAACGGCGATGGCCCACGCTAGGATCAGCACCCAAAGATGCAGGGGGGTAGGGGTGAGCACCAAATGCGAAACATAAGTACCCAGTAGGTATCAAGGCCGACTGGAGCAACATATAAGATAAAAGCGTAGTAACAGACAGAATAGAAGCAAGCAGTCACAGAAATCAATGAAAGGTACACAGGAACTAGCCCAGAGGGAAATCAACAGAACCATATGTGAGGCCAGTAAGCAGAATATACACACCATAGGCACAGGTGAAAGTAAGAAATAACGCACCTGGGGTCCTTGCAATAACAGTGTATACAAAATAAGTTTACGAAATGGACGGTATACTGGTAACTTCAAGTGTAAGAAGAAGAGAGAAAGTGTAATGATAGGCATGCTCAGAGACATGAATCAAACTCAACCAATCACATCAACCTCAAATCCAGAACTAACAGTCTAGCACTAACCAATTTCATACTTAACCGTAACAGGGAATAATTTTGTAAGTAAATAGCAAAATTCTACCTAGAGTCACCCGGCCGCCCATACAACCGAGGAACACAAACAAGTGAAAACAAACCCTCCGGCATCCCATACTACCGGAGCATACAATCAACAAACAACAAACAAGGGTTGAGCCTCGAACAATGAATGATATGATGCATGAAGATCTCAAGTGAAATGGTATCTCTGTATGTACCTCCTCCGGCGCTGATCCGGCCCAGCAGGTAGGTTCCATGGAAGGACACTGCCTGTATACCTCTACTCCACCGTATACCCCTCCTCCGGTACACGCAGCCTGTAGCCCCTGGCCCGGATGGCAAGGTCCATGGAGGTCCCATTCCCCATATTAAAACCCAGTATCAAAACATGTCGTCCGGAAGCAGGTCCGGTATCAAGATAGAGACCCAGTCTCGAATATGCATGCCCAGACCCTGTCCAGGACTAAAGTAGTAGGAAAATATCTCAAAAAAAAACCTCTCCAAGGGTGCCCGGGCATAAAACAGTAGAAAGTCATCTCAGGTGCTCGGTCCGACCGAGGCTAAAATCATCTCAAGTAGCAAGAAAACTCAACTAGCACCCCAGCCCTGCCGAGTCTAGCGTTAATCGTAAAACTGGTGATATAAATCATAATTTTACCTTCTTTTACACAAGAATATTCACAAGTTAAACCTCAAACGCATTTCCAAATTATTTCCATAAAAAAGGCCCCCCGGGGCCATGCAAGGGTTTAGAAAATAGTGCAGTAGGCCCGAAGCCAAAACCATAGTAAAACATGGATAACCTCTTTATATGCATGGAAATGGTATGATCACACACAATAGCTGCCCAGCAGCTCACAATCAACCTATCGACTCTGCACAGGCCCACAGCTACTCAGCAAGCATAACCAGCCTAGAAGGATAATTCTATGCCTGGGACTCGCGGACATTCCCAAAATCCCACCTTCTATGTTCCAGAGTCAACAAGGCCTCACAGGACCACAAAGGTAAATAAAATATATCGGCAAATACTACAAGCAACGGAGGAACAAAAGTAGGCGGACATGAATAAAGCGATCGAGGTCTGTGGTACCAACCTAATAAACCAACCCAAGGATGCCCATTAATACAATTTTATCCTATATATGCAGAGTCTAGGGAAAATAAACCGTAACCTACCTGTCGTCCGATGACAAGCTTGAACCTCTCCAAAAAGAAGCTCCGAAATGAAATCAAACTTGAACTCGGGCTTGAATAACTTGACGTAGATAATCAATTTTTTTTCAGTGATCAAATATCACGTCAAAAGATATTTCTACCAAATTTTCCTATTCTACGTATATGTATGCCCGTATGGAAGCCCTTGTGATGATATATATACAAACATCACATACCATAATAAATGGATCCTTAGTAACTAAATAGTAACTAACAGTGGAAAATATTAGTGGCATTCCTAATTAATAACATAAGGCCACATGTACCACTACAACCATTACTATCCACCACGTGGAAGTTGTGGTGTCACTATTATAAGGTTCCTTATCCCTTTATCGATGCACTCGGATATTGCATAGGTTCGTGGTAAAATAAATATAACTTTTTAAATATATCATAATAAATAGAAAATTATTTCAAATAAAACCTACTATATTATAATAATAATTTTCAACATCACTAAATTTATTATCTCCATTAAAATATTACAATGTATACAACCCTTATAAAATAAGTACATACACAATTATATCATAATAAAAGTATTTTTCATAAACATTTAAAATATTTTAGGAAGGCAATAAAAATATAAATTTTTACCACATTCAACTTTTAAATTAAAATATTTTCAAACACACGCGATGTTAATAAATTCTCAAACTTAGGCTCGCAACTCACCAACGCACGATTTTGATACTCAAGAACTCTCTTGGAATCCTCCCTTATGTTTTCTTACTGTTTCAGAACTAAAATGGCGTTTTAAAACGTGAAGTTGAGGCTTAAATCGAGTTTGACCCGACCCGGTTCGCGACCCAGTTCGCAACCCGGTTTCTGCCAGATAGTCCGCGGTAAAATAGTCATAACTTTTTACTCCGAGATCAGTTGAACGTGAGGTTTTGTGCGTAGGAAACTAGACTCGTAGACCTTCGATTTGGTATTTCGGGGGACTTCTAACTCTTTATATATTGAGAGAAAAGCCCTGAGACATTTTACCCAAAGTTCAGAAAATTTATTAAAGAACTTACGATAACTTTTGCCGATTTGCTTGACTTCAAAACTTATAATGCGACCAAACAAATGGGCCCGACACCAAAATACCGGTCCTGACGAGTCTTAAGTGACTTGGGTCCGCTACAACAAGCTCTAACAGTTCAAGGAAAACGTATACGTGAAAATAACCGGAAGGGTCATTACAAAAACCCAAGATATAGAATATCTCGAATATATAATAGAAAACGTAAAAGAAATAAAAAGACTAAATCCTTTAAAAAAGGAATATTATAATAAAATATTTAATGAATAAGTACGAGGAAGAACTAACAGAAATAATAAAACAAAAAAGACAAGAAATTACACATAGAGAACAAAGACTTAGTGAAAACATATTTGCAGGAGTATGCCATAAATCAATATTAGCACAAAGAAAGGAGATATTCTAATACATAGAATTACAAAAACTAACATATAAATTACAACACAAATTATGAATGAATAAGGAAGAATATGTAATAGAAGAAAAAACCTTTGAAAACCTAGAAGGAATAAAAATAAAAATAGTATTTTCTAATCTAGGAAGAAGATATAAGAAACTAGGAGAAACCCTGAACCTAATGCTAGAAAAAGAATCAGCTAAATTAGAAGATAGCTTAGCGGCTATGGTAAGAATAATGAAAGAAAACGAAGAAATAGACAGAAAGAATGAAATAAATAAAATAAAACAAGAAGCAAAAATAGAAGTACAGAAAATAGAAAATATTAAAAATACAAAAATATTAGAATTAGAAAAGGAACTAGCAATATTAAAAGAAATATATGAAAGTAGACAAAAAGAAAAAGAACAACAAGAAAAATTACAAAATGAAATAAGATCATTTAAAGAAAAATTACAACTAAAAGAAAATAATGAAGAACTTAATTTACCAGAATTAGAAATAGATGAAATAAATAAAACAAATGAAGAGCAAAATTCGGAAACAAGTGAAACATATACTGAATTATTAAAAGATATGGAATATGATAGAAACATAGAAATAAACATGAGTAAAGTAGAAGAAAAACCAAGTACATCAGGAGAAAGAGACCCTAAACCAGGTCCAAAATACTATACAAGAAGTTATGAAAACTCAGATAGACAGGATAATATATGGAAAAAAGCGATATAATGAGAAATGGACACCAACTCCACTAGTAGAACAATATAACTTCTTAAATCTAGGTTGCGTAACAGACACAAACAAAGTTATCCAATTATGGATAGGATATATAGCGAAACAATTAATAGACAACAAAATAGGAATGACAGAAGTATCAGGATACATAGAAAGAACATTAATAGGAACAGTAAAATTATGGTTATTAAATTTAACAGAAGAAAGTATAAAAACATTAAGAAATAATAAAACATAAACGGCGAAACAGCAACAACATCGATAGAGATACTACAAAAATATGAAACAGCAATAAGAAATGAATTTAGTAGTATGATGACAGAGTACGAAGAACAAAATAGAGAAAAAATCATAAATAGAAATTTGATGATAAAATTAGAAATATGCAACATGTGTTATATAGACGAATACACATGTGTATTTAAAGAATATTATTATAAAGGATCATATACTACAGAAGAAAGTAAGGAAATCAGACAATTATATTTTACAAAACTAACTGAACCATTTAGTTCAAAAATAATAAAAAAATGGAAAGAAGCAGGACTGACAGATACATTAGGAGCTAGAATAAAATATTTACATCACTGGTATTCTAATACTTGCGAAGAATACAGAGAAAAGTTAAAAATAGAGAAAACTCTAATAAAAAATCTAGTATGTTGTAACAATAAAGTAGCACCTAAATTCGGGTGTAAAGATGAAATTAATTATTATAAAAACCTATACTCTAGAAATAAGAGATATAAAAAATATAAATATAAATATAGATATATAAACCCAAAAAGAAAATATTATGTAAAAAACTATAAAACAAAAAGACCATATAGACCAAAACGAAAGATAACAGATTGTACATGCTATAACTGCGGAAAATTATGACATATAGCTAGAAATTGTAGATTACCAAGAAACCCACAAAGAAAACAAATATCAGAAATAATATTCGAAGAAGACGAAAAATATATGCAAATAGAATACATAGACTATGAACTAGATAGCGATGATAGTATATATGAGATATCAGAAGAAGAAGAAAATGAATTAGGTACTAAAAGAGAACAGATAAATGACTGAAAAAGAAATACAAATAATAAACAAAGAAGAATATCTAGATGACGAATCTACAGATCAAAAGATAATATTTGACTTTAACATATTTGATCAAATAAAAGGAAAGGAATTAGACTTAAGTGTAGATAAAATATTTAGTATACCAATTATAAGAAATTTATTCAAAAGACAGAAAGAAGAATACTACGTAGTAAGCCAAAAAGAACATGTAATAGATTGTAAATATACACAAGGAAAAGCTAAAATACCCTTAATAAGCAGAAGAATCATAAATAAAGAAATACAGGATCTAAAAGTAAGAGATCCAATAAAATACGTACATCTAGGTGGAACAGAAATATTAATAAAAGCTTGTTTTAGAGAAGGAATAGATACACCAATAGAAATATATTTAGCAGACGATAGGATAATAGAACCTATAGAAAAAAGCATAATAAGCGCAGTTAAAGGAAATTTAATATACCAAAAGTTTAAATTTATAATAAGTGCTAACTAATCAGTAGCAGTATCAGATAAAAATATAGATAAATCTTTAGTATTATATTGAAAAATGTCAGGAATAGAACTAGCCCCAGGCAGTAAAATATTTACAGCAAGATGTAAAAACTTGTATGTATTAACTACTAAACATAAAATAACAGCAAAAAATAAAATAAATAGGATAAAGATAGAAAACCCCTTTGAAAAGATAGTTACTCTGATTGACAAAAATGAATATAGTTATAAGAAAATAGATTTTGATGAAGATTTAGAAATAGTAAAAGAAAGATTAAGCACATCTAAAAGAATAAACCATGAACCAAGATTAAGCATATCAGGTAGCAGAAGATATGAACCAAGCACAAGTATAAATTACGAACCAGAAATACAAGAATCATCTACAAAAATGATAAAACATCAAAAAGAAGAATTAAACCAATACTATATAACAGGATTAATAAATCAACAAAAATGTTTAATATTAATAGATATAGGACAAGAAGAAAATAACATAGCAAGAGAGCTTGTTTTGAAAGATAAGATAAAAGTAAAAAATCAATCATGTCCAGATCTACCAAAAACATTAGTAAATACTAAAGAAACAGTAAAAAAGGAAATAATTATAGGAGGAATACCAATAAAAATAAAATTCGAACTACACCAAGAAAAAAATATAATATTAGAAATCAAATGGTTAGAAAAAATGAAGCCATACAGTATAGAAAATAAACAATTAATAATAACATATGATAATAAGAAAGTAACAATAAAAAGAGTTTAAAAGGAACTATGAAATGAAGATATATATACTAGCAAAAATAATAGTAGAAGGATATAATAATAGATATTACACACCAATGATAGATACAGGAGCAGAAGCTAATATATGTAAATATAATTGTTTACCAGAAGAAAAATGGGAAAAGCTAAAAACACCAATAGTAGTAACAAGATTTAATAACGAAGGTAGTATGATTACACATAAAGCAAAAATATAAAAATACAAATATGGGATAAAATATTAACAATAGAAGAAGTATATAATTACGAACTAACAACAAAAGATATGTTATTAGGAATGCCTTTTTTAATAAATTTATATCCACATACAATAACAAAAACACATTGGTGGTTCACAACACCATGTAACAACAAAGTAGGAGCAAAGAGAGTTAGTAATAAAAATAGAAAAACAACAGAATGGATAAAAGGAAGTGAAAAAATAAACCAAAAATTAGAAAACATAAATCAGTTAGATCATAAAATAGAATTAATTATATTTTCAATAGACAAGATAAAAGCAATACAAGATAAATTAGAAACATTATATAGTGAAGAACCATTAAAAGGATGGAAAAATCACAAAACAAAAGTTAAGATAGAACTAGTGGAAGAAAATAATATTATAACCCAAAAACCTTTAAAATATAATTTCAATGATTTAGAAGAATTTAAAATGCATATTAATGAATTACAAGAAAAAAAACTATATACAAGAAAGTAATAGTAAACATTCTAGTCCAGCATTCATAGTAAATAAGCATAGTGAACAAAAAAGAGGTAAAAGTAGAATGGTCATAGATTATAGAAATCTAAATGTCAAAACTAAAACATATAACTACCCAATACCAAATAAAATATTAAAAACAAGACAAATCCAAGGATATAACTATTTCAGTAAATTTGATTGTAAATCAGGATTCTACCATTTAAAGTTAGAAGATGAATCTAAAAAACTAACAGCATTTACTGTACCCCAAGGATTTTACGAATGGAACGTATTACCCTTTGGATATAAAAATGCACCAGGAAGATATCAACATTTTATGGATAAATGTTTTAATCAACTAGAAAACTACATAGTATATATAGATGATATACTACTATACTCAAAAACACAAGACGAACATATAAAACTATTGGAAAAATTTATACATATAATAGAATACTCTGGAATAAGCTTAAGCAAAAAGAAAGTCGAGATAATGAAAAATCAAATAGAATTTTTAGGAATAGAAATAGATAAAAATGGTATAAAAATGCAAACACATATTCTACAAAAAATTGTTAACCTTGATGAAAATATAGACACAAAAAAGAAATTACAATCCTTTTTGGGATTGGTAAATCAAGTAAGAGAATATATACCAAAATTAGCTGAACATCTAAAAACTTTACATAAAAAACTAAAGAAAGATATTGAATATCATTTCGATAATAAAGATAAAGAGCATATAAGACATATCAAAACCTTATGCAAAAAACTACCAAAACTATATTTCCAGATGAAAATAAACCATTTACTTATATTGTTGAAACAGATTCGAGCAATCACAGTTATGGAGGAGTCCTAAAATATAAATATGACAAAGAAAAAATAGAACATCATTGTAGATATTATTCAGGATCCTATACAGAAGCACAATTAAAATGGGAAATAAATAGAAAAGAACTATTTGCACTATATAAATGCCTATTAGCATTTGAGCCGTATATAGTATATAACAAATTTATTGTGAGAACAGATAACACACAGGTAAAATGGTGGATAACCAAGAAAGTACAAGATTCAGTTACAACAAAAGAAATAAGAAGATTAGTCTTAAGTATATTAAACTTTACATTTACAATTGAGATAATCACGACTAATAAGAATATCATTACAAACTATCTCTCCAAAAAAACCTAATGCCGAAGAAACATTGGCAAAAATACTCACAGCTATGACTACACTTTGTCAAAAAGTGGACAGTCTAGACACTGAGTTACAGGTACTGAAGAAAACAGTTAATAGTCAGCAGCATGACTCAAAATATGCGGAGCTAAGTCCCTCGGCAGACTCTAAACAGCCAGAACTAAAAGGTGATGTTGAGATACACCGAAAAACTCAAACCACTAACAAATTGTTAAATACAGCTGCAGGTACAAGAGAAAACAAAACAGTTAGTACAAAACCATTTACAAACACTAATCTGAACAAAGTATTTGACAAACCATTTACCCAAAAAAGACAACCCACTGAGATATCAAGTATCACACCCCAGACATCCACATATGCGAATAGCCTCCACAAAGATAAAAAGATATACAACCATATCACCCAAACCTACATCGAAAATATCCACAAAATACAAACTTTCTTAAACCTCAAACCAAGATCTACCACTACTACCGAAAAAACACAAGATTATTTAACTCAAAAACTACAAGGATACAACCGGCTGATAGCACAGCCAAAGACAAATCCGAAATTAGTTAGAACTTGTTACAACTATGGATTACTTAGTACTGTATACACCTACGATGGCGAAGAAATAAGTGGAATTCCATAACTCCACAAAGCTTTTATCACATACAAACGGATTACAAAAGGAAATTTATTTTTCATTAAATTCTACACGGCACCGGTAGAGATATTATATGACGAAATAAAACCCTTAATTCAGGTAGTCAAAATAGGCCTGACCAGGGAAATGATTATACCAGAAGATATATCGCAACAAGCAGAGATACCGAAAGTTGAGATACCTAACTTTTATGCAAATAAAAGAATAATTGGTATATAAACTATTATTCAAGAATTAGCTACGAACTATCTACAAGGAAATGCTATCTGGAGTTATTATTCCGGAGACCACCTAATGATCTATGCGAATTCAAGGGAACTACGATAAGCAGATATGGATGAAGTCCAGAAATGGATTTTATCTTTATTAAAACCAGAGCTACAACCAACAACTAGAGCCTTGAAAAAAGGGTTCATTTCAGAAGAATTATTAATCAGATATTGCAAGTTAATTGGTCATAAATACCCAGACCATATATGTTCCAAGTGCAACGGAGAAGATAACATTATCCCAGATGTTCAACTTGAATAAATGAATTAACAAAGGAAGGACAGCTTGCAGATACAGGCAGAAAAAAATAGCTACAAAGAAGATATGTACAAATAGCTATGTCAACATCTACTTTACTTTAGTATTTTGTTTTGTTGTAATATGTGTAAAGTTGTGTCGGCCAATATAAAATGAACGGCCAATATTAGATAGGTGTAAAGTATAGTTTTTTGTTTTCACATGTAAAGTAAAGTAAGAGTCATCATGAACAGTAAAAGTCGTTCATGAATAGTAAAGGCCATATATAAATAGTAAAGGCCAGTTGTAAGATTCGACTTCTATATATAGAAGTCTTTAAACATAAATAAATCATCCCTTACTCATCCTTCTCTCTCTCTCTTATAATGAAGTGATGAGATCTCAATAAGTTATGCCGTATTGTGAATCAATATGAATATCTCGCGACGATATCTTTAATACAATATTGCAATTGTGAGGATCTGAATTTTGCGTTTATTTAAGCATGCTGACGTAGAAATATTTATCAAGTAGAATGAAAAGATGCATCTTGGTAAGCGTAAAGCTTATTTGACTTGCAATCTAGACACTAGAAGATGTCATTGTGTCACTTGACAAAATTGATATGAAATCAAAATGCTTGAAGCATATACAAGTTTTTGAAAAACTGGCTTATAATTCTCATATGAATTAAATCGGTCAAGGTTGATGTACTAGAATCACCTTAATGATGTAGGGTATAAAAATATTGTTGTTTACCCTTAATCTTTCATATTGTCATGGAAGATGACTTGAATTGAAACTCCCGAAGAGTTTTCAAAAGTAATAGATTATCTGCTTAAAGAAGTTGAAATGAAAAACATGCAAAATTGGATTGGTCATGAAGTATCATATCTTGTATAATTATTACATTTATATATCTTGCTATAACTATGATCATGATATAGTTTTACTTCTAAGATCAATTGTATGTTTTGATATGAATGTGTTTATCATAACAAATATTGTCAAGATTTTGTTGGTTGTAAAATGCAGGACATTTATAGGATATACGTAAAGTTTGATCTCAAACAAATTATATGTGTTCATCTGTAAAAGTATTGTCATATCTTGGCGATCTACAAAGCAGTCTATTGTAGCTACTTCATCAAGTCATATTTGTGATAATATTTATTCATGAAGCAAGACAAGAATGTGTTTGATTGAGGTCAATGACACATCTCATTCAAGAAAAATGTGGCTTGAAATGTGACGAAGTACCCACGATCTTATATGAAGATAATGCAACATGCATAACTCAATTAAAGAGAGGGTTTATAAAAGAATATAGAACGAAGAACAACTTTCTACACACATGAGCTCCAAAAGAATGGTGATATCAACGTGCAACAAATTCGTTCGAGTGATAATATGGTTGGTTTATTCACAAAGTCTCTACCTACTGCAACTTTCGAGAAGATGGTGCACAAGATTGGTATGCGAAGATTCAAGTCTTTGGATTAATGTTCCCATCAGGGGGAGTTAATACTCGTTGTACTCTTTTTCACTCACAAGATTTTATCCCACTGGGTTTTCCTTGTAAGGTTTTTAATGAGGCAACCAAAAATACGTATTATGAGATATGTGTAATCTTTTTCCTTTACTAAAATTTTTCTCACTGGGTTTTATTTGGTATGTTTTTAATGAGATACATTATTCATCAAGTAGACATTCAGGGGGAAGTTTTATAAATATATTTGTATTATAGTGAATGTACATATTTATGTTTCTTCGGAGAAAAGTTAGGAACCCTGACTTTAGGACAAAGTCAGTTTTCACCTATAAATAAAGGAGTTTTCCTTCATTGTAATTCTATCCCTACATCCGTCAATTAATCTCTCAAGAGACATAAGAAGCTCTCTCTTCTCCCTCTCTATTTTTCTTGTTCTTATTATATTATTTCATAACATACCATAGTTAATTGGAATTAATGGAGTACCTATTAATAGATTTAGAGCTGGTGAGGGATTTACGTATCGGCGTGGAAGCGAGTTACATTTGGTCAAAGACAATGAGCTAATAGCCAAATAATTAACTAACCCTATTTATTGGTCTTTGATTAGTTGAGTCTTGTCACTGATTAACCAAGCAGAAAAGAAGTTTTTTTGTCAATAAAATAAGGCTTGGTCAACCAACATAACGAATATTCACACACACGTAAAAGTTTCCAATTTCAATTTTTAATCTTTGTGGATAGAGTTGTTAAACGCGACGGGGAAAGAAAGAGGGATAAGGCCAAATACATTGACAAATTGTATTACCATTTTCGGTGAAGCTTTGATGAACCTAGCTATTTTTTTGTCCATCTTTTTTCTTCTTCTTCCTCCAAATTCTTTGCAAATTCATGCCCCTTTCTTTTACAAGATTCTAACGTGAACAAGTGCATGATGATGTGCCTTTGTTTTAGTTTCACATAGGCATAATACATAAATATACCCTTTAACTTGGCTTCAAGTTGCATCTATGCCCTTCATCTTTGAGTGTGCACAAGTAGACACTTAAACTTGTATATAGTTGAACAAGTAGACACATGTGTCCTATGTGGCATCTTATGTGGCCAATTTGTGTCCTACATGGAGTCCTACGTGTATTATGCCACATAGGACGTGTGTGTTTACTTGTTCAACTTTATACAAGTTTAAGTGTCTACTTGTGCACATCCAAAGTTAGAGGTTATAGATGTAAGCGCATGCCAAGTTAAAAGGCACATTTATGTATTATTTCTTTCACATATTTAACAAGTCGGACCCAAAATAAGGCTTAAATGGAAGTGATATCAAAATTTTAGGAGGTCATTTATGTATTTAGCCATTACCAAAATCTTTGCTCACCATGATATATTCACAACACTGATATTAGAAAAATACATTCTTTTTTAAACGAACTAAAAAGGAAATTAACACAAAAATCACACTGATATTTATCAATTGAAAGTTACATGCAACAATCCGTTTCGAAGATGCTTCAGAAAAGCAACTGCTTTTCCGTCTCGCTTTTGCAATTATTTTATATTCTTTCTAATCCATCTCGTTACCTAGATTAAAGCATAATTAGTAAGAACAACAAACTTTTAGATGCACTAACCTAATTTATAATACCAGAAACCCCAACATGTGAAATTATGGTAACTTATTATATTCACTAAATACCCTAGAGAAAGAACCGTGATTTACTTTAAAGTGACATATTTCTGTTCTTTTTCTTTTCATGAAGTAATGGGAATAGCATCAACAATTAAAAACAGAGAAAAGAAAAAGCAGAATTCCACTTGTTGAATACAAAATTTTATCACCTTATTTTCTTGTTTATTCGTTTGATATAAGCATCTCAAAAGTAATTAAAAAGAAAAAGGAAACAAACATTGGCGGGAATTATTCGACGCTAACGGTAAGCAGAGAAGGTGACAAAATAAAGAGATGAAGATGTGAGAATCAGAAAATGATTGAAGCGTCGCAATATTTAATTTAAACGTTATACGACTTGTTCAACAATAAATCCCATCACTTTCATATTCTCACCATATAGATTTTAGATCTTCCTCTCTCTCATCAACAAAAAACTTTCAGTCAATTAAATTAATCTAACTCTCTCTTTCTCCATAGAAATACTCAAGGGTCATCGACCCATCTAAACATAATTTAATAGTTCTTATTATTCTTGTGAAAAGTTTCATTAAAGCGGAATTCGTGTCGAGTAGAAAATCTTTGTGGAAATGGGGAGTAGTTATAATTATTACAGAATGTTCGGGTGTTTTAACCGGAAATTCAAGATCAGGGATACGGAGCCACCGCCGGACGTGAGGGATGCGTTTAGCCGGTACACGGGAAGAGGGAGCCAGATGAACGCCGATCAGCTTGTCCGATATCTGGTGGAGGTACAAGGAGAGGAAAGATGCACTGTTAAAGATGCAGAGCAAATCATACAGCAAGTTGCCAGTCGGCGGCACCATCTCATTAGGCGCCTCAACCATTCACTTGAACTCGATGATTTCTTTTATTTTCTATTTCAGGATGATCTCAATGGACCCATCAAATCTCAGGTTCTCTTTCTTCCCCCAATTAGTTTTATCCTCTTCAGTCGCAATGTTACCGCCCCTTTACAATAAACCAATATTTGAAAAGGCTTTTAGCTGCCACTCTATATTTCACATTGAAATTCAATGACACCCTCTCTCTTTACTCATGAAGTATTGTGGATGGTTAGTATTTAATCAAGTGTTAGTGGTGCAGAAAATGACTTTAACAATATTACTATTAGATCTGTCTTGACGATTTTATTTGTCGTTCCAGGTACACCATGATATGACTGCTCCATTGCAACATTACTTCATCTATACAGGTCACAATTCCTACCTTACTGGAAACCAACTGAGCAGCGACTGTAGTGAAATTCCTATCGTTAAGGCTCTGGAAAGAGGTGTCCGGGGTATAGAGCTGGACTTATGGCCAAGCTCAGGGAAAGATAATATTCATGTTCTTCATGGAAGGTACAATATGCTCCTGATTCTTAACGTAATTGTAATTAAACCTTGTTTATATTGATTAAGAGAGGTTAGTCTTCTAAAGGTTCTTCATAACTTACCGTACATAGCTTTATAGGGTATGCCATTACTGTTTAACATGATAGGCGGGGTGGAGCCACCCTTTGGCCAGGGGGTTCATCCGAACCCCCTTCGTCAGAAAATTATACTACTTATACACGGTTAAAATTATTTTTATGTATATATAGTAGATGTTGAACCCCCTTCGACTAGTTCGTGTGTTTGTATTTTCAGATTTTGAACCCCCTCAATGAAAATCCTGGCTCCGCCTCTAAATTGATAGCAATCTAAACACCACGGGAAGAAGTAGCATCTCTTCAATTATCAATTTGAAGTAGTATTTGTTATTAAAAAAATCCATTCTATCACTTGTTTCCTTTACCAAATAGATTATTGTTATACCATATAGGTGGTTAACAGAAGTAGAAGAAGAAATATAAATCTGTATTATCGCATGTAATGTTCAAAGTAACTAAGCATATCTTATGCTCTCTGATGTCCAATGTCTGAAGTTCCAAAATTTGACTTCAAATTTTACAGGTCCATTAATAAATAACTTTGTCGAATGATTCCAATTCTAATCATTTGCAGGACCCTGACTACACCAGTGCCACTTATTAAGTGCTTAAAGGCCATTAGAGACCATGCTTTTGTTAAATCGCCTTATCCTGTCATAATCACGTTAGAAGACCACCTGACACCAGATCTTCAAGCTAAAGTTGCAGAGGTTATAATTCATTTCCCTTTGGTGGATAACTGCTGGAAATATTACATTTTTCTTTTTAATCTAGTTTTAACTCCTGGGTTCCCCTTTGTTCCTCTAGATGGTTATCCAAATCTTTGGAGAAATGCTATATTATCCTCAATCAGAATGCTTAGAGGAATTTCCTTCACCTGAAGGGCTTAAGAATCGGATTATTCTCTCTACAAAGCCACCCAAAGAGTACCTTGAGTCAAAGCATCAGAGAGACACGTCTCCAGTTGGAAAAGATTCATTTACAGAGGACCTTTTGAAGAAGGAGAAACCACAAATTGGCACCGAGGATCATGACACTGATGAAAGGGTAAAATGATATTAACCGGTCTCTTGATTTTCTTATTGTGATTTGTGAGATGCTGATCTTCTTTTATGTGCCATTTTTTTTATCTGGACACTAGAGTGACAGCGATCATGATGATGAAGACGGTGATACCTCCAACGATCAGCAATCATCCCAACCAGGAGCACCTAAGTACAAGAGTCTGATTGCAGTTCACGCTGGAAAGGCAAAACATGGTTTAAAACGTGCACTAAGAGAGGGAAGTAATAAAGTCAGTCGACTTAGTTTAAGTGAACAAGAACTTGAAAGAGCTGCAGAAAATTATGGAACTGATTTGGTTAGGTACTCCACAACTTTGCGCATATAAAATTGAATGATTAATGAGAATGCTCTCGTTCTTCTTGACTGAGTTTTTCTCTTTGTTCTTTCATTTGCTAGGTTCACACAAAAAAATATTTTAAGGGTGTACCCTAAGGGAACAAGAGTAACCTCCTCAAATTTCAAGCCTATGACTGGCTGGATGCATGGAGCTCAGATGGTAGCATTTAACATGCAGGTTAGTTTGAACTTTTGAATGTTGGTGCATCCAGAGGCGGATGTAGAGTATTGTCACCAGGTTCATTTGAAGAAGAGCATAAATTTATGTGTGAAAATCTACAAAATTGCAACAAATAGTAGATATGAACTCATAACTTTCAAAAATATAGTGGTTTCGAAGCTAAGAACCTTAAAGGCTGAACCCATAAAACATAAATTCTAGATCCGCCTTTGGACTGCAACACCATGTTATATTTCCTGATTTACTTTTGCTCCATGATATTTCATTTTGCGTATTCTTTATTCTTATCTCGTTTTCTCCTCTTCTGCCAACTCACCTTATCTTTATTCCCCTGCAATTACCTTCTTATTTTTAACCTTTTGTTCACTCTTTTTGTAGAAGTAAGAAAAACTCAGATATTTTTTTTAAAAAAACCCTTAATTGAGGGTCATGTCCAGAAACTTGGTAAACAAAAATTTCCTGGGTTAGCAAAAGTAAGATGTGTGTACAATGTTGTGAGGATATATCCAAGAATTTGGCACGTTATTATGTGCACTAACATCATGATTAATATGTGGTGTTTGTCAGAAGTTTTTTTACAGGCTGGTGTTTATGAACCAAAATGCAAACTTGCATCTAAGATACCGTAACAGCTCTGCAGCTTGAGCTTGTTTGACAAACATTACATTTAATGGCATCCATGCCTTACATATCATTTCGATTGCTTCTGCATTTCTTTGTGTCCCTAAGAAACTCGTCTTTCTTAAATGTGTTGGCAGTGAATATGATTTAATAGATAATTGAACTATTTTTTCTCCCAATTTTATCTTTTTAATCAATTTGGTTCCATATCTGCTGTCCAATTGCTATATTAACCGTATAAATAGGGATATGGGAAGTCACTTTGGATGATGCACGGGATGTTTAGGTCTAATGGAAGCTGCGGCTATGTGAAAAAACCTCGTTTTCTCATGGATAAAGGCCCACACAATGAGGTATTTGATCCTAAAGTAAAATTGCCAGTGAAGAAAACTTTGCAGGTAAGCAAAATGTGTTTTTCATGTGGAGAGCTTAGAAAAGTTCAAGATAATTAATATGATGGTATTACTGAAGAAGTATAATTTTTATTTAAAAATTTCTGCAGGTCAGAGTATATATGGGAGATGGATGGCGCTTGGATTTCAGCCATACACACTTCGATGCCTATTCGCCACCAGACTTCTACACCAAGGTTAGTGACGGAGACGGTTCCCTCTTCCATGACTCATTTGCTTACCTGAATTAACACACTCCTTGCCAGACCATGGTTTGAGAAGCTAGATCTTGATTAGATCTACTCTGATTTTTCCCTATAGAAGTATTGTAGACTTCATGAATAGTTCATTGACTTGTTAATCTTTTTTTAGAATTCAGTACATTAACATATATCAAGATATCTTTGCTACTACTTTTTTACTTAAAAAGAAGAAGAAATCTGCATCATATTCAAGTAAATAAGATGATACCAATTTAAGAGATTTAGTCGCCATAGTGCATCGTAACTGAAGGAGTATTTGTGCCTTTCCCGTATAACCATTCAATTGTTGGTTGACATAATAGTCACCATCATTGTCATTCAAGTCTACCTGTTGTACTTCAACAATATGTATGTTATAACACGCTCACTAAAGAAATGTTCACTTTTAAAAGAGATTCTGAGCTCGTAAGGTGTTATGATCCTTGTTTGGTGTATAATTTTAGTCCTCGATGCCTTTTGACTTTACATATTCCCATAGTCTTTTCGTGTTCTGCTTTATACTCCAAGAGGCTGCAGGAGTTTATTACAACTCTATTGATCCTTTTGTGGCAGCTATATATAGTTGGAGTGCCTGCAGATGCTCGTAAGAAAAAGACAAGGATACTGGAGGATGACTGGTGTCCCATATGGGATGAAGAATTTAATTTCCCATTGACAGTGCCAGAGCTGGCTTTGCTTCGAATTGAAGTACGAGAATATGACATGTCAGAGAAGGATGATTTTGGTGGACAGACATGTTTGCCTGTCTCAGAGTTAAGAACAGGGATCCGATCAGTCCCTCTCTATGATAAGAAAGGTCAAAAGATGAAATCTGTCAGGCTTCTCATGCGATTTCAATTTTTCTGAACTCCAAAAGTTTTTTTTTTCCTTGTAGGAATTTTCTCTTGTACACACATGCTTCAATTGGTGTCCCTCATGTAATTTGCTGCATGTCCAGATTTTTGTACAGTGGAGTGATATTGCTGTATTATTAGGAAGAGAAACAATGCTTCAGGGATGAAGTTATGGGATTCTGAGTTTGTGACATTTGTTTTGTATTCTTGTTAACATTGGTATATATATATATTCAGGTACCAAAATGACAGATTTACTCTCCTTTTTATCACAAGAGGATTGCTTTATTCACTGAAATATTCAATGTAGAAAGAAGCCAAACTCTCATACCAAAGAAACAGAAAAAGAAATTTGCAGATGAGAATACTTGAGAAAATTCTTTGGCAGAGGATGAAGGTTTTTAGATAAATCACTTGACATTCATTCTTGCCGGTATAACTATAACAAGATTAGTTTAAAGAAAAAAATGATATATGTATGGGGTAGAATCAGATTAGGGACATCTGGCACCATGTACATGTCCAGTGAGCAGTTCCGATGCAACGAGAGTGTGGAGTCCCAAAGGATCGTCCCCCAGATGATGATGGCAAAGAAGTCATCCCAAAAGAGATACGATTAAGGGACCGTTGCCCACAATGACGTGACAAAAAGGACAACAGGAGAAAAGAGTGTCAAGCTGCTCAGGTACGTGGATGAGCTCGTACGGACCTAAGCAATGCAGGAATATTAGCTAGCGCCTCTCAGGGATCATTTGGTAGGGTGTATAAGAATAATGCATAATATGGTGTATTAGTAATGCTTGCATTAGTAATGCTGGTACTAGTTATGCTTGCATTAGTTATGCTGAGATTTTTCTTATGCAATGTTTGGTTTGATGTATTAAAAATAACATATATTGCATAATTTCTAAAAAAAAAGATGTCTCAAAATACCCTCCACAAATACAGTTAAAAGGATGTGAAAAAGTTTTGAGAGGCAATTGTGTCTTTAATCATGCTAATGCACGCATTAGAACCCATTGCATTACAAATACATGAAAATTCATGGTACTAGTAATACACACCTCAATACACAATAGAGTGTATAACTAATGTTTGCATTAGTTATACATAAGTTAAAAAAATGTATCAAACAAGGTATTAGTAATACACCAAAACTAATACATGCGCACTCTACCAAACGACCTCTCAATGATTTTGACGTGTGGCGTAAGTGCATAGGCTTTATAACTTTAGGGCTCTAGTGGCATTTTCTTATTGGTCAAAGCCTTAACGTTGTAATTTATAAATAGTCGACTCTGCTCATTTGTAAAAGTATCCTGACTTTGATTCTCTCAAGCAATACATTAAAAATATACCTTTTTTCTTGGGCTCCAAGCATTCTCTTTGTTAGCATCTTGTCTTGAATTCGATAGTTATCTAAGTAGCTAATCTCGAAGCTGGAGGCTAGGATCTCGGGCTTGCTCACATTCACCTCGGATACGCTTAGATGTGTTTTCTTTACCTTACTTAGTTTATTTATGTCATATTCTATCTGTTTACGTTATCTGCTAATACCCAAACTGCTAGTAAATCAGACCTAAAATAGGGTTAAATCATAATGCGTCTTCTTGATCCCCTACAAATTCAACTGTACCAATCTCAGGGTAAACAGTTTGGCACTATGGGGCCAGAGAAACTATGTGGGTTAAACTCTTTTTTTTCTTGCTAGATTGGTTGTGTTTTATTTTGCAGGCAACAGGTTATGGCTAACGACGAAGACCAAATCGTGGATACAATAGTCGATAAGGTCGCGACTGAGGACACGACAAAAACTTTATTTCCTGGCTTGACGAATTCTAGTGGGAAAAAAACCCATCGGAATGAAGATGGGTTGTTTCTTAATATAGACACGACTAATATGAACACACAAAAGAGGGTTCTCAGGCCCCTCACCGAAGCAGAGGAAAGGATGGCTGGTGTAATGGGGTCAACTCCCTCTAGTTTGATACCACTCGATAGCCACGCACCTATGGCTTCAATCCTTACTTCTTTTCCTCAATATTTAGTTTGTCTAGGCTTAAAAAATTAACAACACAAGAACATAAAGGAAATCTCTTTCCCACCTTAGCAACACTTTCCTGAACTTCAATCTGCATGTCAGGTTTTACTTCGACCAAGGCAACAAAGAAAGTAGTTTCACCCTTCTTTAAGCCCTTTTCAAATGTAATGGTTGACAATAATGCAACAACTCTGGTGTTCTTCAAATTTCCCTCATCAAAGGGATGAATATACTTCACAAAGTCAGGGTCTTCCTCTCTCATAAATATCTAACCATCCAAGTGAGGAATCGAAGCAACCATAAACTTCCTCATAAAATCAATCCCAAGCGGAAGATTAAAGTAATCAAATGACACCACAGTCAAGTTGTTAGTTCCAGACCAATGCCAAATTTTTAGTGGGAGATCCAACACCATACCTAGCCTGGTTGTGGTACAAAATTTATAGCCTTCATCCTAGTTGCACAGTTTGTCACCATCAGCCCATACTCTTTCATATTTTTTGAAGCAACAAAAGTGTGAGTAGCGCCGGTATCGACCATTGTTATCAAACTTTTGTCCCCAATTTTCATGTTAATATACATCATCGTACCATAGGCATCTGCTAAGTCATCAATTGAATAAGCAACATTTATGTAGGCAAAATTCCCAACAACATCATCTTCCTCCATCTTTCCACCATATCTACGCTAGACAACATATTTAACAAATGCAGTGGGTTACACCTGCTTCTCCTCCTCAGAAAGGAGAGCATTGATTTTCCCCTGTTTTGGATAGTTTCTTACCTTATAACCTATTTTTTTGAAAAGTCCAACACACTTTTCACTAGTCTATTTGCTTTTGTTAGATGCACCAGCGTCCATCTTTCCCTTACCTTTGTCATTTTCTGTTTGCCTTCGATTTTTCTTCTTTAAGTATCTGCTCTTCTCCTTTATCTTTGTCTTATAAGAAGGAGTAGGATTAGAAATAGGACTGGTTGAACAAAAAATGATCAACCCATCATCAATAGCAATTGTACAAGGAAGATCTTGAAATAATTTCTGCCAAAACAGTTCGTCCTGTGCCCAAAGTTGCATTCCAAAAATGAAGTTGTGAAACTTATCTTCATTAGAAATGTTCTGAATATCCAGCATCAAGGATATAAAGTTTTGTCATATTCACGAATGAATCGAACTTTTTTCAATCACTTCAGTCTGTCCCTAGCAACCCAAGAGGAATTGCTAGACAAAAATTTCTCACAAAGTGCATCCCTCATTTTTCCCGACGTATCAACTTTGAGTCTGCCATCACTCTCATCATCAACATTTTTGGTGCGCCACCATAGCACTGTGTTTCCCCTAAAATATCTGACTGCCATGGTTAACTTGTCATTTGCAGGAACATGGGAAGTAGCAAAATAGTGTTCCAAGTCCTACAAAATATTTTTTCAATTCCTTGGCACCATGAACACCATCAGAAGACATGGGTTTGGGGATCTTAATTTTGACATATTATTTGCCTCCACGAGGCATATTTGTAACAACCCGTTGAAGTACCATCACCTCAGCCTTAATATCTTCATTTGACTTTAGTAGGCCTTCAGTTTGTGTACCCACAGTTCCATGAAAGTTGAGTAATTCGGCCATCTGCCCATCACAGTAGCACGATAGTTCTGAATTTATGCGTTGATGCCATTAATTTGCTTCATGATATCAACCAGATCTTCATAATCTTTGGCCAGGCCAAGCATGGATTCTATACTTGCAACTTTCTCCCGCAACTCATTATATTACTTTCACCAGTCATCATTATAAGTATTGAAACCTTTTACTCTAATACCAGTTGTAATGGGGTCAACTCCCTCTAGTTTGACAACACTTGGCATCCACACACCTATGGCTCCAGCCCTTACTTTTTTTCCACAATACTTAGTTTGCCTAGGGTTTTGAAATTAACAACACAAGAACATACAAAAAATCTCTTTCCCAACTTTGTATTTCACTCATACCAAAAAGAAGCACACAAAAATAGCCTAAAATATTTTATCCAACACAACCAAATCTAGCTTATCATTGGCCTGTCTATGCCTACATATAGGTCACAGGCTCTAGTCACATGCCAAGAACATGACCTACTCCTAAAATAGTTGACAACCCCAACTGCTAGGTAATTCAAATTTCAAATTATAACATTCAGATAATCAAAACATCTTCCCCTGCAAGTCTGGCCACTCAAGACTGAAATTCTAGAACTACCGGTATGTGCGAGGCACATGCCCAGTGCCGACATAATTTTGGTGCCGATAGGCCAATATTGCATCAGGACCTAGGCAAGATTTCCAAGCCTGTGCCTATGCCACGCTATTGCCTTATCAGCTTCCATCCACCTTGCTCTGCCACTCTGTCATAATTTGCCTTACCTTATCCTGCCTTAACCTTTCCAGTCTTTTTAATGCCTTAGCCACACCTAGCCTTGAATGTTGTAGCCATGACACTACCATGGTCTTACCATTTCCTGCCAACATGCGCCACACGTGCCCATGTCGACTGATTGGCCTCAAGTAAACATAATCTTAACCAAAGTCATTGGGTCTTGGCTAGATCCATCATATAAATCCCTAGCCAAACCCGAGCTACTCGAACCATCATATTGAGGGTTAAAGAAACTTCCCCCACCATATAAGCTCATCATCCTCAAGGAGGAAGAATATAAGTATGCCTTCACTTCATCTTCAGGCTGACACAATAATGGTCCTTTCTCCCAATTAGCATCACACTTAGGTTTGCACTTACTATGAACCAAAAATTCTGCCTACCTATTCTTCTTGTTTTGACATAATGTCCGATGATACAGAATCTTTTCAATAGCTTTCTTATATTATTGCTGGACTTGTAGGATCCTCATCATATTTATGAAAAGGCTTTAGATAACTCACATGGAAGGTGGGGTGTATCTTTAGTCTTTCTGACAGTTTTAGCTGGTATGCTACTTCACCTACCCTTTCTATTACTTTAAAAGGTCCATCATACTTCGTAATCAACCCATGATAAATCATCTTGTTGCTATAAATGTTCTTTCGAATTTGGGGAGTCAGCTTTATCAACACCTTGTCACCAACTTGGGATCATATGCAACACTAACCTTGATCTTATCAATGATATCATATTCAATTCTAGTTAGTGCATAAACTACAACAAATAGCTCTTTGCGACTTAATGCATCTGCAACTTGATTTTGCTTGCTTAGTGTATGTGTGTATCCAAATAAATTCATATTCAGCAAGTATCTCTTGTCACCGTGCCTGCTTCAGACTCAATTTTTGTTGAGATTTTAAGTAACTATTAGCCATTTTATCTATTGTCACAACAAACTTTGTTCCTTGTAAGTAAACATACCAAATTTGAAGACAATGGGGGACCACCACCATCTCCTTTTCATGAGCAGAATACCTTTGCTCCACAAAATTTAGTTTTCTGCTCTGAAATGCTACCAGATGATCCTCTTGGACAAGCACACCACCGACTACATAATCAGAAGCATTATTGTGAACTTCCAATGACAAATCAAAATCGAGCAGCCACAATATAGGTTCATAAGAAATGGCCTTCTTCAATGAATTTAAAGCCTTGTCACTTGATTTTGACCAAACCTACTTGACCTTCTTCTTCCTCAAATTAGTCAATGGGGTATATTTCTTTGAATAGCTGACAACACTCAAGTAACACTTTCCATACGGAGGTGATAGCGATTGTCAGAGCAAAATAAAATTTATAATTTTTGACTAGAGTCGGGGTCGATCTCACAAAGAATGGTAGAGTCGCCTATGAGATTGTCGTATATCAATCACCAATAGAGTCAATGTTCAAACAACAATAAAAGTAAAAATATGGGAAATCAGAGAATTGGGAAATCTATTACAATTGAAGCAAAGCTATAAAGTAAATACGAGATTTGTATCAAGAGAGAGGACGACTAGGGATATGATCCAATGGGATTTAAGCATGGGTTAAGATACTCACTTAATTATGAAAATTCTTGTTAAACGACATGGATAGCATTGGTCTTGGTTATGAATTTCAATCTTTCGATGCAACAATCATATTTCTGATGGTCTTTGTTCAAGCACCATGGTTTTTACAATAACCAACCAATTTTGGTTTGGGGATGTCACACTATTTCTAGCTTAGACTCTTAAATGGGTATTTTCCAGTGAATTGAGCTATTTCTAGTCTCAATCTAAATGGGAATCCCAAGTACCCACTAGTGAATTCTCATTCGAAATTATGAACCTCTTTTTCAAGCAAGAACACAATCAAGTAATTTCAATTAATGTTTGCAACCATTAATTTTAGAGTTAAAATATGGAGAATTCACTAGACCTATACCAATTTAGCAATTATAAACATAATTAAGCAAGACCCATATCCAATTTCAAATACCCATCATCAACACACCCCTAAACAAGGAGACTAGCCACTCATGCTAAAGGAAATAGAGAGATACAAATTTGGTAGTTCAATTTCCCTTTCATTAAAGAAGCTAATAACCAATATTCAAGCTCAATAGTATAATAATGGTGAATCCAAGGTTGAAGATGGAGAGAATGGAGTAAAACCCTCTATCTTTTCTTGGGAGGAAAAACTTGTTCAATAGCCAAAAACTATGATAAACTATGCCTAAATTAGGTTTTAGAAGGTTCCTAAAGCGTCACATAAAAGTGGACAAAAATGCCCCTCGAGAGCTATGCGCTGTGATGTGCATTTCACATGCCTCATTGTGTGCGTTGCACAACTCTGTCTCAACAGACCAATGACTCCAGCCGAACTTTGGTTGTTGTGCAAAGTGGGGTACAGACCGCACCAGGCATTGTGCGTGTCGCACGATGGCTGCACCCCTCAGCAGAATCTTATTTTGCTTTTGAACTCCATGCAAAGGGAGGTGCGGACTGCACCAAGATTTGTGTGCATCGCACGATAGCTGCACCTTTCAATAGATTCTTTATCTCTTTTGCTCATCTTCACACTTCAACTCCTTTTGAGCTCTTTTGGGTCCATTTCCTTGTTTTCTACTTATGATCAAGAGTACCTGCATTTACATCAATAAAGGTCTAAAGAACCTCTAAATCTCATCAAAACATGGCAATAACTCATGATTAAAGGCTCATTAAGTTGGTAGATTACCGACTTATCAAACCCGCAAACTTGAACTATTGCTTGTCCTCAAGCAAGATACTCACAAGGTAAGGAATGAATTATGCCCTAAAACTCAATCAAGGCACACAAGGTTAATCTATCCTAAAAACTATGAAAAATAACAAACAAAAAGACTCAACTACAATGCTTATCTCAATTCGGACCACCTCATTCTCATGGAAAATGAGCATTTCAAAACTTTCATCAAAAGGACTTCATTTCTCATTCAAAAATAGGGAAATTTTCTATTCAAAACAAGATTAAGCTTCTCAAGTCATTGTCATGCACCTTCAAGGTTTGCCTCGAGATTCGCCACACAACTTGTCTCATTCATTCCTCTCAATTGAAATAGAGACTTCATGTTTCAATTCGAGTGCATGATGCCACTCACCACAAGACAGAATCTCACTCACAATTATGCAATTCACAATATAAGGAATTATAAGAGAACTAAAAACACTCTCACACTCTCAAAGAATTTCAAGTGCACACATGTTGAACCATATGCTTGCTCTTCATGTAATTCGCCACTCATGTAGAGTTACCAAGCTTAAAATCTCTATGGACTTGCGGGTTATGATGTTGGCTAGGGCGGTGAGGATTGCATTTGGCTCAAGTGACTAAACCTACCTAACACTCTTTATTATCATTTCAAACACCACTCACATTTTCAAACTTTGACTTCACCTTATTTCTCTCTCACACAACCCAAGCTTTTCCCTTCACTCTTGATCATTCAACCTCCTTGTATCACCTTTATTTGGTAGCACCAATTCTTTCTCAAATAATTTTGCTTATTGTATTTGGTCTTTTGGAGCAATTTTTAATTCAACATAAGGTGCTACCTTGCACTTGAAATACATTCCTTTTCTTCTCCACATTGAGTACATACACCCCCAAACTTAGGCATTTGCCTATGTTATCATTTCAATTTCCCCCCAAACATAGGCGTTTAACCCATGTTTCACTTTTAAGCTACTAGGAAGGATGGGTGCAAGAATCAAGGTTCCAAATGGGTCAAGGTGTTAGCAAGGTGCCAAGAAAAAGTCACAAGCTCAAAGGGGTTCACTATGATCGATGTCAAGGGAAGTCATTTGGGTGAAGTGGCTATTCAAAAAGGGCCTAAGATCATCTTCTAAGCTCGGTCACATCTAGGATTTCACCTTGAATCACATTCAGTCCAAGTTCTAGATGACACGTATGCACAAGAATCAAAGGATCGCCTCACCACACAAGGCATCACATCACAAGAACTTTCCACATTAGTCTAAAAAACAATTGGGAAAAATGACTCTTGACAAGATATTCCGAGTTCATTACACGCTCGTTTATGAATTAATCAAGACAAATTGAGAGTGTGCAAATCATGTGTAACACCTCGGAAATTGAATCAGCTATCTAAGTCTGAAACTCAGGAAAATTTCATGTTTCCAGGAATGACGGGTCCAAACCATGGACCGTAGTTTGAACCACGGTCGTGGAATGTAATTGTGGTTCCCTTCTGTTGATTCAGTCTCTGGTGAGGAACCACGAGTTGGTTCTACAGACCGTGGTTCAAACCATGGGTCCATCTTGTCGACTCATGGAACCAGATCAGAGGCATGACAAGTCCCTCAGAAAATGATGACTAAGTTCTACGACCCGTTGTTCAAATGATGGATCGTTCTTCTGAGTCGTGGTTTGATCCAAAGACCAGCTAGGTCCCTAGCAACGACGAGTCCAATTGATGACCCATCATCCATTCTATGGGTCTGTCCTATTGACCCATAGATTACATTTTGCAGCCTGATTAGTTGGCTAGGAACCACGAGTTGGAACCATGGGTCATGGTTCAAACGACAAGCCGTAGAACTGACCCGTGATCCCTGAAGCCAACCTATTTTTCAGCTTTTTCTTAATTATGTCCCAGGGGTATTTTAGTCAATTCCCACCCTTTTAACTCCTAAATTATGTCATTTTGGCTACTTCAAGAAGGGTTTTCACCCTCATTAACCTAAGTCCCTTCTCATTACCTTATTCATCTCCCAAAAAAGGAAAGAACTTTCTCAAGCTCAAGGTCTCAAGCTCCAAGTTTAAGTCTCCTTAGTCTTTTCAATTTAAGTGGGTTAGCTTCAATCAAGTTATGTGGTTATTCAACAATGAGTTCCTTTCACCCTTGTGCCTAAAACCCCAAATTTCAAATTGTGATTTCACGAGCTTTCAAATTAGGGTTTTTACCCAATTCTTATGGGTTTTGCAATAAATTTCCTTCTCATAATTTTATTATGTAATTCTATTAAATTGCATATTTTGCATGGGTTTTTACATATGAACTCATATTTCATTAATTGAAGGTTAATTATGGTGAATCCTACATTCCTGAAGTGATCTAAGAAATTGGGGAAAATGATGGTATGATTTCATAAATTTCAAGCAAGTGCATGCCTAGTTCTTATGTTTTATGAAAGTATATGTTATTATGAAATTAAACTAAGGCCATGCAAGTTTTCAAGTTATGAATTATTATGCAATGCAAGACACGCGGTGTTCCATCAATGCTCATGAACTGATTTCTAAACTTTAATTCCTGAGTAGTATGACAATCTGGGGTATGAACATGTTATGAACAAATTTGGCATCATATATGTCATATGTATATGAGATCATGTTATATGTTTTGGGAGTAGTATTTAACACCAAGAGACGAGGGTTCAAATAACCCAAGTCTAAAACTACATTGCAATCGTAGGTTGCCCTCTGTGGCTTATTATGATAGGATCCTGGTACGACATGGTTCTATTTTTGGCCGTCTAGAATAGCCCTTTTCAGTGGGGGTACATGACACTGGACTCCATGTAGCTCAGCATGATTTATGTCGGTTTGGAGAAACTCCCACATGATTATTTTCAAGCTATGAAGTTATATGATTCTATACTTTGAACTTAAGTTTTCTTTCATGTCTTATGTCTCTTATCTTAATACTTATTCATGTCCTTTATTTATGTAACAAGTCATTTTAAGTATGTTTTTAACTATTTTTATCATGTTCATGCATCTATACTCAGTACATCCTATAGTACTGACGTATATCTTGCGCTGCATCCTTTGATGATGCAGATTCAGGTGTTACTTCTCAGACTCGTGGCTAGAGCTTCCAGGGCACCTTCTGTCAGCTGTTGGTGAGTCCTCTTAGACCGAGGACTAGTTATTTTCTTAGTCAGTGTTAGCTATTGTATTTTCTGCACTTCGAGTTAGCTAGGGTATTGTCCTAGCAACTCTTTATGTCATGAGTAGAGGCTTTTCAGACATAGACAACTTTTGAGTCTCTTTATGGGTTTTGTATTCCTATTTGACTTGATGATCCATTTATGTGATTCCAGATTTATCTATTATGCTTCTGCTTATCTTTTGTTATGCTTGAGAATGCTACAACCTGGTGTTAGCTTGGGGCACTTGTGGTCCCAAGTTCCGTGTTACGTCTAGGGGGTAACCTCGGCGCGTGACAAACTTGGTATCAAAGCCTCAGGTTCAAGAGTCCTAGGATGTCTGAAAGCCGCATCGAGTAGAGTCCCCTTCATGTGTGTGAAGCACGCCACACATATGAGAGGAAAGCTATGGATATCTGAGAAAACTTTACTTCTTTCATGATCATGTTGTGCGATAGAGCTTAACTCTAATGTTCCTCTAATCCTTACTTTGTACGTTTCAGATCATGCCTCGATGTGCTATGCCTCACCGAGTCGCTCGGAATGATGCTCCTCTAGTTCTGACCCTCGAGGTCATGAATGAGGAATTCAGGAATGCTATCCATTTGCTAGCCCAGACCTTGGCCGCCCAGGCCAACCAGCCGGATCCTACCCCAGTCCACCCTCAAGGTGGGGTAGCATCCCAGGTTCATGATTTTGTCCAAATGAACCCACCTGAATTTTAGGGTTCAAAAGTGAGTGAGGACCCACTTAACTTTATTGATGAAGTGAAGAAGATATTTGATATTATGCAAGTAGTTGGGGTTGGCTGTGTTGAGTTGGCATCTTATCAACTCAAAGATGTGGCTTATATCTGGTTCACGCAATGGAAGGAAGCTAGAGCTAGGGATGAGGTCCCTATGAATTGGGAGTGTTTTGAGAGAGACTTCTTTGACCGGTTCTTTCCCCGAGAGTTCAGGCAAGCGAAGACTGAGGAGTTTGTGAACTTGAGACAGGGATCCATGACTGTTCAAGAGTACAGTTTAAAGTTCACTCAGTTGTCTAGGTATGCCCCCTCTATAGTAGCGGACCCGCATGATCAGATGAGCAAGTTTATCTATGTGGTTTCAGATTTGGTGAAAAAGTAGTGTAGGTCTGCTATGTTGTTGAGTAATATAAATATTTCCAGACTCATGGCCCATGCTCACCAGATCGAGGGAGACAAGCTTAGGGAGATGGCTAGGGAGAATAAGAGGGCTAGATCCGAGGGATCAGGTTTTGGTCATCAGAGGTCCGGTGGCGAACATCGCTCCTCATTCCAGAAGAGTCATGAGGACCCGTTCATTCTTCTGCTAGTGCTCCTACCTAGGCCTAGAGGCCTCGTTATGATTAGAGTGGTAGAGGATCTGGTTCTTATTTGTAGTCTCAGGGGAGTGTCACTAGAGGACCATCCCATCCCATTTGCAATAAGTGTGGGAAGAATCACCCGGGAGAGTGTCGCGTGGGCACGGGAGAATGCTTTGGGTATGGACAGGATGGACACATGGTTAGAGATTACCCTTCAGCTCAGAAAGGGTAGGGTAGTGGTAGGGCTCAGTCTGCTCCAGTAGCCCCAGGAGGTTGACCAGCTAGCAGGGCACAACTTCTAGTTCTGGTGGTCAGCGCCAGAATCGCCTTTATGCTATGTTCTCTCGTCAGGACCAGGAGGGTTCCCCAGATGTTGTTACTGCTATGTTGAAAGTTTTCTCTTTCGATGTGTATGCTTTGTTAGACCCCGGTGCCTCCTTATCTTTTGTGACCCCTTATATAGCATGTAAATTTAAAGTATATCCTCAATTGCTTTTAGAACCCTTTTGTGTTTCTACTCCTGTTGGTGAGTCAGTATTAGCCAAAAGAATCTACCAAAATTGCCCTATCTCGGTCCTTCATTGAGTCACTTCACCAGATCTAGTAGAGTTGGAGATGACAGATTTTGATGTTATTCTTGGTATGGATTGGTTGTATGCTTGTTATGCTTCTGTTGATTGTCGTACTCGGGTTGTCTGCTTCAAGTTTCCAAATGAACCCATTTTACAATGGCAGGGTAGTCCCCCTTTCTCGAAAGGTCATTTCATATCTTATCTTAAGGCTAGGAAGATGATTTCAAAGGGGTATGTTTATCATATAGTGTGGGTTATAGACACGGAGTCCAAAACCCCATCCCTCCAGTCTATTCCTGTTGTAAATGTGTTTCTAGAAGTGTTTCCCGAGGATTTGCCCGGAGTCCCTCCCGAGCGAGAGATCGAATTTGGGATAGATCTTCTCCCAGATATGAATCCTATCTCAATTCCTCCCTATAGAATGGCTCCCATGGAGCTCAAGGAGTTAAAGGATCAGTTGAAGGATCTTCTTGATAAGGATTTCATCAGGCCTAGCATTTCTCCATGGGGTGCTCCAGTTTTATTTGTTCGAAGGAAAGATGGTTCTCTTAGAATATGTATTGACTACCGTCAGTTGAACAAGGTCACAATCAAGAACAAATATCCCATTCCTAGGATTGATGACTTGTTCAATCTGCTTCAGGGTGCTAGTTTCTTCTCCAAGATTGACCTTAGATACGGTTATCATCAGCTTCTTTTTAGAGAGTGTGATATTCCAAAGACAGCCTTCAGGACTCAGTATAGTCATTACGAATTTGTTGTGACATCTTTTGGTCTAACAAATGCTCCTGCAACTATTATGGATTTGATGAACCGTGTATTCAAGAAGTATCTAGATATGTTTGTGATTGTTTTCATTGATGATATCCTCATCTACTCTCGGAGTGAGAAGGAACAAGCAGACCATTTGAGAGTTGTGTTGCAAGCTCTGAAGGACCGGTAGTTATTTGATAAGTTTAGCAAGTGTGAGTTCTGGATGCAGTCCATTGCTTTTCTGGGTCATATTGTAACTAGGGATGGTATTCGAGTTGATTTTCAAAAGATTGAGGCAGTAAAGAACTGGCCTAGACCCGCTTCCCCATCTGATATTTGAAGCTTTTTGGGTTTGGCTAGCTACTACAGGAGGTTTGTGGAAGGATTTTCTTCCATTGCTGCCTCTTTAACCCGACTGACTCAGAAGAAGGTAAAATTTTAGTGGTCCGACATGTGTGAGAAGAACTTTCAGGAATTGAAGACTAGATTGACCACAACTCTAGTGTTGGCTCTACCCGAGGGACTAGATAATTTTGTTGTGTATTGTGATGCTTCTAGGATTGGTTTGGGTTATGTTTTAATGCAGCGTGGTAAGGTGATTTCTTTTGCCTCGAGACAGCTTAAGACTCATGAGAAGAACTATCCTACTCATGATCTTGAGTTGGCAGCCGTGGTCTTCGCTTTGAAGATTTAGAGACATTACTTGTATGGTGTGCATGTGGATGTATTCATCGATCATAAGAGTCTTCATTATGTGTTCACTCAGAAGGAATTGAATTTGAGAGAAAGAAGATGGCTTGAGCTTCTTAAGGATTATTACATGAGTGTGCATTACCATCAGGGTAAGGCCAATGTTGTGGCAGATGCACTCAGTAGATTGTCGACGGGTAGTGTGTCTTAAGTCAAAGAAGGAAAGAAGGAACTTGTTAAGGAGGTTCATAGGCTAGCTCGGTTGGGAGTTTGCCTTATGGACTCGACAGAAGGTGGTGTTATTGTTCAGAATGGTTCCGAATCATCCTTGGTAGCAGAATTGAAGGCAAAGTAAGACAGTGATCCCATTTTACTTCAGCTTAAGGGTGCAATCCATCAACAAAGGATTGAGGTGTTCTCCCAAGGGGGAGATGGTGTACTTCGTTATCAGGGTCGACTATGTGTGCCAGATGTAGATGGGTTGAGACAGTAAATTCTGACTGAGGCTCATAGTTCCAGATATTCCATCAACTCCGGTGCCACCAAGATGTACCATTAACTATGGGAAGTCTATTGGTGGAATTGTATGAAGAGGGACATAATCGATTTTGTGGCTAAGTGTCTCAACTGTCTGCAGGTGAAGGTAGAGCACCAGCGACTAAGTGGCATGATTTAGGATATTGACCTTCCCACTTGGAAGTGGGAAGTGATCAATATGGACTTCATTACAGGTTTGCCTCGTACTCGAAGGTAACATGATTCGATTTGGGTGATTGTTGACCAGATGAGTAAATCATCCCATTTCTTGGCTGTTAAATCTATGGATTCAACAGACGATTATGCCAGACTCTACATCCAGGAGATAGTTTGTTTTCATGGTGTTCCTTTTTCCATCATTTCATATAGGGGTACTCAATTTATTTCTAAGTTTTGGAAATCATTTTAGAGAGGTCTTGGTACTTAGGTGAAGCTTATTACAATTTTCACCCTCAGACAGATGTCCGGTCAGAGCGTACTATTTAGACTTTGGAGGATATGTTGAGATCTTGTGTGATTGATTTCAAAGGTAATTGGGTTGATCACTTAACTCTTATTGAGTTTGCCTACAACAACAACTTTCACTCTAGCATCCAGATAGCTCCGTATGAGGCACTTTATGGTCGGAGATGTAGATATCCTATTGGTTGGTTGAGGTAGGTGAGGAAACTTTGATTGGCCCAGATTCGGTGCACGAGACCATGGAGAAGGTTCAGCTTATTAGGGAGAGGTTGAAGACCACTCAGAATCGACATAAATCTTATGCGGATGTGAGGAGGAGGGAATTAGAATTTGAAGTTGATGATTGGGTTTTTCTAAAGGTGTCACCCATGAAGGGTGTGATGAGATTTGGCAAGAAAGGGAATCTTAGTCCCCATTTTGTAGGTCCTTATCAGATTCTGAGGAAGGTTGGTAAGGTTGCTTATGCGTTGGATTTACCGTCGGATTTGGAAGCGGTTCATCCAGGTTTCCATGTTTCCTTATTGAAGAAGTGTGTTAGTGATCCGACCTTGATTGTACCTTTGGAGGATATAGGTGTGAAGGATAATCTTACCTATGAGAAGGTCCCCATAGAAATCCTTGATCGTCAGATTCGGAGGTTGAGGAACAAAGAAGTTGATTCGGTAAAAGTTCTTTGGAGAAATCAGCTTGTTGAAGGATCTACTTGGGAAGCGGAAGAGGCCATGAAGGCCAAATATCCCCATCTCTTTTCTTTCGATTCCGTTCTAGCTTGAGGTAATAGTTTCATCCTTAGTATGTTCCTCCGATCCTATTCCATCAGTTACTCTCATGATCCTAGCATGCATTCGTGTTTTCAAAGTTGATTTAACCATGTTTTAAGTTGAAAAGTTCAGTTTTCATGTTTATTCCTTGAATTCCATGTTTTGTTACTGGTTGGGCTATTTTTCTCTTCAGTTTTCCCTTGCTTATTCTTCATTCAAGGATGAATAATCTCAAGGAGGAGATATTGTAACACCTCAGAAATCGAACCAGCTATCTAAGTCTGAAACTCAGGAAAATTTCATGTTTCCAGGAATAACAGGTCAAAACCACGGATCGTGGTTTGTACCACGGGTCGTGGAATGGAACCGTGGTTCCCTTCTGTTGATTCAGTCTCTGGTATGGAACCAAGAGTTGGTTCTATGGACCGTGGTTCAAACCATGCGTCCTTCCTGTCGACTCGTGGAATCAGATCAGAGGAATGAAAAGTCCCTCAAAAAATGACGACTCAGTTCTACGACCCGTCGTTCAAATGACGGACCGTCCTTCTGAGTCATGGTTTGATCCAGAGACCAGCTAGGTCCCCAGCAACGATGATTCCAATTGACGACCCATCATCTTCTATGGGTCCATCATATTGACCCATAGATTACATTCCGCAGCCTGATTAGTTGGCCAGGAACCACGAGTTAGAACCACGGGTCGTGGTTCAAACGATGACCCGTAGAACCGACCCATGATCCCTGAAGCCGACCCATTTTTCAGCTTTTTCTTAATTATATCCCAGGGGTATTTTAGTCAATTCTCATCTTTTTAACTCCTAAATGATATCGTTTTTGCTATTTTGAGAAGGGTTTTCACCCTCATTAGCCTAAGTCTTTTCTCATTACTTCATTTATCTCCCAAAAAGTGAAAGAACTCTCTCAAGCTCAAGGTCTCAAGCTCCAAGTTCAAGTCTCCTTAATCTTTTCAATTCAAGTGGGTTAGCTTCAATCAAGGTATGTGGGTATTTAACAATGGGTTCCTTTCATTCCTGTGCCCAAAACCCCAAATTTCAAATTGTGATTTCATGAACTTTCAAATTAGGATTTTTACCCAATTCTTATGGTTTTTGCTATAAATTGCCTTCTCATGATTTTATTATGAAATTCTATTAAATTGCATGATTTTGCATGGGTTTTTACATATGAACTCCTATTTCATGAATTGAAGGTTAATTATGGTGAATCCTACATGCATGAAGTGATTTAAGAAATTGGGGAAATGATGGCATGATTTCATGAATTTCAAGCAAGTGCATGCCTAGTTCTTATGTTTTATGAAAGCATATGTTATGATGAAATTGAACTAAGGCCATGCAAGTTTTCAAGTTATGAATTATTATGCAATGCAAGATACCTGATATTCCATTAATGCTCATGAACCAATTTCTAAACTATAATTCATGAGTAGCATGGCGATACGGGGAATGAACATGTTATGAACAAGTTTGGCATCAAATATGTCACATGTATATGAGCACATGTTATATGTTTTGGGAGTAGTATTTAGCAACGAGAGACGAGGGTTCATATAACCCAAGTCCAAAACTATGTTGCCACCATAGGTTGCCCTTTGTGGCTTATTATGACAGGATCCTGGTACGACATAGTTTTAACTTTGGCCGGTTAGAACAATCCTTTTCTGTGGGGGTACATGACACAGGATTCCATGTAGCTTAGCATGGTTTATGTCGGTTAAGAGAAACTCCCACATGCATATTTTCAAGCTATGAAGTTATATGATTCTATACTTTGAACTTAAGTTTTCTTTCATGTCTTATGTCTCTTATCTTAATACTTATTCATGTATTTTCTTTATGTAACAAGTCATTTTAAGTATGTTTTTAACGATTTTTATCATGTTCATGCATCGCTCTCATACTCGGTACATCCTATAGTACTGACGCATATCTTGCGCTGCATCCTTTGATGATGCAGATTCAGGTGTTCCTTCTCAGACCCGTGGCTAGAGCTTCCAGGGCACCTTCTGTCAGCTGTTGGTGAGTCCTCTTAGGTCGAGGACTAGTTATGTTCTTAGTCAGTGGTAGCTATTGTATTTTCCATACTTTGAGTTAGCTAGGGTCTTGTCCTAGCAATTCCTTATGTCATGAGTAGAGGATTTTCAGACATAGACAACTTTTGAGTCTCTTTATGGATTTTGTATTCCTATTTGACTTGATTATCCATTTATATGATTTCAGATTTATCTATTATGCTTCAACTTATCTTTTGTTATGCTTGAGAATGCTATGACCAGGGGTTAGCTTAGGACACTTCTAGTCCCAAGTCCCGTGTAACGTCTAGGGGGTAACCTCGAGGTGTGACATCATAACAAAAGAATGCTTTCCTAAAAATTCATTTTCCCTCTTTCCTCAATTTTCAAAAACTTCTTATCAATAAAAAATTTGGTGGGTCCATTTCGGTACAGGCAAAGCACAGATTCAATCTAAAACTAAAACTTGACTTTTTCCCTTATGAAAGTCACCTCTCAATCTATCATAGGAAAACACCAACTTGGTTCAACACAAAAAGAAACAAAAGAAAATAAAGAAAGCATTTTCTCCTTGAGAAAGAACCGTGGTATTAAGAAAACCCTCAGAGTTTATTGCTACTCTACTATTAACAAGGCGAATATGAAATTAAGCGCTCATGATTATATTGAAAACAAGCCTCGGCATAGGCACTAGCACATTTACAATGCACGGATAATAAAACAATAAGATCATGTAAGACCAACCTGGCAACACAAGAAAAATTTAAAAACATCAAGCCCGGTGAGGGCATCATTAAAGCATCAAAATAACATAAAAAGGCCGGCAAGGGCAAAGTCACAATCATCTAAAACACTCCCGACAAGGGCCAAATAAATTGTCTAACAGGGGAATGGGAATATAGAAGTCAAGGATCGACAAGGGCAAACCAAAAACAATATCAAATAAGCACCACCTCCCCCAATAAATAAAGCATTTCCCTCAATGCTTTAATCTCAATCAAGAAAGGGAAGGGTGCAACAACTCTCTGGGAGGACTAGGCCTCATCATCATCCGTTGCCTCTACACTAGTGCCTGCACCACCCTTTCAGGAGTGTGACATGAGTGTGGACTCTATGAGAACCCACTAAAACTTTAGGTCCTGATCATCCTCTAGTTACGCAACCTCATCATCAGGTAGCTCTGCCTCATCACTATCATAAGCAGCAAGTAAGTCATCTAAGGGACTGAAAGTGTGCGGGGGTGTGCTCATGGCACTCAAATCTGCTTCCTCAACTGTTTCTTTCCCCTTAGCATTGTCAACATCCTTCCAGATTACCTTGATAGAACCCTCAATGACATCCACCCTCTGACAGAGTTTGGTCACGCTGTCCACCACTCTCTTGATGGCCTTCGTGACAGCCCTGTCAATCAACTCGGGCAACCTATTCGCTAAGTCATTCAACTAACTATCATGATTATAGGTCTTATCCATCATGTCTTGGATGCTACTCTTGGTCAATGGCCTTCTAAGCATAGTAGCTGCTAGGGTAGGTGCTTTTGAGACTGCCCGAGAAGGAGAGAAAGCATTTTCTTTAGCATCGGAATCATCAACCTCAACCTCTTACGAGGTCTCTATCTTTTGCCTTTTTAACCGAGGAGCATCCCTATAAGTTTTCTTATCAAGGTCCAACATACTAGTAGCAGGGGTAGGAGCATCACAACTGAAGTAGGGGATGCTAGCATTTGAACAAAGCTTGCTGATGAGCACAAGGTAAAGGAATGCATCACCACCCATACGAGCATTCCTCTTTTTCACCAAGGTGATGATCTCCCTAAGGTTAACGTGACCCCCCCATAATTGAGGCTACCAAAATGGCTCCATCCTGGGTGACCTTTTGGTACTTTTAAGAAAGCAAGAAGCGAAAGTAGATGAAATTATACTAAAGACGAGCCTCAAAATACATAGTCCACCTAAAAATATCTCCTCCCATGGTGGCCCATATAGGTGTGTCAGGAGCCATAATAGAGGCAGCCCAAGCAAGAGGCTTTTGGGTGGCAGTCAAATTAGCCATTAGTGTAGGTGCGGGCTCAATTGGGTAACTCCAATAGACGTCATTTATAGCAGCTAGAGTGATGCGTACTTCCTTGCCTCTAACAATGACAGACTCTAAATTGGTTAAGGTCTCTGCATTGACCTTATATCCCTTAGCATCCTGCGTGGCTTGGTAAGAGAAAAAGAAATCCTGAACTATCTCCTTATAGTAGTTTTTGGGAACTTCTTAGAATGGCTTCCAGTGTTGGTTGATGAACTATTCGGAGAAGTTGGGAAGACTATCACCCACTGCATCCACGTTAAAACTCTGGTCCTCGTTGTAAGGCCTATTCTTGTCATGATCATAGATGACCTTCATACCTTCCACCCTGAAATGAATTCTTTCCTCCTCCGCAGCTGGTGTATGGGGATGTGCTGGGGCTTTGTTCTTTCCCTTGGAGGTGGGAATGGAAGAGGGATAAGTTGGTTGCCTTCATGAACTTCTCCCTGCATTGCCCCTGCCAGAAGTCATAGTCTGCACATAGAGATTGTGAGTCCTCAAGGTAAAAGAAAAATATTTTTGGATTTTTGACATATGTAAAAGAAGAAAGCTTAAAATAAATTAACTAATAAAAAGGAATGGAATGCAATAAAGAAGAAAAACAAAACAAGTAACTGATGGCTCATGCGAACCACGTGCAAAATGCACCAAGGATTATGTGCATCGCACGTTCCTCTGCATGAGCTAATAGAAACTTATAGTGATTTCTTCTCTGAGGTGAGAAAGCTGGTGTGGACCATACCAGCCAAAGTGTGCATCACACCATGCTACATCCCTTAAATCATTGAACTGACAACATTTATCCATAGTGTGCGGTGCCTTGTGAATTTCCCATGTCAAGATCTATGCATCACATGCAAAACGCACAAGGAAACAATTGGAACTATTTGGTACCTTATGTTCTTGTATATTAAGCATGTGATTCATTGAGCAAGATCTGCGTTAAGCACTTGACACCAAGCAACAACACCAAAAAGTAACGATCGGGCAAAGAATGCTATGACCAAACCAAATCATCCAGGTACTCAAATATAACACCCCAAGATCTGAACTAGCTACTGGACTGTACTCAGTAGGGAAATATCAGAAAAAATTAAAGTTTCCAGGAACCACAGTTAAGATTACGGACTGTAGTTTGGAATGACTGTCCGTTATCTCGAGCGTAGTTCGTGGTCGAGGAATCATGAGTCAGATCATGGATGATAGTTTAGAACCACGGTCCATCCTGTAACTTGTTGTTCCCCTTAATCAGAGGACCATCATTTCAAGTCCAGAAACCACGAGTCAGACTATGGACCATACTTCAGAACAATGGTCCGTCCTTTGACTCGTGGAATCCGCAGACCAAAATATCCTTAGCTAGAGTCCCAGGAACCACGAACCACACGATGAACCATAATTCATAACCACAGTCCGTCCTGTGGAGTCATGGTTCCCTCAGATCAGAGAACCCCCAAGACCCCTGTACAGGACCACGACTCAGTTAACGGTCCATCGTCCAGGCTTATGGTCCATCAATGAAGCCGTGATCCTTGAGTCACGATTTTCAACAAAGTTCTTTTAAATTTCCCAGGGGTATTCCAGACTTTTCCTTTCTTTTTTAAGTCCTAAGCTATGACATTTTTGGCTATTCTAAGCCTAATTAATTATTCAAAAGCTACTTAAATCATCTATTCTCTAAAATCATTAGACTTAGAAAGAAAAGGAGAAAAAGAGGCGACAATTTTCTCTCAAGAACAAGCAGGAGGTCTTCTTCAAGCTCAGTCCTAAACCCAAAGATTTCCTCCATAGATTCTTTTCTTGATATGTGGGATTTAACTATGGGTTCCTTTCACCCATTAGGTCCCTAGAATTCAGTCAGTTTCTTCAGTTTCTCCGTGCTATATTCAAACCTAGGGTTCCTAAATCTTAGGGATTCATTGTAATTTAGCTGTTATAGTTTTCATAGTATTAATTACATGTTTCTTGGAGAATTAGTATAGTTTCATGTATAGAACTCAGAAACCCTAGGTTGTGTCACTTTTAGTATTTCATAAATTATTCTTGCTAGACAGCTTAGACAGATAATCATGCTTTAGAATTTGAATACCATATCTTTCAGTATTTGTATGTTGCATTCTCAGACGATTATCACTATTTGAGCTATCTAGCATCTCAACTTGCATTTTTATTGCTTATATTTAGTTAGGAATAGACTTAGTACTGAGTGTACGAGGCGGGTGAAGGCTTAGCTATCAGATTAGGCTGAGACCTTTAGTACCAGTCCCCAAGTCCCAGAATTACGGTGCCACCGTAGGTCAGAAAGGGGTATGCTGTCTGATTAGGCTGGTCACCTTTGTCCCTTATAGACATCAGTTGAGTGGATCCATATCAAATTTGTTTGTACCCTTGGCAAGGTATGAACACCCTTTTATCCAGGGTTACAAGTTGACCCCATAGTTAGCTCAGCTTGGGATATGTCGATTAATAGTATCTACCACAGTTAGATTTATATTGCATTGACCATGTACTCAGTATCTGTTTCAGTATTCAGTTCAGCATATCACATATATGTTAGTACTTGGTCCTTATATCCAACTTAGCTTTTAGTTTATGCTTCAGTATATATATATTTCCATGTTCAGTTAATATGTTGTTCAGCTTAGCCTATATCCCGCATTCTCAATACATTCAAAGTATTGATGCATACTTTTGTGCTACATCATTTTATGATGTAGGTTCAGGCGCTCAGCATCCAAACTGTGCTTAGTTCGACCTCCAGTCCATACTCAATAGCTTCATTGGTGAGTCCTCATAGTTCGAGGATGATAGACGTGCTTTACTTACCAGTCTTTACTTTTTAGTTTCAGATTATTAGATTTAGCTGGGGGCATGTCCTAACAAATCGTATCAGTTAGAGACTTTCAGAAATAGACTAGATTCAGCTTGAGTAGTTAGTGTTGTTTTCAGTCATCATTATACTCTTTATATATTTTATGTTCAGGCATGTTTTGGGCTTTTCCCATTTCAGATATTAAACTATTTTTTTCAGCTTCCGCACAGTATATGCTTTTAACTTGAAATTGCATAGATATGGCATTCCATGGGTTAGCTTGGGGTCAGTTGTGACACTGAGCACCATGTGGCATCTATGGGGTAGCCTCGGGGCGTGACAAACTTTATATCAGAGCATCAGGTTCAAGTGTTCTAGGGTGTCTGAAAGCCACATAGAGCAGATTCCTTTTCATGGGTGTGAAGTGCGCCACACTCATGGGGGAGAAGCTATGAGATGTCATTAAGAACAACTTCCCTTCTTTCTTTTCCAGATCGTGCTATAGAGTATGAACTCTATTTAATCTCCTTCTAACCACTGGTCTTCACATTTCAGGAAATGCCTCCCAGAAGAGCTAACACAAGGAATCAGCCAGCACCAGCAGCTTCAGCAGACCCATTGAATGAGCAAGTCTTACATGCTGAATTCAGGGCTATTTTCCAAGTGCTTGCTCAGGCCATGACCACTCAGGTGAATAAGTAGGCTATGGCACCAGCTCCATCTCATACCAACTCTGCTGCAGCTAGAATTTAAGACTTCACTCGGATGAACCCTCTGGAATTTTATGGGTCTAAATCAGAAGAGGATCCACAAGAGTTTCTTGAAAAAATCCACAAGGTAACAGACTTTATGGGTGTCACTCTGTTCGAGAGAGCAGATTTAGCCGCCTACCAGTTGAAAGGAGTGGCTTATACGTGGTATCAGCAGTGGAAGGAGTCCCGTTGTGCTAATGCAGGTCCAGTTGATTGGAACCAGTTCAAGACTGCACTTTTAGACAGGTTCTTCCCACTTGAGCTCAGGGAAGCCAGGGTCTAAGAGTTTATCAACTTGAAGCAAAATGATATGAGTGTGAAGGAGTATGCACTCAAGTTTACTCAATTTTCTAAGTATGATCCGACAATAGTAGATAACTCCAGAGCCCGTATGAGTAAGTTCATATCCAGTGTGTCCGATGAAGTGGTCAAGGAGTGCAAGATGGATATGCTGATTAAGGATATGGATTTCTCCAGATTGGTTATTTATGCTTAGCAGATCGAGGAGGAGAAGATCAAGGAAAAGGGAGAAGATAGTAAGAGGGATAGGATAGGTGACTTTAGCTACTCTCAGCAGAGGTCAGAGGGTAATAACCGCTCTCAGTTTCATCAAAAAACTTCAGCTCCAGCTCCATCTTCTGCCAGTGCCCCAGTACCTAAATTCAAGAAGGATGGATGGGATAGAGCATCTGGCTTTAAGTCCCAAGGTACAGTTACTAGCGGGTGCACCCATCCAGTGTGTAAGAGGTGTGGTAGGAACCACCAGAGTGAGTGCATGGCAGGTAGTGGGAATTTTTTAGGGAGTGGTAAGCCAGGCTACATGATGAGAGATTTTCCAGCAGCTTCTCAAAAGGACAAGGATGTTCTCCCACAGAATTATGCCAGCTCTACAGCAGCTCCAGCAGGTCTCCCCACCCAGCAAGGTGCCTCATCTGGTACATGTGGTGGTCAGTTTCAGAATAGGTTGTATGCTCTTTAGGCATGACAGGACTAAGAGGATTCTCCCGATGTGGTCACGGGTACATTGCAAGTCTTCCATTTGAATGTTTATGCATTGTTAGATCCAGAGGCTATGCTTTCTTTTGTAACTCCATAAATAGCAGTCAATTTTAGGGTCAGTCCAGAAATTCTCCCAGAACCCTTTTTCAGTGTCTACTCCAGTTGGTTACCCGGTTATAGCTAGACGGGTATACAAAAATTGCCCTATCACAGTCTCCCAGAAAGTCACCTTAGAAGATCTTGTAGAGTTAGAAATGATTGGTTTTGATATCATTCTTGGCATGGATTGGTTACATTCCTGTTATGACTTAGTCTATTGTAGAGCTAGGATCATTTAGTTTCAGTTTCCAAATGAGCCACCCTTAGAATGGAAGGGTAGTAGCTCAGTGCCTGTAGGTCGATTCGTCTATTACCTTAAGGCCAGAAAAATGATTTCCAAAGGGTATATCTATCATCTTATTTGGGTTAAAGATTCGAACTCTGAAACCCCAACTCTTGAGTCAGTCCCAGTGGTGAATGAGTTTCCAGAAGTGTTCCCAAAAGATCTTCCCAGAGTTTCTCCTTAATGGGAAATTGACTTCGGAATAGATCTCCTTCCTGATACCCAGCCTATTTCGATTTCTCCTTATAGAATGGCTCCAACTGAGCTTAAGGAATTGAAAGAATAGTTGAAAGACCTTCTAGATAAGGGCTTCATCAGACCCAACATCTCTCCATGGGGTGCTCCAGTGCTCTTCGTGCACAAGAAAGATGGTTCTCTTAGGATGTGCATCAACTGCCTTCAGTTGAACAAAGTCACAATCAAGAATAAATATCCCATCCCCAGGATTGATGACTTGTTCGACCAACTTCAGGGTTCTAGTTATTTTTCTAAGAAAGACCTCAAATCCGACTATCATCAGCTTCGAGTCAGAGATAGTGACATCTCAAAGATAGCCTTCAGGACTCGGTATGGTCACTATGAATTTGTAGTTATGTCTTTTGGACTAACCAATGCTCCTGTAATTTTCATAGACTTAATGAACAGGGTGTTCAAAAAGTATTTTGACTTGTTCGTCATTGTCTTTATTGATGATATCCTTGTTTATTCTCAAAATTGGGAGGAACATGCTAATCATCTGAGGTTCATTTTACAGACTCTCAAAGATTGCCAACTATTCGCTAAGTTCAGCAAATGTGAGTTCTGGTTATAGTCTATCACTTTTCTTAGTCAGGTGGTATCTAACAAAGGGATCCGAGTGGATTCTTAGAAAATTGAGGCAGTAAAGCACTGACCCAGACCCATCTCTCCGACTGATATCAAAAGTTTCTTAGGTTTGTCCAGTAACTACAGGAGGTTTGTGGAAGGATTTTCATCCATAGCTGCCCCATTGACCAAGTTGACTCAGAAAAAGGTCAAGTTCCAGTGGTCAAATGAGTGTGAGAAAAGCTTCTTAGAACTAAAGACCAGGTTGACTATAACTCCTGTTTTGACTCTCCTAGAGGGTACAGACGACTATGTGGTTTATTGTGATGCATCTAGGGTTAGCTTAGGTTGCATCTTGATGCAGTAGGGTAAGGTCATAGCCTATGCTTCCAGACAGCTTAAGGTCCATGAGAAGAACTACCTGACTTATGACCTCGAGATTGCAAATATTGTGTTTGCCCTACAGATTTGGAGACACTACTTATATGGTGTTCATGTTGATGTGTTCACAGATCATAAGATCCTCCAGTATGTGTTCACACATAAAGAGTTGAATCTTCATCAGAGGAGATGGCTTGAGTTCCTCATAGTCTATGATATGAATGTGCTCTACCATCCGGGTAAGGCCAATGTAGTGGCTGATGCCCTCAACAGACTGTCCATGGGTAGTGTGTCACATGTTGAGGAATAGAAGAAACAGTTAGCCAGAGTTATTCATAGGCTTGCTAGTTTAAGAGTTTGCCTCATGGACACGACAAATGGTGGTGTGATAGTCCAAAATGGGTCAAAATCTTCATTGGTAGCGGAGGTTAAAGAGAAACAGGACAGTGATCCCATATTGCTTCAGTTGAAAGGTGCAGTTCATCAGCAGAGAGTAGAGGTTTTCTTACAAGGGGGAGATAGTGTACTTCGCTACCAGGGTCATTTATACATACCGAATATGGGTGAGTTGAGGCAGCAGATCCTTATAGAAGCCCATAATTCCAGATATTCTATTCATCCCGGTGCCACTAAGATGTTATGTCATGATCTATGGGAAGTCTATTGATGGAACAACATGAAGAGGATATTGTAGATTTTTTTGCTAAGTGTCCTAACTGTCAGCAACTTAAAGTAGAACATCAGAAACCAAGAGTTGTGACTCAGGAGATTAGCATTCCTACTTGGAGGTGGGAAGTGATCAACATGAATTTCATTACGGGTTTACCTCGTACACGCAGAGAGCATGACTCCATTTGGGTAATAGTGGATAGAGTCACTAAGTCAGCTCACTTCTTGGCTGTCAAGAATACAGATTCAGCGGCAGACTATGCCAGACTCTACATTAGCAAGATAGTAAGGTTGCATGGGGTTCCCTTGTCTATCATTTCATAAAGAGGTCCTCAATTTACATCTCATTTCTGGAGAACATTTCAGAAAGGTCTTGGTACTCAGGTGAGTCTTAGTACAACATTTCATCCACAGACGGATGGTCAGGTAGAGCATACCATTCATACCTTAGAGGATATGTTGAGAGCTTGCGTGATCGATTTCAAGGGTAGTTGGGATGATCACCTACCTCTCATAGAGTTCGCCTATAATAATAGTTTCCACCCCAGTATTCAGATGGCCCCTTATGAGGCACTCTATGGGAATAGATGCAGGTTACCAGTTGGTTGGTTCGAAGTAGGTCAAGCAGCTTTGGTTGGGCCAGATTCGGTTCATGAGGCTATGGAGAAAGTTTAGCTCATCAGAGATAGACTAAAGATAACTCAGAGTCATCAGAAGTCTTATGCAGACGTGAGGAGAAAGGACTTAGAGTTTGAGATCGATGATTGGGTCTTCATAAAAGTGTTACCCATTAAGGGGGTGATGAGATTTGGCAAGAAAGGGAAGCTTAGTCCCAGGTATATAGGTCCTTACAGAATCTTAAAAAGGATTGGTAGTGTGGCTTATGAGTTAGGTATGCCAGTAGAACTTACAGCGGTTCATCCAGTCTTTCACATTTCCTTATTGAAGAAGTGTGTAGGCGATCTGGCATCGATAGTACCTTTAGAGAGTGTGGCTGTGAAGGATAGCCTCACCTATGAGGAGGTTCAAGTTGAGATTCTTGACCGTCAGGTTCGTAGGTTGATAAATAAGGAAGTCGCTTCAGTAAATTTTTTATGGATGAATCAGTCTGTAGAGGGAGCTACTTGAGAAGTAGAAGCAGCCATGATGGCCAAGTAACTCCACTTCTTCCCTTCTGACTCAGTTTCAGCTTGAGTTAGTAGTTCCTCTCCAGTTTCTCAATTTAATCCTATGTATTTCAGTCCCCGTATCATGTTCCCTCAGCTATTCTTGCATTTCAGCATATTTGCATATCCATAAAACTCAGTTTAGTTAGATATCAATTTCTAGTACTCCGTTGGTTGGGATTGCAACTCTTTTCATCCAAACTCAGCTTGCTTAATCTTTATTCGAGGATGAATGATCCCAAGAGGAGATATTATAACACCCCAGGATCTGAACCAACTACTGGAGTGTACTCAATAGGGAAATTTCAGAAAAAATTCAAGTTTCTAGGAACCACGTTTAAGATTATGGGCCGTAGTTTGGAACGACAGTCTGTCATCTCGACAGTAGTTCCATTTTCCAGAGGACCCCCAGTTCATGGTCCAGGAACCACGAGTCAAATCACGAACCTTAGTTTAGAACAATGGTCCATCTTGTCACTCGTGGTTCCCCTTAATCAGAGGACCATCATTTCAATCCAAGAAACCATGAGCCATACTATGGACCGTACTTCAGAAAAATGGTCCGTCCTTTGACTCAGGGAATCCACAGACCAGAAGACCCTTATCTAGAGTCCCAGGAACCATGAACCACATGATGAACCATTGTTCAAAACCATGGTCCATCTTGTGGAGTCGTAATTCCCTCATATCAGAGAACCCCCAAGACCCCTGGACAGGACCACGACTCAGTTGATGGTCTGTCGTCCAGGACTACAGTCCGTCAACCAAGCCGTGATCCTTAAGTCCCAATTTTTAGCAGAGTTCTTTTAAATTTCCAAGGGGTATTCCTGACTTTTTCTTTATCTTTTAAGGCCTAAGCTATGATATTTTGGGTTTATTCTAGGCCTAATTAATTAGTCAAACGCTACCTAAATCATCTATTCTCTAAAATCATGAGATTTAGAAAGAAAAGGAGAAAAAGAGGCAACAGATTTCTCTCAAGAACAAGCAGGAGGTCTTCTTCAAGCTCAGCCCTAAACCCAAAGATTTCCTCCATAGATTCTTCTCCAGGTATGTGGGATTTCACTAGTGGGTTTCTTTCACCCATTAGGTCCCTAGAATTCAGTCAGTTTCTCCGTGCTATATTCAAACATAGGGTTACTAAATCTTAGGGATTCATTGTAATTTAGCTGTTATAGTTTTCATAGTATTAATTACATGTTTCTTGGAGAATTAGTATAGTTTCATGTATAGAACTCAGAAACCCTAGGTTGTGTCAATTTCAGTATTTCATAAATTATGCTTGCTAGGCAGCTTAGACATACAATCATGCTTCAGAATTTGAATACCATATCTTTCAGTATTTGTATGTTGCATTCTCAGACGATTATCAGTATTTGAGCTATCCAGCATCTCAGCTTGCATTTTTATTGCTTATATTCAGTTGGGAGTAGACTTAGTACTGAGTGGACGAGGGGGTGAAGGCTTAGCTGTCAGATTAGGCTGAGACCTTTAGTAGCAGTCCCCAAGTCCCAGAATTACGGCGCCACCGTAGGTCAGAAAGGGGTCTGCTGTCTGATTAGGCTGGTCACCTTTGTCCCTTATGGACATCAATTTAGTGGATCCACATCAGATTTGTTTGTACTCTTGTCAAGGTATGAACACCCTTCCATCCAGGGTTACAAGTTGGCCCCATAGTTAGCTCAGCTTGGGATATGTCGGTTAATAGTATCTACCACAGTTAGATTCATAATGCATTGACCATGTACTCAGTATCTCTTTCAGTATTCAGTTCAGCGTATCACATGCATGTTAGTACTTGGTCATTATATCCAACTTAGCTTTTAGTTTATGCTTCAGTTTATATAGATTTCCATGTTCAGTTATTATGTTGTTCAGCTTAGCCCATATCCCGTATGCTCAATACATTCAAAGTATTGATGCATAATTTTGTGCTACATCATTTTATGATGTAGGTTCAGGCGCTCAGCATACAGACTGCACTTAGTTCGACCTCCAGTCCGTACTCAACAGCTTCATTGGTGAGTCCTCATAGTTCAAGGACGATAGACGTGCTTTACTTACCAGTCTTTACTTTTCAGTTTCAGATTATTAGAGTTAGCTGGAGGCATGTCCCAGCAACTCGTATCAGTTAGAATCTTTCAGACATAGACTAGATTCAACTTGAGTTGTTAGTGTTGTTTTCAGTCATCACTACACTCTTTATATATTTTATATTCAGACATGTTTTGGGCTTTTCCCACTTCAAATATTAAACTATTTTTTTCAGCTTTCACACAATATATGCTTTTAAATTGAAATTGTATAGATATGACATGCCATGGGTTATCTTGAGGTCACTTGTGATACTGAGCACCGTGTTGAATCTATGGGGTAGACTCGGGGTGTGACATCAGACTTCCTTGGCATCTCAACACATAATACAAACAAAAAAAGAGCTTAACAATTTCCCTTAAGAAGGACGTTACCCCATCTATCATTGGGAAAATCAAGCCTTCAATAAAAAAATCAGGAGGCACAATCAACAATAACAATTTCACATCCCCCACCATGAACATTAGTCCAAATAGCATATACCACTAAAATAACACATGGGCACAATTGTAGTAACACTTTCAGCCCCAAATATCACATTCTAACACAAACCTCATAAAGATGACAATTTTCCCTTAAGAATAACGTCACCCAATCCATAGTAGGGCCAAATCATGTACCAACATAAGTGGGTTACTCAGACTTAACCCAAAACACATATTTTTAAGGCTAAAAATTACCACAAATAACATGCATCATCATAACTTCAAGTTCTACCAAGTTAATCCTAAGCAACATCAACGATATAACCATAAATTAGGGATCCAAAATTTTTGAATCTCACCCAAAATCAACATGGAAATTTTAATGAGCATGCTTCATAATATGAGTTTCAATCAACATAAAAACACATATTTAACGTCGGAGAACTTATCACAAGTAAATATTAGAGGGAGAAAAGCAAAAATTGAAGCTTTTGAAGGTCAACAATAGAGACCCAACTCTTTTCCCGGAGAGAGACGGTGGCGACGACACTGATGAGTGGTGGCGAGGACTTGGTTGAGAGAAGGAGAAAAGTTTGGAAGAAGATGGAGTGATATTTAGGGAATTTTTCTTGAGAATTGTAAAGTTTTAAGAGAATGTGGAAGAAAAAGAAGGAGGGTGGCAGTTTTAAAAGAGAAAAAGAAGAAGAAAGGTCACCGGGTCGGTCTTTGGGTCGGGTCGGTCAACAAAATTTTAAAACTTACCGTGGTGCACCGCAAAATGCCATTTGCACAAGCCTTTGTGTGTGTTTCATGTTGCTTTGCACCAGCCGATATTGTGCCCATACTTGGCCTAACTTTCTGCTTGGTGGTGCATTGGAGGTGCGACACGCACAATGGCTCATACAGAATGCACAGGCCAGTGCACGTCATCTCCAACATAACATTTTTTTCTAGTTCGTTATTTTGGGGTGCCTTTCCCTATGCGACATGCACAATGGCTTGTGCAGACCACACAGGCTTCCATACCTCCCCTTTTTTCTTTGTTATTCCTCTTGATCATTTTTCCTCATCATGCATTCCTATAAAGACACCAAAAATAACAAAAGGTAACAAAAACTAAGTAAAAACACTTGGGTTGCCACCCAAGAAGCGCTTGATTTTTCATTGTGACTCGATGATAGTACCTCAATCCTCAATCATTTGTCGAGCATACGAAGCCGCTTGGCGTGGCCCCATCCTATGAGAGGGAATTGCTTCTTCAATACCTTAATCACATAATCATGTTGCCCAAGTGGCAACATCTCATTCTCAGGCATTTTTTAACCCTAAAATCATCATGCGTATCCACAATCTTGCCCTCAATACCGATCACAGATTCTACCCGAATATTATCCAGTGGCTTTATGGATTGGCATATGTTGAATGTCATATATTTGCTTTTCACTCAAAATTTGAGTTCAACATCAACCAAGGCTCTCCCCATAGCCAAAAATGGTCACGCCAATATTATGGGCACCTCAATATCCTCATCACAATCCAAGATCACAAAATTAGCCGGTAGGATGAGCTTGTCAACCTTGACCAATACATCAAATAGGATTCCTTCTGGGTGTTTGATGGACCTATCGACCATAAGAAGCCTTATAGATGTAGGACTAGGTGTACCCAAGAACAACTTCTTGAATATCACAAGGGGCATCAAGCGAATACTCTCCCCTAGGTCACACAACGTCTTTTGGAACACAAATAACCCGATAGTGCAAGGTATGGTGAATGCGCCAGGGTCCTCCTGCTTTGTAGAAATATTACTTGTCATCACAACACTACAATTTTGTGAGATATCAACGGTACCCATGTCAACAACACTCTTCTTCTTAAGAAGATCATTCATGAACTTTACGTACCCGGGCATTTGCATTAAAGCCTCGACTAAAGGGATATTAATAGAAAGTTTGCTAAACATGTCAACAAACTTTTTGAATTGGTTCTCCTCCTTCTTTTTGGTCATCTTTGAGGGTATGGAGGAGGTCCCTTAGGTAGTGTAGTTGGCACACTTGGAACATTAGGAGTCTCCTCTTCGACATAAACCATAATTTGAGGAAGGCACACATCCTCCTCCTTCTCATCAGACGGATCATCATTAGAAACAAAGTTGGGTGCTCTAAGATTCACCCCAACTTCCGACTCTTCATCATATTTTTCTTCAAGCACAACCTCTTCTTCTTCTTTGTCAATCGGTTACACAACAACCACCACACTAGGATTCTTCACTACACCACTCACCTTTCCGCTCCTTGTGATAATAGCCATAACATGGCCATAATTTTTTGCATTTGCCATCATGTCACTAGGGAGTGTTCCCATTAATTGAGGGTTCATTTGGGTGGACAAGTGATTCATTTGGGCCTCAAGATGCTTGATAGATGCCGAGTGTGAGCTCATCATTTAGTGAAGTATCGACACTTCACTTTTTAGCTCACTAACTCCACTATTGGTTGTCTCAACTTTTCTCAAAACAAGGGACTACATATCTTCAATTTTTGAGTGCTCGGGGTTGCTCACGAAAGGTTGAAAAGCAGAATTAACCTTAAGAGGAGGCACATAGGGGTTTGAACTCTGGTGATTATACTGGTACCCCTCCAATGGCTATCGATTTCTTTATCCTTAATCCAACCTTGATTCTCATCCCTCGGGAAATAATACCCGGGGTGAGAACCCGCCGACAAATAGCATATATTACCATCCACAATAGTAAACACCTCATCGTCACTAGTTTGAAACTCCGGAGTACTCATGGCATTTACCTTTTTAGCATTTCCAGCCCCTATCACATGCTTGGCCAAAAGGTCAATTTGCATTAGCATCTTGGCCATAGTCTCGTCCCATTCCTCATCTTTATGGTGCATTTCATTTGTCAAAATAGATGAGGTCTCAACAATGGGAATATCAGCCTACCTTGTGTGCCAAGCATGATTCATCTTGGTCATCCTTTCTAGAAGAGCCAAGCGATACCATATTGTTGGTCCATGAAGGTACCACCCGCGAGGTTGTTGGTGACAGACTTGTTCATCGAATTCAAAGCCCTATAAAAACTTTGGAGAAGGAAATTATTTGGCAATCCGTGATTAGGGAACACCATGATTTTCTTTTTAAATCTCAGCCACGCCTCATGTAATGGTTCGTCTTGAAGTTGATGAAAATTAGTAATTTTATCTCTCAATTGCATCATTCTTGATGGAGGGGAGAATCAAACCATGAATGCATCCACCAAGCCATTACACAAGGTGATTGAGCCTTTCGGTAGATCCTCTAAACATGTTGTGGCTTCTCCCATGAGAGAAAGGAAACAAGCGCAACCGAATATATTCTTGAGGAATGTTGTGGAAGATGAAGGGTTGGCAAATTTTGATGAAATTTTGGATATGCCTATTTGCATCATTGTGTGCAGATACTCGAAATAATCCCTTCATTCGTATGAGGTGAAGCATGGTACTAGTGACATGAAACACCGTGTTCATAACCATGGGAGGTAGGCGAACTACACCTACTCCTCTTACAATTTTGAGCTCAGGGGCAGTGTCCATCAATACTTCAACACTTTCATTGTCACCCACTTTGCTCATGGGCGGCTGCTCAACAAACAAAAACAATAATCAAAGTAAAAAGCGAACAAAAACTCACAAAGTGATTTCAAACATCAATGACAAACAATACTCAAACACCATTCCCAATAATAGCGCCATTTTTTATAACGCTCAAGTAACACTCTACATATGGTGGTGATAGCGATTGTCAGAGCAAAACAAAATTTATAATTTCCGATGGGAATCGAGGTTGATCCCACAGAGAATGGTAGAGTCGCCTATGAGATTGTCGTATATCAATCACCAATAGAGCCAATGTTCAAACAACAATAAAAGTAAAGAGAGGGGAAATCAGGAAATTAGGAAATTTATCACAATTTGCAATTCAAGCAAAGCAATAAAGTAAATACAGGATTTGTATCAAGAGAGATGATGACTAGGGATATGATCTGATGGGATTTAAGCATGGGTTAACATAATCGCTTAATTATGCAAATTCTTGTTAAATGACATGGATAACATTGTTCTTAGTTATAGATGTCAATATTTCGATCCAACAATCATATTTCTAATGGTCTTTGTTCAAGCACCATGGTTTTGACAATAACCAACCAATTTTGGCTTGGGGAAGTCACACTATTTCTAGCTTAGACTCTTAAATGGGTGTTTTCCAGCGAATTGAGCTATTTCTAACCTCAATCTAAATGGAAATCCCAAGTAGCTACTAGTGAATTCTCATCCGAAATTATGAACCTCTTTCTCAAGCAAGAACACAATCAAGTAATTTCAATCAATGTTTGCAACCATTAATTTTAGAGTTAAAACATGTAGAATTCACTAGACCCATATCAATTTAGAAATTAGAAACACAATTAAGCAAGACCCATACCGAATTTCAAATACTCATCATCAACACACCCCTAGACAAGGAGACTAGCCATTCATGCTTAAGGAAATAGAGAAAATACCAATTGGGTAGTTTAATTTCTCTTTCATTAAAGAAGATAATAACCAATATCCAAGCTCAATAGACTCTCAAGTACTGATCCATGAGAGGGATCCACAGATCGTGTATGGAACCATGAGTCATGGTTACCCCTCATGGAATCAGACCTGAGGGTTGATATTTTCCCCAGGATCCACGAGTGGGATCCACATCTCGTGGAACCTTTTACGAACCGTGGACCACCCTTGTGGATGAACTTCAGAAATCAAACAATTTTCCCAGGGAACCACGAGTGGGTTCCATGGCTCGTGGTTTAGTCCACGGCCCGTGGAACCCAACTTCGGGCAAAATTAGTAGTTTTTCATTTAATTTCTCAGGTTCTTTTTGACCTTTCCATCTTATTTTAACTCTGACAATAAGTCAGTTTAGGCTTATTTTAATAAGTCTTAATCAAATTTAGTTCAGTTTTCCTCATTCCTTTGCTCAAGCCTCAGAATAAAAGAAAAAATGTTTTTTCTCTTCATCCAAACCTAGGGCTTTCTCCTCCAAGCTTCAAACTTTAGATTTTCTTTAGGAATCTTCTTCTATCAGGTATGTAGGTATTCAATAAGGATTTTGTTCACCCTTATGCCCGAAATCTCAGACCCTTTTTATTGAAATTATGGGTTTTAAAAAAATTAGGGTGCTTACCCAATTATATTAAAGTTTACAGAATTCAACCCTTATGATTCCATCATTATTTATATCTTGTTTTAGAAGATTTTTACCATATTTTCAATAAATTGCATGAGTTTTATAAAGGTTTGAGAAATCAAGAATTTAGCCTAATATGTAGTATTTCTCGTGAATTAGTATATCCCAGAACCTAATTCAGAATATCATCATCAGAGTTTTAAACAAAGTTTGGTCAGCTTCCAGTTATAGTTTTTAGAAAATAATGATTTTAGATTAGTCTACATCTGACACAGTAATTCAAGACCTCAATTTTAAATGAGCTAGCATATCAGTTTTTGGGAGTAGTACTTAGCACTAAGTTGAACTAGGGTCCAACATACTCTCAAGTCTAGAACTTCATGCCCCTGTAGGATTATATAGCCCCTCAGTGGGCCTCAATTTAGTGATCACGACAGTCATGCCTTTATACCCTGGCTAGATATATTGGGTCCTCTCGATGGGGCATATACATCGAACTCCACATTAAGCTCATATGGTTTATGTCAGTTCATAGGCTCTCCCACAGTAGTAGCTTCAATAGTGTGCACTAGGCCCTCAATTCATGTTTTTATATCTTTCCATTATGGTATTCAAATTTACTCTTACATTTCATATTCTTATGCATGATTATATTTTGGGCCTATGTATTGCAGTTCAGTTTACAGTTTTAAATAGCATGTTAGCATTTTAGTCTGTTCAGTTACTTGCATATCTCATATGCTCAGTACACTCAATGTACTAACATATACTTTATATATTGCATCCTATCATGATATATGTCCAGGTTCTCAGATTCAGGCTCGTGACCAGTTCAACCCAACGCTACCCCAGTGATAGCCAGTGGTGAGTCCTTATCATTTAAGGACATATTTCATGTTGCTTTTTCCTTAGTCATTTTGTTTCAGTATTTTTTGGAGTTAGATGGGGGCTTGTCCTAGCAACTCATATGTAGTAGAGTCTTTAAGATATAGAGTCAGATTTCAGCTTTTTCAATCACTTTATATTTTAGACTTATATACATTCATTTATTCAGAGATTTTCAGTCTATATTTCTAAACTCGCAACTTAAATTCAGTTTAGCTTCTGCCTAATTATTGATATTAATCAAAATGCCTAGCTTATGCCAGATTAAGGGTTAGCTTGGGGTTACTTGTGGATCTAGGCACTGTTTACGTCTAGGGCGTAGGCTTGGGGCGTGACCAACTTGGTATTAGAGCATCATTTTCAAGAGTTATAGGGTGTCTAAAAGCCGCATTAAGTAGAGTCCTTTTCATAGGGATGAAGTATGCTACACTTATGAGAGAGAGGCTACGAGATGTTTTTAGGAAACACTACTTCTTTCATGATTCAGTATTGTGCGATAAAGTTTAGTTCAAATTCTCCCTTTCCAATCAATTCATTGTGCATTTCAGATCATGCCTTCTCATAGATTTAATGCTCATAATGCTAATCCTCTAATTCCAGACCATGAGGTCACTAATGCAAAATTCAGGAATGCAAGTTTTATATTCCTTTCAGTTAAATAAGATTTCTAAAGAGATGCCTTCGTTATTTATGAGATTCACTAAGTCCCTACTCTTAATCCAGACCAGATTTCATGTACTATCAGTTGTTCTCATGCCCTCAGTATGCATACAAGCCTCATGAATTTAGCTCAGTTTATATTTTGATCAGAAATCAATTTTCATTTTAGTACTTCAGCTTTTAAAACTCAGTTAGTGGGATTGCATCTCTTTCCTTACCATCTCATCTTACTAAGACTTCGTTCGAGGATGAATGATCCCAAGTGGGAGATATTGTAACACCGTGAAAATTCTAAGCTAAGATCCAGACCATTTTCATATGTTTTTAGATCTAAACCAGATGATTTCAAATGGTAAATAGGTTTTGGGATCAATAATTATGTGTGAGAAGTGTATTAGATATGCATTAGGGTTATAAATAACCTCTAGCTCAAAGTCGAGTTGAAAGCTTCCTTACCGATTGAGTTTAAGTGTAAGATTTTTTTAGGGTCAACTTCAAATGATCATAACTCCTAGAATATAAATAGTTAGGTGGCCTAGTACCCACCAAATTAAAGATCTTTCAATCTTCTTTCCAATGCCACAAACCTTGTATCAATACAAGTCCATAGTAAAAAGTTATCAGTGTTTTACTAAATGTGTTTGTCTATCAAACTAACAGATAAAAACCACGAGAGGAATCCATGGCTCGTGGATTAAACCACGGATCATGAATTAAACCACGGATTGTGGATTGCACTCGTGGAAATTAGTCCTGCAAATTGATTATTCACTTGAAAACTACGAGGGGGTTCCACGGGTCGTGGAATGATCCACGGGTCATAAAACCAACTCGTGGAAACAGTCCAGAAGCCCGAAAAGTGGTCTGAGAACCATGACTTCCATTCACGAACCGTGGTTTATTCCACGGGCTGTGGTTCATGTCTGTGGAAACCAACGATGAGTTTTTTACAACAATTTTACTTAGTTTTCTCAGGGGTATTTTCGATTTTTCCCACCTTGCTTTTTATTTCTAAACTAAATTGTTTTAGCACTATTTGTAGAGGTTTTATCCGTGCTTAGTATTTCCTCTCCTCATTCCATCAATTCTAGTTTCAAGAAAAGAAAAGAAAAGAACGCTCTCTTTCAAACTAAAGACCCAGGGTTCATCCTCAAGATCAAAACCTCTATGTTCCATTCAAGATTCTCTAGTAAACAGGTATGTGGGATATCAATAAGGGTTTCCTGTCACCCTCATGCCCAAAGTTTCAAATTTTCAGTAAGATTTTACAAGTTATGATTCTAGGGTTCTTATCCAAACATATATTTCACTATGAATTCAATTTCTTAATGATTCAACATAACTACTACCCTTATTAGAATGATATTTACATGAATTCTTACAAATAGATTTCAAAACCCAAGATTTTTGGGAGAGGTAAATTTTAGCTTGATTTTAAAATATTTTTTCAAAATGTAGCTTTTCCTCAAGAATTTAGTTCAGCTTGTAAGCATCTAGTCTAAACATGTTTAAGTTTCCTCATGATGATTTCTAACTATGGAATTTGTCCTCAAACCCTCAGCATATTGTCTAACCCCTGACTTCAAACTATGATTTTGAATTGCATATTTATTTCAGATTCTAGATTTGTTTCCAGTAATTCAATTTCTTAGGATGGTGGGTTATGAACACCTAGTCAGTTTATGTTTCATGCATTTTCAGGCAGATGCCCAGTTATTCAGAACTTACATGATTAGAATGCTTTTAGTCTCAGTAATCTTTTGCATTAGAAATTCAGTATTTTGAGCTATCCATCATTTCAGTTGTAATGGTTTCTTTACATATTCAGTTGAGAGTAGACTTAGCACCGAGCGGATAAGGGGATAAAGGCTCACCCATCAGTTTAGCCTGAGACCTTTAGCACTAGTCCCTAAGTTCCAAAACTACAACACCACCTTAGGTTATATAGGGGTTACCCGTCAGTTTAGGCTTGATACCCTAGTCCCTTGTTAGACATCAGATTAGTGGATCCACGCAAGAAAATATTTGTACCCTTGGCAAGGTATGAACCCCCTTCCAGCTAGGGTTACATGTTGGCCCCATAGTTAGCTCAGCTTGGGGTATATCGGTTAATAGTAGCTCCCACATTTAATACTCAGTTAGTGCATGACCTCGTAGTCAGTTATTCAATTCAGTATTATTCAGTTTCATGTTATCTACTTGTTCATTGCATCAGTTCACCTATTTCAGTATTTTTAGCATGATTAGTAGAAGGAACTTCCCTAAAGATTTACTTTAAACATGACTTTTGGCATGACCCGTGGTATTCAGCTCAGTTGCACTATTTCATGACTTATAAACATAATTCATCTCTTAAGTCCATGGATTCTCAAGTAACAGTTTTATTTATATTTAAACATTATGATCTTACAGTTACAATCCAGAAACATGATTTACATTCTCTTCAGTAAAAGAGCCTATATTCTACAATTTAACTTATGCATTCTCAGATATACATACTTAGTCCAGCTTTCAATTATGTTTCTAGTATGTACATGTTTTCTCATATTTTCAAAGTTATTGCATATCTCACCTGCTCAGTACATTCAAAGTACTGATCGTATACCTTCTTGTGCTGCATCCTTTTGATGATGTAGGTTTTAGTTCTAACTCCCAGGATCATGGTCAGGTAGATCGCAGTTTCCAGTCAGCTGGGAACGAGTTCTCCTTTTTCTGGGAACTCCAGTCAGTTAGTAGTTAGAGCGGTTATTTTAATTGTTATACATTAATTAGAGATAGTTGGGGGTCATGTCTCAGCTAACCATAGACAGTGTTAGTTGAGGCTTCTTAGACAGTCAGTTAGTTGTATCAGTTTTCAAATGACTATGTATTTCAGTTTATAAAGTTCAGTTTATTACAGTACTCTTCAAGAGCTCAGCATATGTTTCAGCTACCATAATGTTCTTATTTCAGTTTACATGTTTTTATTCAGTTGCTCATGAAGTATGCCAACATGAAGGGTTAACTTGGGGCTACTTGTGTTTCCAGGTCTTGTGTTACGTCCAGTGTGTAGGCTCAGGGTGTGACACCTAAGTTAGCTCAGCTTGGGGTATGTCAGTTAACAGTAGCACCCAGTGTTTATATTAAGTTATTGCATGAACTTGAAATCACTTATTTCAACATATTATTGTTCAGTTGCATGTTTAGTTATTTGGTCATTGCATCAGTTTACGTGTTTTTAGTCCCATATTTAGTTTATCCTCTCATGTTTAGCATACTTAGAATAGTGCATACCTCATATGCTCAGTACATTCAAAGTACTGATCGCATACTTCTTTGCGCTATATTGTTGGATAATATAGGTTCAGGCGCTCACCATCCAGATCGCGGTTAGTATGATTCTCCAATATCCTTAGCAACAGAGTTGATGAGTCCTCATATTTTCGGGACAAGATTTATGTCTTCTTTATTTATTCAGTCATTCATTTTACAGACAATTATAGTTAGCTGGGGGCTTGTCCCAACAACTCATATTAGTAGAGGCTTTCAGAGATATAATCGTATTTTATCTTACACTGTCAGGTTTATATTATAGACTTATTATATATATATTCAGAGATTTATAGTTTACACTTCCAACCTTATAATTCAGTTTAGCTTATGCTCAGTTACTGTTATTAATTAAAATGTTTAGTATATGTCAGACCATGGGTTAGCTTGGGGTCAGTTGTGGCTCTAAGCACCGTGTCGCACCTAGGGTGTAGGCTCAGGGTGTGATACTTAATTTTTCCCACATATCAAATTTGGGCCTGTCAGCACTCTCATCATTAACTTTATTAGTGTGCCACCATAACACCATATCACCACTAAAATATCTGACAATCATGGTTAACTTATCATTTGCAGGAACATGAGAAGTAGAAAATTAGTGCTCCTAGTTCCATGAAAAAAATATCAATTCCTTGGCACCATGAGCACCATAAAAAGACTTAGGTACAAGGATATTAATTTTGGCATGTTCTTCTCCTTCACGAGGTGTATTTTCAATAGCACAGTGAAGGACCACCACCTCAACCTTAATATCTTTGTTTAACTTCAGTAGGCCTTCAACTTGTGTACCCATTGTTCTATGAAAGTTGAGTAATTATGACATCTTCCCATCAATAGCAACATGATAGTTCTTAATTTTTGCATTGATGCCATTACTTTACTTTATGACATAAACCATATCTTCATCATCTTTGGCCTGACCAAGCATGGCTTCTAGCAACTTTCTCCTATAACTTGTTCTAGTTACTTCTGTCAACCATCGATTAAGCATTGAAACCTTTCAATCTGATAGAAGTTGTAATGGGGTCAACTCCTTTTTGTTCAATACCACTCGACAACCACACATCTATGGATTCAACCCTTACTTCTTTCAGTCAATACTTAGTTTGCCTAGAGTTACGAAATTGACACAAGCACATACAAGAAATGTCTTTCTCAACTTTTTATTTCACTCTTGCCATAAAGTAGCACACAAAAATATCCTAACAAAATTTATCCAACACATCAAAATTTGGCTTGTGAATGGCCTTTTTGTGCCTACATATAAGCCACCGGACCCAGTCACATGCCAGGAACATGACCTTATCCTAAAATAGTTGACAACTCTAATTTCTACATAATCCGAATTCAAAATTATGAAATTTAAATTACAACATTAAGATTATCAAAACAACTTCCCCTGTAAGTCTAGCCACTCAATACTGAAATTGTGGAACTTCCAGCATGTGCGAGGCACTCGCCCCAGTGCCAATATAATTTTGGTACCTATAGGATAATTTTATGTCATATCCTGGGTGAGCATGGACATTTTCATGCCAAGCCTATGCCCACGCCATGACATTGGCTTGTTAGCTTCCATCCACCTTGCCCTTCCACGCTATCATAGCTTGCCTTGCTTTAGCCTACCTCAGCCTTCCTTAGTCTCCTTTATCCTTTCCATGCCTTGTTATGCCTTAGCCACACCTAGACTTTCATGCCTTAGCCATGCCACTGCCAAGGTCTTGCCATCCCCTATAGACATGCGCAATATGTTACAATGCCAGCAGACTTGCCTTGATCAAGTAAACATAATCCTAACCATAGTCATTGGGCCTTAGATAGATCCATCATGTAAATCACTAGACAAACCCGAGCGACTAGAACCATCAAGTTAATGGTCTAATAAACTTCCCCACCAAATGAGCTCTTTATCCGCAATGAGGCTAAATCTAAGTACACCTTGTCTTTACCTTCAAAGTGCTACAATAATGGTTCTTTCTCCCAAGTTGCATCACACTCAGGTTTTCCCTTCCAATAAACCAATTATTTTGTTCGCCTATTCTTCTTGTTTAGACCCAACATCTGGTGATCTACAACATTTTCAATGACCTCCTTATATTATTATTGTATAACAGAAAGAGCACGTCTAGTTGCTAGCCTTGTAGGATCCTTATCATCTTCATGAAAAGGCTTCAGATAGCTCAAATGAAAGGTGGAGTGTATCGTTAGTCGTTATGACAGATTCAACTGGTATGTTATGTCACCTACACTTTCTATCACCTAAAAAGGTCGATCATACTTTGAAATCATCCCATGATGAATTATCTTGCTGCTAATTTTCTTTTAGATTTAGGGAGTTAGCTTCAGCGACATATTGTCAACAACCTGGAATTCCAAGGCACGCTGATTTATGTTAGCATAATTTTTCATTCATTTTGTTGCCTTCCTCAAACTGTCTTGTGCTTCATCGAGCAACTGTTTCTTGTTATATACTTATTTGTAAGCATCAAGACACTTGCCCTATACCTTTGATATAGCAACTTCTAGCAGCGTATTAGGCTGGATACCTAACATCAACTCAAAAGGACTCTTTTCAATTGCGGATGAATTGTGCAGGTTATAACAAAACTATGCACTGTCTATTAATTCTACCTAGTTTCTCTAACCTATAGTCACATAGTTTCTCATATACTCTTCAAGTAGATGATTGATTAATTCATTTTATCTATCTATTTATGGATAATTCATTAATGTGTACTTTAGATCAATACCCATTATCTTGAACAATGTAGTCTAAACCCGGCTAGTGAATCTAGGATCTCTATCACTCACAATATCAAGTAGAACACTAAAGCTTTTCAGAACATACTTATAGAATAATTCATCTTCTATTTTAAGAAGACAAAAAGTAGGAGAAGAAATAAAAATATCATACTTAGAGAATCTATCAACCACAACCATGATTGATGCTTTGCCATCAAATCTTGGAGACTTGCTAATGATATCCATAGAAATAAAAGCCCACGAATGCTCCATAACAAGTAGAGGCTACAACAAACCAACTTCTTTCTTCTGTTCAGTCTTATCAAGTTGACATACAAGACAAGACTTAATATAGGCTTCAATGTCAGCCTTCATTTAAAATAACTTCGAGACAATAGTGCCATCATCTTTTCAACACACAAATGACTAACATAGATAGTATCACATGTTCTCTTAAGAGTTTTTGTTACAACCCATCACCTTGAGGTACAATGATTATCCCCCTTGAAATGCAATAAATTATCCTTGATCCAATACCTTCTAATTATCTCCTCTTTCACTTGATCCATCAATTTCACATATAAAGAATCATATACAACACTAAAGTTAATCTTATCAATGCAATCAGATTCAAGTCTAGTGAGTGTATAAACTGCATCAAATACCTCTTTGTGACTTAATGCATCCACAACTTGATTTTGCTAACCTAATTTGTGTATCCAAATAAACTCATATTCAACAAGTATCTCCTACGATTAGTCTTTCTTTGGACTCAATTTTTGTTGAGTTTTGAACTAAGTATTGGCCACATTATCTTTCTTCACAACAAACTTCATTCCGAGCAAATACACATGCTAGATATAAAGACAATGGAGGACCCACACAATCTTCTTTTAATGAGCTAAATACCTTTGCTCCACAGGATTTAATTTTTTATTCTCAAATGCTACCGGGTGTTCCTCTTATACTAACACACCACTACCTGCATAATCAAAAGCAAGGTGTGAACTTCAAATAGAAATTAAAATCAGGCAGCCGCAATATAGGTTCAGAAGCAATGGCCTTCTTCAATAAATTGTAAGCCTTGTCACTTGATTCTGACCAAACCCACTTTAAGTTCTTCATCAAAAAATTAGTCAATGGGGAAGCCTTCTTTGAATATCCCATAATGAAATTCTGATAATAGTGTGTTAAGCCTGAAAACAATCTCAACTCTTTTACTACGTTTGGTGCCTGACAGTCCATAACCACTTGCAGTTTCTTAGGATCTATTTAAACCTAATTTTCACTAACCAAGTGACCCAGAAATTTGATTTCATTGCTAGCAAACTCATATTTTTCCATCTTGACATAGAATTGAAAATCTCTAAGTCGTTGCAGCACATTTCTCAAATGCAGCAAGTGGTCTTCTAAGTTTCTACTATAAATGATGATGTCATTTAAGTAAACAACTACAAAGTCATCAAGGTACTCATAAAGAACATTGTTCATTAGGTTTCAGAAAGTAGTTGCGGCATCAGTTAACCCAAACAACATTACAAGGAACTTATAATTACCATACCTAGTTACAAAGTGATCTTTGGGGCAACACCTTAATCTATGTGCACCAAATAGCAAAACCTCAAATCTAACTTAAAAAATAAACTAGCCTTAGAAGGACTATCAATCAAGTCTTGAACCAGTGGTACTAGTTACTTGTTCTTCACAGTCACCTTGTTCAATGCATGGCAGTCAACACATATTCTCAGACTTTTATCATGTTTTGTAGAACTAAATTAGAGCACCATATGGAGCCTTTGAAAGCTGAATTATTACACCGTTATGCAACTCACATAATTTCTTCCTTAGTTCTACCAACTCTTATCGAGATATGTGATATGGAGGGTATGTTGGTGTCATTGATATAGGAATTAGTTTGATCTTGTGATCAATTTCCCTCCTTAGCGGCTACTCTTTTAGCCATTCTAGTGGTATTGTATCCATTAATTCTGTCAGCAATTTATCAAGATTATCCAAAACTTCAATCTTCAAATCAGGTTTTAATTTGTCCAAGGCATCAAAGAAAGTAGTTTCACCCTTCTTCAAGCCTTTTTCAAATGTAATGGATGACTGGTATGCAACAACTCTGGTGCTTTTCAAATTTTACACCCCAAGTCTAAACCATGGACATGGCCGGCACTCAAAATCAGTAATGGCCCGAGTGGAGTCTTGGTCCGTCCTACTACTATATTGAATGCTAATAACTATGCAGAACCTGTTAAGTAAGATAAGCATGCAATAATCTGAAAAGTAGATTTAGAGCTTTTATAAATCAAAGTTTGAAATCTGAATAGTAAATATGTTTGAAAAACAATGATAACTGACCCCAACTAACTAGTCTATGAAGCCTCTAATACCAAAAATAGTTCACCAGGACAAGACCCAAGATTACCTGAATAAGCTCCTAGCAACATCTAACATCTACTAATAAATTTAGATAGACTGGAGCCTTCTTAAGGTGAGGAGGTCTCACTAATGCTGGATGAATAAGATCTATTGATGTATCTGCTGTCGATTCTAAACACCTGAGTCTGCATCATATGAAGATGCAACATCAAATGGCATCAGTACATGTGGATGTATGGTATGTAATACAACTGATGTGCCACCACTTTACGACACTTTCGACTCCTTTAAACTAAGAACAATCGTGCGTTTTCAAGCAACCATTGTCGTTTTTGATATTTTTATGTTGTATTTTCAGGAAATGGAGACAAACATAGAAACGGAAGGAAATACGCGAAAAAGAGCAGTCTGGATAAGAGTGACGGCCTGAGTGACGGCCCGTCACACATGTGACGGTCCGTCACAGTGACCGTCACACCAAGGCAGCACCACTGCCTAGTGGTGACGGTCCAGGCGACGGTCCGTCAAGCCAGTGATGGTCCGTCAGCCTGGCCGTCACACCTGGGCAGTCCGCGACGCGGAATCCGAGCGTTTTTGGGATTTGTTTCCTAGACTCCTATAAATACCCTATGTTAGGTTTATTTTATTTGTGAAGCTTTTTAATATAGTTCTCCCAATAGTTTAGGAGAAACATGGAGATCAAGAAACACGTTTTACACTTCTTGAATTCGTGTTCTGGATTTGTTCTTGGGATCTTGGTTTTTCTTGTTCTTGGAATAATTGAAGATTGGTTTTCATTATATTGTAAGAATCCCTTCTCTTTATTATGAATACAATTCTCTTCTGTTTTCTTTATTGCATGATTAACTAAACCTCCCACAACTAGGGTTGTGGGAGCCATGGCAAAAGTAGCAATATAGATTCCGGGTAGCGACGGGTTAAATATGTATGTTGTCACGTTGTTAATCATTCGTTATGTAACGTTTTCTAGTGGTTGCAAACATTAGAACATGCCTAGGTTTAATTTGCTTGAGTAAAGAGATTAAAACCGGGATACTTGATTAACGACGAGGATTCGAGACTACTAACTCTCGTCTTATGATTAATGCTGTAACTAGATTAATCTACTTGATGTTTAGGATTGAAATCTAAAAGCATACCTTTTCAAGTTCGAGAGAATTGAAAAGTAAATTTGTCTATTTGGTTGAGAAACGTTTAGACGATACAATTAATTCAATCACATCGTGACACGCATATAGAAAGAACCCCGTTAAGCCTAGAATCGACTTTGTTACTAATGCCATGGTAAGCACTTCCCTAGTTCTCTCTCTCCTATTGATTATCATTCATACGTTAAGTGTTTGTTTTGTTTACAAATATTGATCACAAAACCCCCCTATTTACCGGAAACTATTGACCATTAGTCACATACTTCACTAAAGGCTTAATCTTCACCATATTCTCTGTGGGATTCGACCCCAACCTTTGTTGGGTTCTATATTTGACTACGACCGCTTACGCTTCGTTAATTTGAGGTGTAGTTTGGGCGTTATCAAAAGTGGCGCCGTTGCCGGGGAATACGGTTGTTAATTAAGTCTGGTGTGTTTATTTGACTCTTAGTCATACTTTCCTGCTTTTACGTTTTTTTTTGTTGTTTTTGTTTTTGACAGGGTACAGAGTTGTGCATGCCAAGTACCCGGCGCTCGGGTGAATCAACATTACCTTACGACCCCGAGCTTGCTAGAACGTTAAGGCGGAATATGGCCGCACAACAAGAGGCAGCAAGGATCGCTGCAGAACTGCAGGCCCAACAAAATTTGAATGCTGGAGGTCTGCAGCACGATCTTGAGTTGCATGATGAGGACAACGATTTGGATGGAGTTGGCGCTACGGGCGCCATTGTTGTTCCACCGCTACCGCCCGGAGCCAAGTTCAACATCACTAGCACGATGATTCAGCTGTTGAACTTGAGAGGAGTATTCCGTGGAGCAGCTGGTGACGATCCAAACCGTCACTTAATGAACTTCGTGGGTATCTGCAAGTCGTTTGAACTGCCGGGCGTGAGTCAGACAGCGATCAGGCTCAGGTTGTTCCCGTTGTCTCTGTCTGATGAGGCAGCGTTATGGTTGACAGAACTGACCCCCGACTCTATCGCAACTTGGGGAGAGTTGAAAGGAGCTTTCCTAGAAAGGTTCTTTCCTCCCTCTAGGATGATACAGTTGAGGGACGAGATTAGCAACTTCAGGCAGCAACCATACGAAGCATTGCACGAGACCTGGTTGCGATTCAAGAAGAAGCTGACACAATGCCCTAACCATCAGCTGAACGATGAGTTTTTGATGCAGACATTCTACAGGGCACTCAATTCGGCTACCAAGCCGACGTTGGACAACGCAGCAGGTGGAGCGTTTATGGGTCGCACTTTTGCCGATGCCACAACTATTTTGGACAGGCTCACCAAAACCAACAGGGCCTGGCATACACGTGATTCAGAGGTACCAGCTAGTACTTATGCAGTTGGTGTGTCAGCGGAACAGCGTAGAAAAGATGAAGAACGGGACCAAGACATGGCCTATCTAAAAACGCAAATGGACCTCTTGACCAAGCACTTGATGTCAGGAAGTATTGAGAAGGTGAAAGCCGTGGGTTCGCAAGGTAGAGCAGCAGGGGTTGAATCTGATGAGGAGGCCAACTATTTGGGGGGTTTCCAGGCCAACGGCCAGGGAAACCAAGGTCGGAACTATCAGAGAGACAACCACTATGAGAAAGGCGGCTACAAAGATCGCGACCAAGGAAACTGGAGGAACAGCACCGATAGAGGTGGGTTGTATATACCACCGGGTAATAGGGACAAAGCTGGCAACGAGGCAGAGACGTCCAAACTTGAGAACATGATGGCGAAGATGCTGCTGAAGGTGGAATCAACTGACTCTGGAGTAAAAGAGATGAAGACTGAATTATCAGCATTAAGTCAGTTAGTGGGTTCACATTCCACCTCGATCAAGCAATTAGAGCAGCAAGTGGGGCAAATCTCGGCATCTCTGAACCAAAGGAAGACAGGTACCTTGCCGAGCGACACCACTCATCCGAGGAATGACGCAAGCTGTATGGAGATCACCACAAGAAGCGGAAAAATATTACCGGAATCACATCCGGTAATTCAGGCTCAAGGTGATGTTGCGGATGATGAAGAGGCGGTAGAGGAGGAAACCCCACAGCCCGCGGAGAAAAGCAAGGAAGCTGAAAAGCTTCCAACTATGATGCCTCGGCCACCACCTCCTTTCCCACAGCGTTTGAAGAAGAAAGCTGACGATGGTAAGTTCCTGAACTTCATGACCATGCTGAAGCAGATTTCAATAAACATACCATTGGTGGAAGCGCTGGAACAAATGCCCGGTTATGCCAAGTTCATGAAGGACTTGATTACAAAGAAGAGGTCGGTAAGTTTTGAACCGGAAGACAACCGCCACCACTGCAGCGCTATTTCTTCAAGGTCGTTAGTCGAAAAGAAGGAAGATCCAGGTGCTTTCACTGTTCCCTGTACTATCGGGAAGCTCAACTTCGGAAGAGCATTATGTGATCTTGGTGCTAGTATCAACTTGATGCCGCTAGCAGTCTACAAACAATTGGGTTTGGGAGCTCCTAAACCAACATCCATGAGAGTAATGATGGCTGACCGCTCAGTAAAATGACCGATGGGAATCTTATCTGATGTGCTGGTCAAGATTGGTAAGCTTATATTCCCGGCGGACTTTGTGATCTTGGATTGCGAAGTAGATTTTGAAGTTCCCATAATCTTGGGACGACCATTGTTAGCCACAGCAAGAGCACTGGTCGACATGGAGAGAAACGAACTGATCTTTCGATTGAACAATGAAGTGGTCAAGTTCGATGTGTCCAAATTGATGAAGCAACCAAGTGACATGAGGGTGGTCGCGGTCATCAAGGCTATTGAGGAAGTCCCTGCGAATGTGTATCTTGAGGAGAAGGGTTGTCTGGAAACCCGAGCTGTTATGAGAGTAAGGTCGCGATCGCAAGAGGAGAAGCAGGTAAAGGAAAGCGGTGAAAGATCAAGAAAACAAAAACACCGCAAGAGAATTTGCAAAGAAAGAGCGAAGAAGTTGTCGCGACTAGCGATGGAGCCCAAAGAGGAAGCTGGAATGCCACACTCCATCGAGTTCTCTTGTTTTGGAGACCCTGGCGGTCTCTAACATCATGTCAGAATCTGAGTCATATCGACTTCACAGGTATTCCTTTATTCTCACAGTTTTTAGTTTTCATATGTATGCATTGGGGAAAATGCATGAGTCTAAGTTGAGGGTGTGGGGAAACCTGTGAGTCACCACCGAGGGTTTTTGTTGCCGAGTTCTTTTCCCTCCGGTGTGCTATCTAGTAGAACCGGCATGTTTAGGTTGTTATTTTAAAAATTTTGTTAGTTGTTTAGCAAGCATGGCATTTTTTTTGTTTAAAAACAAGGCCCCTTTAAAAAATTTCTGGTTTTGTACTTAGGTTGAAACGATTGACTGTCTGGATCCTTGAATGTCATTGTGTGATTATGATTAGAATGGGTATGCTTAAGCCGAGCGGTTGTTGATAGTTGGTAGCGATATAGTTTCTTGGTGCCAAGAGCGTGTGAGATTATTGTTATAAATTCTTACTCTGTGCATGCATCTAGAACTTGCCCGGTCTATTTTGTTAAGTTCGAAGTTTGGTTGCTTAGGAAAGGATCACAGGCCCTTTTTGTATGCAGTCCACTTAACCCAAAAGACCGTCCAAATATAAATAATCCCTTTTTGATCCCTGTTTGAGCCATAATTAACCTTGTTCTTTCAATAACCTGTCACCATTCCTGTTTAACTTTGAATCCCTATTTTGGCCCTGGTCCTTCCTTGGACATCGTGCACCTCAACTCAGGCAATCAGCCTAAGTTGAGGGTGGCTACTATAGAGGTAAACCCTATTTTGGCCCTGGTCCTTCCATCGACATTGTGCACCTCAACGCAGGCAATCAGCCCAAGTTGAGGGTGGCTACTACAAAGGTGAATGATAAGAAAAAGAGGATGAAGAAGAGTGGTTGGGAATAGAATGAAAATTCGGGTGTGTGCCTAAGAAAAGAAGAGAAAAATAAAAAGAGATGAAAAAGATCGAAAAAGTAATAAAAAGAATTGTCAAGATAAAGAGGCAGCACCTGTAGCTAGAGAGAAGGAAATAAAAAGGTGAATAAGGATGGACAAAAAGTTATGCGGTAATAAGACGTCGGTAGTTCCAAGGAGGGCGTAGTCACTAACCCCTAAATGTATCCTACCTGCACCTGAAACCTCATTACAAGCTTAAACAAGTCCTGTAGTGATCCTGAGCGGCTTTCTGAAGAACTGAAATAGAATAGTAAGGGCAAGCCTATGGTATCGCATGTGCATTATTTGAAATCATTTGTGAGTGTGAGCGCTTACCTAGTCCCAAGTCTTGTGTGTGGGATTTCTTTGAGGTGAGGGCACCAAGATTTCTGTATTGTCTATTGATTGTTAGGATAGCTACGCATGTGTATGCATAATATTCTATCATATCAGAATGACATGTTCGGATCCATGCAAGTTAGTGTTTCATACTTTTGTGTGCTACGAGGGAGCTTGAATTAAAATTGAATAAGATGTTGAATGACCATGAGTTGCTAGAGACACGAGTTTGTTTTCTTAGTTGAGTCGTCGTGTTGTTTTTCTTTTATGTTATGTTGCTTGAGGACAAGCGAACGTTTTAAGTTTAGGGTGTTGATGTGCCGCCACTTTACGGCACTTTCGACTCCTTTAAACTAAGAACAATCGTGCGTTTTCAAGCAACCGTTGTCGTTTTTGATGTTTTTATGTTGTATTTTCAGGAAATGGAGACAAACATGGAAACGGAAGGAAATACGCGAAAAAGAGCAGTCTGGATAAGAGTGACGGCCTGAGTGACGGCCCGTCACACATGTGACGGTCCATCACAGTGACCGTCACACCAAGGCAGCACCACTACCTAGTGGTGACGGTCCAGGCGACGGTCCGTCAAGCCAGTGATGGTCCGTCAGCCTGGCCGTCACACCTGGGCAGTCCGCGACGCGGAATCCGAGCGTTTTTGGGATTTGTTTCCTAGACTCCTATAAATACCCTATGTTAGGTTTATTTTATTTGTGAAGCTTTTTAATATAGTTCTCCCAATAGTTTAGGAGAAACTTGGAGATCAAGAAACACGTTTTACACTTCTTGAATTCGTGTTCTGGATTTGTTCTTGGGATCTTGGTTTTTCTTGTTCTTGGAATAATTGAAGATTGGTTTTCATTATATTGTAAGAATCCCTTCTCTTTATTATGAATACAATTCTCTTCTCTTTTCTTTATAGCATGATTAACTAAACCTCCCACAACTAGGATTGTGGGAGCCATGGCTAAAATAGCGATATAGATTCCGGGTAGCGACGGGTTAAATATGTATGTTGTCACGTTGTTAATCATTCGTTATGTAACGTTTTCTAGTGGTTGCAAACATTAGAACTTGCCTAGGTTTAATTTTCTTTAGTAAAGAGATTAAAACCGGGAAACTTGATTAACGACGAGGATTCGAGACTACCAACTCTCGTCTTATGATTAATGCTGTAACTAGATTAATCTACTTGATGTTTAGGATTGAAATCTAAAAGCACACCTTTTCAAGTTCGAGAGAATTGAAAAGTAAATTTGTCTATTTGGTTGAGAAACGTTTAGACGATACCATTGATTCAATCGCATCGTAACACGCATATAGAAAGAACCCCGTTAAGCCTAGAATCGACTTTGTTACTAACGCCATGGTAAACACTTCCCTAGTTCTCTCTCTCCTATTGATTATCATTCATACGTTAAGTGTTTGTTTTGTTTACAAATATTGATCACAAAACCCCCCCATTTACCGGAAACTATTGACGACTAGTCACTTAATTCACTAAAGACTTAACTTTCACCATATTCTCTGTGGGATTCGACCCCAACCTTTGTTGGGTTCTATATTTGACTACGACCGCTTACGCTTCGTTAATTTGAGGTGTAGTTTGGGCGTTATCAACAACCAAATGAAATATATACCTAAAGCAGAAAAATACTGGATAAGTACAAACCAAATGCTAGATTGTGGTATGCTAACTTATGAAATCAAAAAACAAGTATAAAAGATTTGTAAATCTGTAATGCAAAGATAAAAATTGGTATTCATTAATAAGTACTGAAAATATTTTTATTTTGTTTGGGAGTTTCTCTTAACTGATAAATATCATGTGAGCACGTGATGTCCAATCTCTGGCCTAGTTGGGAGAGCTATTCCAGACCTTGCCGGGATAAGTAACTAAACTGAGTTATGGATCCATGTCTAAGCCACTTTAGGGCCAACTGAGGAGTCACCTAAATTAATGGTACAATCCTGTCCCATGCTAGCATGATAGTTTTATATCTTGGGTTGGTTGAACCTTACTCGTCTCAATGCTAAATAATCCTCCTAAACAATGCTCATAAAATAAAGCTTATCTAAGGAAACTGAAAATCTGATGTAGAGCTTTCTAGCTCAAAATCATTGTATATGACATAACTAGTGAGCCTGGTGCTCAATTAACTGAGATTTACTACTGGTGATCCTGTAAGCTCAAAATTGCTTTTCTAAACAAGATTTCACTTCCTTCCCAAAATCATGCTCTAATAGCTACAACTGATTTTGCTGAAACTCTTTTCTGAAACACTTTTCTAATGTTCTGAAACTACTTCCTTTATGATAGAAAACAAATGCAATATAACTGATATAACAATGCTTTCAAAATATTGCTTTCCTGCTAAGAAGGCGTTCATGGGGTAGGATGACATGAACCATAATCCAACGATAATGAGATATAGGGTAATCATCACGTATATTACGAGAGTAACAATAAATAACTTAGAGTATAGGAAAAGAACCAAAAACCACCTACTTTGGGCAAAATCCCTAGCTCTAATCTCTTTTAAAAACTAAAGACTGAAGATGTAGGTCATGAGGAAGAATAAAGTTCTACACTATGATAGTCTTACATACACGGAAGAGAAGAATCTCAAAGAAGAACCTCCTTAATTACTTGAGAATCTATGATCTTGTTAACTTGAAACCTTAGGTTGAATGACTTAGATCCTTGAGAGAATTCCTTTAGAGAAAGGTCGACTAAGCTGAGCGTAATAACCCCTTTTAGGTGTTTAAACATTGTGGGGAAATTCCCTAAGGTAAGGAAAGGACCAAACTATCCCCAACTTAACCTTTTAAAACATGTAGGAAACTTCATCAAATGGCTTATCTCACGAGCCGTGAAGTAGCCCATGAGTCGTGAGGTGGCTCATTGATTTGATCTAGAGACTTCAAAGTCTCTGTTCCTATATCACAAATGGTTTCATGGACCATGGGTCCTCCCATAATTCATGGACAAAGTCGTGGAGTCTAGGGGAGGCTTGAGGGTGTTGGACCAAACTCAAAGTTGGTCCCATGGCTCGTTAACTCTACCATAACTCGTGAGCCTACTAATGTCCTACGAAGAAGGCTTGTCAGATCCCACATCTGGGTTCACAACTCGTGGGTCCTCCCACGACTCATGACCCTGATCTTGGAGTCTAAAAACTACAGAAAACCATCCAAACTGCTGGTCAAAATGCTAGTTTTCAAAATCCGAGTTGTTATAATATCTCCTACTTGGGATTATTTGCCTTGAATAAAGGTCAAACCAGAATGAACAGCAACTGAAAGGCAACTCAACTACTATCTCTTAACTGAACTTGCTAGGAAGGGTCATAAACACAAATAGGAAGACTCAAAGCATAAATAAAATTATAGGAATAAAAAACACTCAAACATAAAGCACAAGGGCTCAAACAAGATGAGGACTATTACTTTTGGCATTCTCATCCTAAGGAGTGAACAAGTTAGGGTATCTAACTTTCATATCATCTTCAGCTTCCTACATAGCCTCTTCAACAAACTGGTTTCTCCAAATTACTTTTACAAATTTTACTTCCTTAGTTCTAAACTTGTGGACCTGATGATCAAGACTCTAACTGGGACCTCTATATAAGACATAGTTGTCCTTCACCCCAACACTCTCTTTAGGCACATAAGAGAAGGATCACCTACAAACTTCTTATACATAGAAATGTGAAACACCGGATGAATTGGTGCTAACTCTGCTGGTAGCTTTAACTCATAAGCTACCTTACCAATCTTCTTTGAAATCCGATAAGGACCAACATAGCAGGGACTAAGCTTCCCTTTCTTCCCAAATTGCATAACACCCTTCATGGGTGAAACTTTTAGATACACAAAATTATCAACTTTAAATTCTAGATCCATGCGCCTAACATCAATATAGGACTTTTGGCAACTTTGAGCAGTCTTTAATATTTCCTAACTGGTTTTGACCTTTTCCATAGCCTGATAAACTAAGTCTTGCCCTATTAATTCTGCTTCACTTACTTTAAACCAACCAATCAGAGATGTACGCCTTCATTCATATAGAGCCTCATAAGGAGCCCTTTGAATACGGGAATGATAATTGTTACTATATGCAAAATCAATATTCGATAAAATGGTCATCCTAATTACCTTCAAAGTCGTTACTGCAAGCTCTCAACATATCCTCCAAAACTGGGTGGTGAACTCAATGCCCCTATCTGAGATAATTGATAGCGGGACTTCATGAAGTCTGACTACCTCATGGATATACAATCTGACATAGTTTTAGGCTAAATCTGTAGTCTTAATTTCTAAGAAGTGAGTTGATTTTGTCATTGAGTCTACTATTACCCAAATCAACTCATGATGTCCTCGAGATCATGGTAAACCTGTAATGAAGTCCATATTAATCATCTTCCACCTCAACTCTAGGAGTGCTATGATCTGAGCCATGCCATATGGCCTTTGGTGCTTAAACTTAACCTGCTGACAATTCGTGCACTTAGCAACAAAGTCTGCAATATCCCTCTTCATACCATTCCACTAATAAACCTCTCTTATGTCATGGTACACCTTTGTAAATCCTGGATGGATTTAATACCTGAACTGTGCGCTTCGGCCATGATCCTATCTCTAAGACTATCTATATCTGGAACACATAATCTACCTTGATTCCTCAAGACACTATCTCCCCCTTGTGCGAAAACAAATACTTTCTGCTTGTGAACTTTCTCTTTTAACAGGATCAAAATGGTGTCATTGTTCTACTTTTCTTTAACTTCCACTACTAAGGATGATTTGACTCCATTTTGAACACGCACACTAACCCATTGGAGTCTAAGAGATAAACTCCTAAACATGCGAGTCTATGCACTTCCATAGCTACCTCTTTCTTTTCTTTTTCTACATGAGTTATACTTCTCATACATAATTGTTTAGTGCATCACCAACTACATTATCTTTACCTGGATGGTAGAGAATACTCATGTCATAATCCTTAAGCACTTTGAGCCATCTCCTCTACTTGAGATTTAGCTTCTTTTGGTTGAAAACATACTGAAGACTTTTGTGGTCACTAAACATATCAACATGCACACTATAGAGATGGCGTGCATGTTCAGTGCATGGTAGTCAACATACATTCATATACTTCTATCATGTTTCTTTTGGAACTAAATTGGAGGACTATATGGAGCCTTTGAAAGATATATCATTATAGCCTTAAGTGATGTGCCAGGATTTCACAACAATTTTGACACTTTACAACTAAGTATTTTATTAATATAATAGAATTTGTGTTTATATGCAGGAAAACATGGTTTTAGGCTAAAATTGACCAAGTGTTGATCTGTAATAGAGAATTATGAACCATGGAATCAAAATCACAAACATATCCTATTGATCGTAGAACATGATCTAAAGCCTTACAAGTTGAAGTGAGAATTACAGCTTATTTGATGGACTGTAAAAGCAAAAGATGGATCGTGTTGTCAATTGTGAACAAGATCTACAAAGGTGATAAATTGGTCTCAAAAGTATGGCTCATTTGAAAGTCCATAGAATCAAAGAACATACCCATCTATTCAACTATAGAAAAGGATCAATAGAGGTGCAATATGAAGCTCAAACTATGGCCCTTTTTATGGATCATGAAACCAGTTCATGGGTCCATCTTGTCACTCATAGATGAGGGTTTTCAGGAGAAGTGTTTTTTTGATCTCAAAGTCATAGTTCTAATGACAGACCATAGAATAAGTTTATGAACCATGGACTGACCTATAGAAACCTGCAGTTCTAGCTTGACTGAGTAGAATGACGGTTGACTCTCAAAGACCACGGACCATAGTTGTAAAGTATGGATCGTGGAGTGATGATGCAACCAAGTTTTCCTAGTTTGTTTAGGATATGATTTTATGTCTATAAATACTGTCCTTAGGGTTTCTTTGTTATGTTATGCATTATTATTGTTCTGTTACACATATTTGAATAGAGAAATGACATTGTTGCTTTGATATTAGTTCTTGAATGTTTGTCCTACTTTGATCATCGATTGGACAACACAATTCCATTTTCACTACTCTTATCTTGTAAGTTAATTATTATGAACTCTACAATGTCTTTTGGTATAATTCTTACAAACATAATGTAATGATCCTCCAGTTCATTTTCCTATTTTTCATGCTTTTTCTACATTTTGAGCTTCCCCATAATGGCTACAGGTCATTTATGACTTATCGGGACTAACAATTCGGTGTCCGAGCCGTTCGTTAGATCATTATGGATATTTTCCTATTTTAAAACTTGAACTTAGAAAATCTTTGACTTCGGTCAACTTTCTTGGTAAACATGCTCAGAATTGAATTCTGACAGTTTTGTTGGCTCCAGAACAGGATTTTTTGTCTAGTCGGACCGTTGGTATGGGTTTGAGTACCTTTAGTTTAGTTTTGTGTTGTTATCTGTGTTTTCAAGCCAATTTTTTTGGTTGGGTTGACTTTGGTCAATATTCAGAGAAGTCGGCCTCGAATGGAAATTTTGCCAGCGTTGTTAGCTTTGAAATGTCAACTTTGGGCTAGAGGGACCTTTAGTTTAGGTCCTGAGGCTTTCTGACTTGTTTTGGGGTATCAAGTTTTGAGTTGGTTTAGGGTATGGGCCCATTTTTGTTAAAATGATCTCCTTTGGGAGTTTTATCGATTCCATTGAGTCCGGAATGCTGTTTCTGGTAGGGTAGCATGGTTGGTTTGTGTTCACGAGGTTCAAAATGAATCTCGAGGGTCCATCGGGTGACTTTTTAGCCTTTGTAGATTGTTGGTTGCTGCTTTATTATTGCAGACCAGTTTGGTCATCGCGACCATGAGTTAGCCATCACGTTCGCGATCCAGTCCATCTTACTCTACGTGATCGCGTGGCTTGACCATTGCGACCACAATGGTCTGTCTTGCATTTCCTCGCGATTGTATGGCGTCCCTCGCGATCGCGAAGAAGGACCCCATACATCTATTTAAGAAGCCAACTTCATTTTCTCCTCCCAAATTATGAAATTCCTACACTTTCAAGCATCCAAGCTTTGATCCTAGCTCAAATTACTCAGTTCTCTTGTTCTGGTAAGTCCCCTCTATCCCTTATCTCTTTTCCCGTTGTTTAATTCTCGTTAACTCCATTAAATTTTGTTGGTTTTCTTTGATAATTCTCTTGAACTAGTAGGACCTTGGGGCTATTTTGAGCCCCGAAATGAGTCTTGTTCGTGCCCAACTTTTGGGTATGGGTTCTCTAACCCGTTGCAAAGATAATGGTGAATTTTGTTTTCTGTTTTGTTACACAGGCCCCGAGGGTCATTTTTTGACCTAATTTTTGGCTTGAATTTCCGTATAGCATTATGAGTGTCATTCTTCTTGTCTTGACACCTGGATTATGTTCTTGATAGCGTGGCAACTTTCTAAGGCTGTTCGAAAGGGAAAGGCAAATGTGTGACAGTTCATGCTTGTGGTTCGGCCCTGAGGTAGGTTACGGTTTACTTTCCTAGACTGAGTTTAGTTAGAGTTTATATTATGTATGTTACTGGAACATTAGGTTGGACTCTAGGTAGAATTAGTCTTAAATCATGTTACTTGTATTACTTCGGCCATTTTAGATCATAGATTAGATTTATTCATGTTATCCTTAGTCTAGAAGCCCGTAGTATTATTGTGCCTATCATAGAATCCTTAGTACTCTTTTAAGAGGTTTTAGAGGTAGATTGGTTGCTTAGCTACTTTCATAGTATTTTCCCATTCTTCCCACTTTATTTTACCATTGTGCATAACTGTGGGCTCGAGGCCATACCTTGGATTTGGGAAGAGTTTCCAAGTCAGTTCTTTTGATTGGAGGGTATTTTTGCCCTATTTTACCCGGTGTGTGCTATATTCTCTGAACATGGAAATTTAAATGCCCATTCTATATTCTCATGCCATCTGTATAAAAAGGAATGATTTTCGAGGTTTTGGTTCCAAACTTCAGATTTACTACAATTACTATGATTTTCGGACCTTAAGGGAGAGTATGTTGGTTTTTACAGTTGGTTTTGAAAAGGAAAGGAAAAAAAATACTATTTTATGCCAGTTCAAGGAACGTTTTTGGACCTTTTCTCCGTTTACTTTTCTATTGATGAGTCCGATAATTTATTCTGAGTGCCTACATATGTTGATGAGTCCGATGTTAAATTTCTGGCACCCGACGTGATATTTCAGGTTTCACTTTCTATGTATATATTGATGAGTCTAATGTTAAATTTTGAGAGCCCGATATGTTATTCTGGGTTTCACTTTTATACATGTATGGATCAAATCATCTCCCTTCGCATTGCATTGGCTTGAGTATATTTGGATTGTCGGTTGCTTGGCTTAATTCTGTTGTTACATTCCTTTTCAGTGGTTCGGTTAATTCTGTTTCCAGTTTTATAACTATATTTAGGTGGATCCCTGTGGTTAGCTTACTTTACTGTAACTTATATTATATATTATCTTTCTGTGCTTGGTCGGCCTATGATGCCTACAGGGTACCTATTGTCTTGGTGCTCATACTACACTCTGCATCTCTTTTTTCTGGTGCAGAACCTAGTACGAGCCACCCTCACTGATCCTCCCATCATTTGAGGCCTGTTGTAATTCAGTTTGTGGTTGGCTCTTAGTGCCTTAGAGACTTTACATGCTTTCCATCTTTTATTTCTGTCTATATTTTGTATTTTGGATAGACAGAGTCTGTTGTATAGCTAATCCGTACTTAGTCTCTCTTGTACAGGTGACACCAGGTCTGGGTTGGTTATCATGTATGTTTTGTCTTCTTGGTCACCTTAGGGCCATATTTTGTATATTTAGTACAGTTGGTATGTATATATGCTATTGGCCTTATCTCCCTTATTTATGTCTTCCGCTTTTCTTACTTTAACTGCCTTTATTATCTTTCGCATTATTGGGTTTGGCATGCCTACTTGGAGGGTTATGTAGGTGCTATCATGGATCGATTTTGGGTTGTGACAGAGTGGTATCAGAGCTCTAGGTTCACCGGTCTCCCCAATACAAGAGCAAAGTATCTAGTAGAGTCTCATGGATTGGTATAATGATGTACGTATCCAATATGTGAGAGGATATAGGACATTCCTCGAAAATATTTCATCTTGTTTGATTCCTTGTCGTGCGTTCTTGGCTTGTTCAACTTCTAAGTATTTTTGTTTCACTCTTTCTCAGATGGCTGGGATGATATCTATAGCGGGCGAGGACGAGGCCCCTGCACCTGCAGTTAGAACCCTAGCTAAGGGACGGGGCAGAGGTTGACCTAGAGGTCGAAGTAGGGACAGGCTGCATCAACAACTCAGGCCTGAGCTATACTACTATCACCAGAGCCTAAGGATAGACTTGATGAGGTACAATATGAGCTGGAGGGTGTGGGGCCAGCCTAACATCTGGCAAGTTTCGTGGTGACTCCAGTATTGCAAGATACTTTGGTTTGGTTATTGGGGTTTCTTGAGGGTATGACTCCACCAGCAGCTTCACCAGGTACTCCGATTGGTTCCCTGGTTAGAGATGAGGCTCAGACTTCAGCTCAAGCGGTAGCACATGGTTTAGGAGCACAACCTGCTGCTCTGGCTCCTAGATTGGAGGTATTGCCAGTCCCTACCGTTGTTCCACCTATTCTTGCCAGGGCAGTTATGTCTTCTGAGGAGGCGAAAATGCTTTGTAGATTTCTGAGATTAGGCCCTCCAAGATTTTTGGATGCTTCTAGGGAGGATGCACATGAGTTCCTTACTAGCTATTAGGAGAGATTGCATAATTTGGGGTTAGTGGAGTCGCATAGAGAAGATTACACTGCGTTTCAGCTGGATGGTCCAGCAAAATAGTGGTGGAGGTCATATATGTTGACACCCAATTTTTTACCCTCCACATTATGAATTAATTTTGAGCCTTTTTGAATTTTAAACAATTTTCGAGGTAATTATTTTGTAAAAAGGGATAAATTTTTTTCCAAATCAGCTTTATAATAGTTCTGAGTAACAATTTATATTTTTCATATTTAATTATGTGGAATTTATATAAGTTTACTTAAAGAACTATTTAAAAGTTTAATTTCATAAAAAAATCTTTTTAAAAGATTAAAAGCTTGATTTTTCTTCAAATTAATTCAAAATGAGAGATTAACTGAGTAAATTAATCTTTCATATTTGTTAAGATAAGTAATTATATGTTAAACACAATAATTATTTCAAATCATTCAAATTTAATGAGGCTCGGATGATTAATTGTAACTAGTTCGTCTCTACTCCAATTCTAGCCTAATTTCTTTAAATCGTTTAAATTTTGGCAGAATTTCCCTGAATCTTTCTTAATTTGTCTATCTCCTAAACTTAAAGTGACCACATTTTGCAAATGTGGCCATATCTTCAACATCCTTTAACAACTCTTTGTTTCCAGCCATTTGGGCCAATAAATCCCCAAATCCGCCAAGCCCACCCTCCTTTTCCCCTTCTACCCGTTTTGACCCGGCCCAACCCAACACCCATCACACCTTATACTCCCCCTCATCTCACCTCAACAGACCAAACACTCCCCTTCTTCTCTCTTCACTCAAACGACAACAACCCTACGAACCCTAGCGCCTCACCTTGTTTCCCTCCCCCCATTTTCCTTCGTCCCCAGTACAATCTCGTGAGCTGGGCACGAGATTTGTACCATGAAGGTACTGGGATGACAACGTGTCCTCAATCCATGTCTCCCCTTTGTACGAGTCGATCAAAATCATCCACGAATAGTACGATATGGATGAGCTGTGTTCTTATCCCTTCAATAATTCGAAAATCCTGAAGGAGTTTCCCAAAAAATCCTTCAAAACCCCCTTATCCCACATCGGTGAAACTATGAAATTTCACCCAAATCTCCCCCTATATAAACCCCACTGATTTCACAGTGTGGCTAAGCTTGAAGGCCGGCTGAAGGAATTCTTTTAAGTCTTTTAAAGAACCAATCTCTGGTTCACAAGAGTTCTGAAGCATTCAAAGCGATTTGAAGGCTGAAAGAACCCTAAATAAATCCTTTGATCTTGGATTTTTTGGCCAACAAATTCGTAGTCTGATTCTTCAGCAAAATGAGCTTAGCTCCGGCGGTAGTGAAGCTATTCCGACGAGGCCTGTAGTCCCAGATGCTGCTCCAAAGAAGGTAAACACCCCACCCTCTTATGTTTCTTATTTAGCATTATGTAGCATCATAATTTTTTAAAGTTCTAGGATGGTTTTCACTGGTCTTTCTTGATTGATATGGTGCCAAAATTTTGCAGTTGAAAGTTTAATGATCTGTTTATATGAGTTTATGGTTCCATCCTAAAAGAAATTCCTAGAATTCTCATTTGCCTCCTCTTTCTTTGTTCCTTCTATCCTAAAAGATATTGTGTGTATTTCAAAATTTATCATACACATATCAACGGCTTTCATGTTTCTTTATTTTGATCGTATGGGTCATTGGGTAGAATATGTATAAAAACATGAGCTTTCGTACCTTTTAAATCATATTATTTGCTGCTTAATTCTTATTTTTCATGCCCTCAATCAACCTGTGATATTTAGGATTCAGTAGCTGTCGTAGCTAGCTCTTTCTTTTCATAGAAGCATTTTATTAGAGCAGTTCACATTGTGGCAATTATGGATTAACTAGTTAGTCATCTTTATGCTCTTTCATATGCGTTCCTCTTATGTGTTGATAGTTTCATTATCATTTTAGGTAAGATGCTTAGCTTGGCAAAGTTTGATTGATAAATGGTTCATTGTGTGTAAAACAGGCCATTTTCAAGAGTAAATCTGGTGTATGTGATTCTCTGTTGATTTAAACCTTGTCCTGGTGTATCATGTGTTTTCGTTTCTATCTCACCAATGTTCTGCCGTCTTGCCCTTTCTTGAAAAAACAAATGAATATGTTGGATTATTGAATCATTCACATTGCTTTCCCTGATTTAAAGTTGTCTTGAATCTTATTTCGCATGATTCTTGATTTTAGGATAAAAAAGTAGGGTACATCTTGTCTATCTATGTTCATCAATTCTATTTTGTTGGTATGGGTATGCTTGAATCTTTTCTTTCAAACCTAGTTGTTTTCTCCCCTTGTCTTAGCAGATGTCCATACCAAGTATCTAGGCCCTTCCCACTTTGAACAAGTTATGAATAGCATGATAAGTAGCACGTCTTGGTGATTATGTGTTTACCTTCCCCTATTTGATGCTGTCTAGAATGCCATTTTGTTCTTCCAATAGGATTGAGAAATTCTTGACATTGGTCTTTCTTAGGTCCTGTAGCGAAATTCATTCTTTGGTGTAGTTCTGCTCATGAAATTTTGAATTCTCTCTCTTTCTTTGTTCATCTTGAATGAGTCGATGGTTCTTATCTCTGTGTTTTACAAGTTTCGTAGTTAAAATATTAAAAACTGGTTCTAATCCTTTACCTTTTATTTCTCATGCATAAACCATCGAGTCCAATGGAATCAAAGCCAGGCCTCTTGCATTTCTTTGGGGCTAAGCTCAATAGTCGGCTCCGCCCGGACAAACAGCGTGCAAGGCAAACAAATAAACCTCTGGGCAGCTAGTATACAGGTGGAGGCAAGAGGGTAAAATGGGCTATAGCCCATAGAAAACAAGTCAGCAGCAGCAAAGTATAAAGGAAATGGGCCAAACCCATGTGCAGTAGCAGCAACGCCCAAAATGGGCATGAAATTCAAGGATATGGGATGAAAGTCCATGAATTAACAGCAAGTGGGCCTTAAAGCCCAATTAGACTTAGGACAGGGTTTTGGACATAATGTCCAAGTTGTTTAAGCCAAAAGGCTTAATCACTCCTCTTTCCCTTTAAATTCTTTATATATATTGTTTAGTTAGTATTATTTGTAATTAATTGAACTCTAACTTTAACTTAGTGGATTTTCCCCAAAAAAGAGTTAGCCTTTCTTGCTTAAACCTTTCTTGTCTAAATCATTTACTGTTTCTTCTCGTAAAAAACACGTTAGAAGTATTACGTTTTAAAACTGTCAAAAAGAAGGCATGCTGTTTTCTTTCCTTTAAATAAACTCTTCATGTGTTTTCCTTCTCAAAATATTTCTAAATCAAGTTATATCTACCATGTTTCCTAAATCAAAACGAGATGTTTTAAATACAATATCTTTTTTTAAAAGTTAGTCAAAATAAGTTGTATTTTCAAACAAGTTCGGATAACCGCGAGTTAGCGGATACTCTTGGTGCCTTAACACATTTTCAAGAGTATTAATTTGAACCATTACCCAAAATCTCGAATTTTTTTCAAGTCATTATATGTTTTAGACTTTGAAATTTTTATAAGTTTTTCTTGGTTTTTTCTTTTATAAAATTAAGTGGCGACTCTTCTTTAAAATTGAAAAGTTTTGAAACTTTCACTAGATTTTTGAAATAATTTTCAATACAAGTCAGTTTTTCCGAAAATAGAAATGGCGACTCTGCTGGGGATTATTCAACTAGGTTCTAACCTCATTGGTTTCAACTAACTTATTTGATTAACTATTCGAATTGTAATAATTAGAAACTTTATTGTTTTCCTTATTTGTTTACTTTTTCAAAAAATATAAATTGTTCATGGCATTTTTCGCCTCTCTTGGCAAAGCATTAGAATGAATTAGGGGTAAAAAGGCTATTATGAAAGTATTTGCAATCGTTCTTAACAAAACACACAATTTTCAAAATAGACGAGTGAAGTAGTTGACCCGTGGTCGGTTAACGGTCACTTGTTATTTTAGCCCTGGTTGTCCGCCCGGGTTCCCTGTCAATTTCAAAACCTCTTCAAGAAACTCAAGATAGAGCAAAATCAAATGCCGAAATAGGTATTGACCTAAGACGTCTTAATATCCAAGGGATATTAAGTCTATTAGTAGAACCACCTTGTGTTCGAAAGGACCCATGCCTGAAAGAACAATCATCCCCTACGTGCTCAATTGAAGGATATGATATCGAGTTGTACGAACCATTGTCCCTCGGGGTTGGGATATATTTAGATAGTCTTTTATTTTCAATATTGTCATTCGGAAGACGTTTGGAATTCCAAGAGGTACAAGAAGTTCGAGAACGAAGGACCAACAACGACGACCTAGTTTAGGATTGTATCCCTGCGTGGGACTGATTTCTGATGTACATTCCTTTTTTCCTTATTTTTTACCCTATTTTATTTAATCTGTTTATGTATAAATATATTTTGGGGCAATGGAAAGTTTACAAATGACATACACATCCTTCAATTCGTTAGGCCTATCTTTAGCATAAAAATGTCACATATCCGTATAGGACGCGCTATAAACTATTATGTGATATAACTGTCTTACGTGCTTATACGCATTGCTCGAATCAAAGGTGAATTGGTTCGCTCCTATTTGAATATTTTTAGAACCTATAAGCAGATTATAAGTCCACCACGCAAGGTCCGACCAAAACTGTTCTTGGAGTTCTTCAAATTTCCCAAAAAAAATTCAAAGACTTTTTAAAACCTTTTTAAGTCTTGTTTAGAAAACGAACTCAGTATATCCTTTCAGGGCCCGTTCCCTATCTTTTAAAAATTTTCATTTCCCCACCTCGACACAGATGTCAAAGAATTCAAAAGACACATCAAGTGTTACAAGACAAGTATCGAAAGATAAAAACTCGACAAGTTAACTCTCCTGATAGAATCTACTTACCCAAAATCGACGTGAGAATTTCTGTCCGTCGAACCCTCAAGTCGATAAATACCCGTGGATCAATTTGCCTTGATGAAAAGCAACTTTATGTGTTTATATTTAGTCAGATATCTTTTATTGTTTATCATTATCAGGATCTAACATATCGGCCTTTGAGTTGTTTTACTTCAACAGGTAATAGAAACTGATATGTGTTGACAAAACTGGCCGAACATCCTTACTTCACCCGCTCTAAGGAGCAAATAGATTCCTCCTCTAGCCATCGCTTCTCTAAGGGAAAAATGAGTGACAGTGAGGAAGAAAATGTTTTGGCTGTAAGAGATAATATTATCGCCGAACAGAACAAAATGATTGCAGATTCGGCAAGAAAGTTAAAGAAAATGCAAGAAGAGGTACAAAAAGCCAAGGATATGACTAGCCTTGCTATTGCTGCCAACACTCCAACTCTGGGAAACTCTCAACTCCCTCTCCAGATCCCTCCACTCAATTCTCCATTGACAAAGAACCAACCAAGAGATATCCCTTCCTCCTCCGTACCTAGACCTTCCAACGAACCTCTCTCCAACAATCCTCCCTATATCGGATCCTTGTACCAAACTCATACTCCTCTTATCCAGCACACTAACCAAAGCAATAACCCGAATGCCTACATTCTGCAAAACCTCCCTCCAAATTATAAAAATACGCCACCAAACACCTACAACTCCCAGAATAACCATCCCAACATCACTAACCAGCATAACTATACCACAACATACCCAAATGTTGTTCTACATGTCCAGCCTCTACCAATCAAGAATATACTACCTCCAGCTTTCCATTCTATGGTAGAACCATATACCGCCCTCCTATTAAGCCCCGAGCTTGACCACTACAAGGAGAAAGAGAAAGAGTTGAGGGCTACAGAGAAGAATCATGATTATGACATGGTGCAGATGAAGGAGGAGATAGCCAAGATCAAGGAGTTTTGAGGCTCGTCCTATGAAAAAGGCTATGACTAGGATGATCTCTGTATCCATTCGGAGATGGACCTGCCAGACGGATTCAAGATTCCCAAGTATGAAACCTTCAACGGTGTTGGAAATCTCGAAGATAATTTGAGAAGCTATTGTGACCAAATAGTCAGCGCAAGGAAGAACGACACCTTATTGATGAGAATGTTCAGTTAGAGTCTAAGCGGAGACGCCTTTGAATGGTTCACCTCACAAAAACTGAAAAAATGGTCTGTATGGTGCAATTTGGCCCGAGACTTTGCTCAAAGATTTGCATATAATGTGGAAGTTGTCCTGGATTGATACTCTTTGGGTCGCATCAAGCAGAAATCAAATGAGGACTTCCGAGATTACGCCTACTGGTGGAGAAAGAAGGCGATGAGAGTTCGGCCTCCTATGACCGAAGAAGAGATAAGCGCAGAATTTATGCGCTCTCAAGAGTCGGAGTTCTATGACAAGATGATATCAACAGTTAAAGAAAAATCCGCCGATCTAGTTAAGATTGGTGAAATTATCGAAGAAGGTCTTCATAGCGGCAAGATTACCAAATCCTCGGCATCCTCAGTATCGGCAGGGTTTCCCAAGAAAAAGAGTAAAGAAGTATCTTCGGTGTCCTCTAGCGCTAGCAAAAAATCTAAGAAGCCCTTTGGAGCCAACTATAAAAAATCACTTGTTCCAACAACCCCTCCCCCAGCTCCATAAAATCCTCAGCCAATTTTCTATACTCAACCTATTTACTAAGCTCCAAAACTGAACTTGCATCCCATATACCAAGCTTCACAACAAAATATGCAACCCACTTACTAAGCTCCTCCTCAAAACTTCCAAGTGTATCAAAAGGCTCCCGAGAACCAAAACAATCGCCAGGTTTCTCCACCCACTAATAATGATCTCCCTCGTCCAAATTTGGAAAAGAAATCCCTTAGACTTTCACCTAGTTAGCTGAAAACATGACTCAGTTATATGAGAGATTGAAGGCTGCTGGATTTATTCAGCCCATACAACCTAAACCTGCAAATTCTGACTCTTATTTCTTCACGGCTGATCAACACTGTGCTTATCATTCCGGAGGAGTCGGACATGATACTGAAGATTGGATCAACCTGAGGCACAAAATTCAGGATTTGATTGATCAAAGAGTGATCACACTACAAACTGCACCGGCCAATGTTAATAACAACCCACTCCCGAATCACGGAGAGGCCACTATTAGCATGATAGAGGTCGATGAAGAATGGGTTGTGAGAAAGTCAATAGTGCCGGTTATCCCTAAAAAGTAGGAAATGCTAGAAAAATCTATATCTACTTTGAGTATTGCTGAACTACCCTTTGAAGGGTTAATGCGCAACAAGGTCTTGCAAGTCACTGTCAAATGTCAAGAGAAGATTATAAATGGAGTTTTGATTGATGATGGTTCATGTCTGAATATTTGTCCATTATCCACACTCACTCATCTAGACTATGATTCGAGAAAGATTCGCCAAAGCATATTCAACGTGAGAGCCTTTGACGCCGGTCAAAGAGACTTTATCAGGAAAGTTAACCTATACATCCAAATGGGACTCACTCAGTTCCTCACAGAATTCCAAGTCATGGATATCACCACTATCTACAACTTACTTTTGGGAGGACCATGGATCCATGGAGCTGGAGCCATGCCATCAACTTTGCATCAAATGGTAACGTTCATTTGGGAAGAGCATGAGGTGGTGATCCATGGTGAGGGAAGCCACTTGAGCCGTCCTAACGGTTGTGTCCTTGTGATTGAAGAAGTTTCGAGGGGAAGCGATTTATACACAGTGGAGATCGTGAATGCCACTGGAGAGGATCTTTCTCCTCAAACTCCCATGCCACCAATATACAAAATGCTTGTGATCACGATGGTAAAGAGGGGATACGAGCCAGGTTTTGGGTTGGGCAAGAATTCTGACGGTATGACTGAGCCCATAAGCATTCCTGGGCAGTTGACCAAGCATAGCTTGGGGTATGTAGCCCGAGTGGGCAAAGCGAGAGTCGAAGGAAAAGAGCAGTCAGGACCGCCCAAGCCACTTCCTCACTTATATCAGTCATTCCTTGTGCGTATTGCTTCCCCAAGTGGCAGGTTAGAGGATGGAATCAGAAAGATGTTTGAGGAATGTGATGCTAAAACAGAAAGAACCTCCGAAGCAGCCACGATTAGGGATGCCAGGCCTGGAAAAAAGTTGCAGAATTAGGCCGCAACTCCCCTCGTGACTCTCCGCTCGGCTGGGTAGACAAAGACTCTATTTTATAAAAAAATTGGTGATGGTCCGGATGAGGCTCCATCCCTTTATGACTTAATATTCCTCGAACTATTTTACCGCTTTTCAAAAGGCATGGACCTACATTCATGCGGGTTGTAGCCATACTTTTTAAATATTTTCGAATTTCAATAAAAGCCTCCCATATTCTAAAAACCTTTGTTATTTATTTTATCTACTTGGTACCATCTAACTTATTTTGTTTATGGTTTCAACAATAATAACTTAAAACCTTCTAATGTCATGCCAAGAGTTGACTGAACCAGTCAGAGGATACAATATTAGAGCCGAAGGGCATTTGTTAAAGACACCATGGTCTTAAAACGAACAACCAAGAAGTCTAAGAACTCTAAAGACCAGGAAAAGCCCCACCTAAAAGAGTTTGAGGTGGTCAATCTGGGAGGCAACGGTAAAGTTAAAGAAATCAGCGTCGATTTTCGTTTGTCAAAAACACAAATAAAAAGAACTTATTAGTCTACTCAAATCATACATCGATATCTTTGACTGGTCCTACATTAGTAGGACCAGAATGAGCACAAACATCATCTCTCAAAAGTTATTGGTCAATCCAGAATTCAATGCAGAGAATGGACAGTTAATCCTTCCCTTCCACGAGACAAAGGAAAGTTTGCAACAAATTGGCAAGGACTGTACATCATCAAAAAAGTGCTATCTAGAAGACCTTTGATTTTGTTCAAGATGAATGATCAAAGTATGGCCCAAGCCTATAGCAATTCCGATGCTGCGAAGAGTTACTACGCCTGAGAATGGTTTTTTTCCTTTTATTTCCTTCCCTGTAATCGCATTTTCCGATTGTAATAGTTTTGCACTTAGTAAAAGCTTAAAATTTCCATATCCTATTCCTACGAACTATGTTTGACCTTAATGCTCAAGATTGAGATACGTAGGTGGCTCGCATCGGCTTCGGTCAACCCCTTAGGAAATCTATCTTTCCCCTTCCTATCTTCAACTACGTTTGACCTGAATTCTCAAGAATGAAATACGTAGGCAGCTTGTGTCGGCCTCGGTCACCCCTTTGTTTATTTCTATTTCTCTCACTACAAGTGTGGGAACTACGTTTGACCTGATTCCTGCCTCAACGGGATACATAGGCACCATAATGGCCCGGTCATATCACACTAGGAAATGGAAACTGGGCAGAATATTTGAGAAAGGAATCTCAAAAATACAGAAGGTGAAGGTCATTTTCACACAAAATAGGAGCAGTCTTGTGGGTACGTAGGTACCATAATGGCTTGGTCATATCACCCCAGGAAATGGAAACTGGGGAAGAAATTTTGAGAAAGGAATCTAAAAAATTCAGAAGGTGAAGGTAATTTTCCAACAAAACAAAAGCAGGCTTGTGGGTACGTAGGCACCACAATGGCTTGGTCTTATCACCCAGGAAATGGAAACTAGGGCAGAATTTTTGAAAAAGGGATCTCAAAAATTCAGAAGGAGAAGATCATCCTCCGGACAAGTCAGAATACAGAATGTGCTGAAGAGCAACCAAAACGAATATCGAGAAAGAACCTCGTAATCCCTACAGAGTCTCAAGTCCCTTGCCAATGGAGTGAGATTCATCGCAAAACCTTTAACTGGGGCTGAGATTTTGAGGAAGACCTCAAAATTTCCACCAGGCTTCATTCAAGAGTTCAGAATTAAAATCCGTAGAGTTCCCCAACATCGAGGGATCATAATCTACTTTAAAAATCCCCAGTTATAACAAAGTTCGAGGGGAATTAATCCCCAGCTATGACAGATTTTCAAAAAATATTTCAAACTCCCCAGCTAGGATGACAGAGGATCTCCAAAGTCTGCCAGCAATATTTCAGAAATGTCAAGGCCTCGAGTAAAGGAAATTCGTTGAGCTAGCACATGACATGATGGGCAGATACCTTTACAAACTATCTTTTTTCAAAATCGTTGTTCTCCCAAAGAACTGGTTTGAGAAATCTTTACAAAAAAGATTAGTTTTACTCCTTTATAATTTGATTTTGTCTTATGTCTACCGTGACCCAGAGAGAGTCGAGGGAGACAAGTTCCCGAAAGTAGAAAGCATCCAGAGAAGACAAAGCAAGGAGGAAAAGATTGAAGGAGGTCAACACAGACCAATTTCGGCAAAAAAACTAACAATTTTTCTATGGATGTAGGTTGTCCCCAAAAGTATGTTACAAAGCAGTCTCTCGTTGTCCAACGCGTTCAGAAAAGAAATGACACCATAAGCCCCAAATTTAGCGATACAATCAAAAACAGTGGGAAGGAGCCTAAGAGGAAAAAGTCCCTAGGGCGGGCAAATCTTCTTGTAGTTCATAGAAACTACTTAGATAAAGAGAGACTGGCAGCGTCCTCGAGTCCCCAAGCAGATCAGGACATTTGGTCAACTTCAAATTAGGACACCAAATAAGAGATCAACAACATTCTCTTCCATTCTCCAGCAAGTCAAAAATCAACCCAAACAGACGATGTTCGAAAATGGTACTTATGGCTATCCCAGAAATGGGATAGACCATTTCATTCACATTTGAAATGAAAGTTGTTCTGATTAGCTTCATAGATGTTGTCTTTAAAGTTTTTCAAGTTTGACTGTGGTCGCTACTAAAAGTGACACTGTGTCTACTAATTGTTTGTTTTGAGCACAGGTACACACAAAGGAGTCAACATGACAACATAAAAATCAAGGTGATATTTTCTGCAACTACTACACACACCATTGCATGATCATCCACATCATTATCATATTTGCATATCGAGCAGACCATGTCAAGAGGACCATATCATATTTGCATGTAGAGAGGACCATGTCAAGAGGACCATATCATATTTGCATGTTGACAGGACCATGTCAAGAGGACCATATCATATTTGCATGTCGAGAGGATCATGTCAAGAGGACCATGTCAAGAGGACCATCATCATCATCATTAAATACTGCAGATACATTTGTGCAAGTATCATGTCCCTCTACCGACCGATTTTAAAGAGGATGACATTCAAAGGCATCCTTAAGTCGCACTGGCTGTGCGGGATCAACCCAAGATCATATCTATATCCAAGATCGCGTGAGACGATAGAGTCTAATGTTGAGGATATTTTCATTTGCATATTTATACCGCAAATATTTATGCTTCCTTATTATTATTCCAAGTCTGGCATTTAACATATTTATATCCGATATCGCATGAGACGGAGGAGTATGACATTGAGGATGTATTTGCTTCCTTATTATTATTCCAAGACTGGTATTCAATATATTTATATCCGATATTGCGTGAGACAAAGGAGTCTGACATTGAGGATGTATTTGCTTCCTTATTATTATGCCAAGACTGGTATTCAACATATTTATATCCGATATCTCATGAGACGGAGGATTCTGAAATTGAGGATGTATTTGCTTCCTTATTATTATTCCAGCCTTGGCATAGTTATATCCAATATCGCGTGAGACGGAGGAGTCTAATATTGAGGATATTATTATTATCTTGCCAAGTCTGGCATCCAGCATATTCATATCCGATATCGCGTGAGACGGTGGAGTCTGACGTCGAGGATACTTATGCACCCTTATTTATTAAAGACAATGAAGTCTCGCTCTGAAGTATGCTTATACATACAAAAGCATCAATCGCCAGAAGATTCAGCTATATTTGATTGCATGGGAAAGGCCTTGTCACTCCCGATAATCAAATACCGCTTGCCTTCAAGGTCAAAAGCACATAGTCTGAGGGATATATGTAAGACGACATCCAAAATGGACGATGAACTAGATCTCCCAAAATTGGAAGGCCAAAGGTCGTCTATAAGCCACAGCGATGTTTGAAATCGGATAGTGTGCAAGCTTGCCTGAAACTTGACAGACTAAGAGTTATCTGTACGATGTAGTGATATCTGAAATTAGATAGTGTGCAAGATCGCCCAAAGAATTGACATTTTAAGGGTAATGCGCAAGTCACAATGATATCTAAAATTGGATAAAGGTACAAGACTACCAAAAATTGATAGTCCAAGGGTTATCTATAAGCCACGACATATCCACATTGATATTGTGCAAGAATACCTAAAGGCTAGCAATTCAAGGGAAATCTGTAAGTTGAGGTTACATCCAAGATCAGATAAAAGTGTAGGATTACCCAAAAAAGTGGCAATTCGAAGGACATCTATAAGCCACCTCTATCCAAAGTCAGATGATGTGCAAGATTACTCAAAGTTGACAAGTTAAGGGCATCTGTAAGCCGCCTCTATCCAAAGTCGGATGATGTGCTAGATTACCCAGAGTCTGACAATTCAGGGAATATCTGTTAGTCGCGTTGATATGGATGATGCGCAAGACTTATTCCGAAGGCATATGCAAATACAACTGTCAATAGACACGAAGGGTATCACATTCAAGAGAATGCCGCAAAAGGTTATGAAGACTGTTATATCATAAACAACTACGAAGGTCATCATACTCAAAAACTGCCATGAAGGAAATTCTATCCAACAGCTACGAGGGCTATCACATTCTCATCATGAAAGTCGCTATTTCCTAAAATAGAGACAGGAAAGGACAACATCTGATTCAAAAAGCAACCAAATGCAGAAAATGAGGTACAAAGCTATATTTCCCTATTAAATTCATTTACTACTAACCATTTTGTTTCAAATATTGCCGAGAACATCCGAGAGGATGAAAATCTTGAATCAGAATGACAGGTACAAAATACATCAAAAGGACATCATCAAATGATATTCGAACATAATCCCAGGGTGAGGTATGGCAAAGAAACTACCTCTCCAAATGGAATTACGTTATTACTAACAATTTTGTTTTAAGATGTTGTCGAGAGCATCCGAGATGGATGAAATTCTCAAAACAAAATCACAGGTGTGGACTACATCAAAAAGGATGCATCACAACATGAAAATTTTTCTTAGCAGCAAACTGGGACATAGTTCGAAGAGGAATACAAAACTCTTTGGATGCGAGCTGAGGAACAACTTTCACCACCATCAAACCACACCCTATTAGAAGGCATGTTCGTATTTTCTATCTTTGGGTTTTAGTTTTGCATCCAGGGTATTTTCTAAACTCACTCTGGAAGCAATATTTCTTCTCTTCAAATCCGAGTGGCAATACACTTTGAGCTTTGGAAATTATGTCCAGGTAAAATCTTATTTACGAGTGTGAAGTGCACCACATTCATAGTTGAGAGGTTACAAGCCTCTTTTCTATTGCTCAAATTATTTGTCACTCATCCCGAGCCAAAGGTTGTCTTAACATAAAGATTACCTTTTCCACTGATTGAGTCAAACTACAAGAAGACTTATTCCCTGAGTCTTGGGATATGTAGGCAGGCTCTATGTTGAAGACTCGCCTGCATTCCTAACTCCCCCCAATCCTCTTACTCCCCAACTTTCTGGTCTCTCCATACTCTGAAACTGGGATAGTTCAAAATTCTTTGAAAATCGTACATAAAATAAAGTGCCTTGAACTACAAGTGGCCTGAGTTATCTAGAAAACTGAGATATGTAGGAAGCTCAATACCATAGTTCGGCCATGATTCCTTGAAATTTGTGCTAAAACCAACAACTTTTTAACAGATGAATCTGTGGTCAGATAAAATTGGGAACATCAATTCCCTTTGCCCAAGGTTCATCATACTCACCCTACCCAAAGGGAGGGGCAGTTGTTGACACCCAATTTTTACCCTCCATATTATAAATTAATCTTGAGCCTTTTTGAATTTTAAATAATTTTCGAGGTAATTGTTTTTTAAAAAGGGATAAATTTATTTCCAAATTAGCTTTATAATAGTTCTGAGTAACAATTTATATTTTTCATATTTAATCATGTGGAATTTATATAAGTTTAATTAAAGAAATATTTAAAAGTTTAATTTCATAAAAAAATCTTTTTAAAAGATTAAACGCTTGATTTTCCTCCAAATTAATTCAAAATGAGAGATTAACTGAGTAAATAAATCTTTCATATTTGTTAAGAGAGGTAATTATGTGTTAAACACAATAATTAGTTCAAATTGTTCAAAATTAAAGAGGCTCGTATGATTAATTATAATTAGTTCGTCTCTACTGCAATTCTAGCCTAATTCCTTTAAATCGTTTAAATTTTGGCCGAATTTCCCTGAATCATTCTTAATTTGGCTATCTCCTAAACTTAAAGTGGTCACATTTTGAAAATGTGGCCATATCTTCAACATGCTTTAACAACTCTTTGTTTCCAGCCATTTGGGATAATAAATCCCCAAATCCGCCAAGCCCACCCTCCTTTTCCCCTTTTACCCATTTTGACCCGGCCCAACCCAACACCCATCACACCTTATACTCTCCCTCATCTCACCTAAACAAACCAATCACTCCCCTTCTTCTCTCTTCACTCAAATGACAACCCTAAGAACCCTAGTGCCGCACCTTGTTTCCCCCTTATTTTCCTTCATCCCTGGTACAATCTCGCATGCTGGGCATGATATTTGTACCGTGAAGGTACTGGGATGATAACATGTCCTCAATCCGTGTCTCCCCTTTGTACGAGTCAATCAAAATCATCCACGAATAGTACAATTTGGATGAGCTGTGCTCTTATCCCTTCAATAATTCAAAAATCCTAAAGGAATTTCCCCAAAAATCCTTCAAAACCCCCTTATCCCACATTGGTGAAACTCCTAAATTTCACCCAAATATCCCCCTATATAAACCCCACTAATTTCACGGTGTGGGTAAGCTTGAAGGCCGGCTGAAGGAACTCTTTTGAGTCTTTTGGAGAACTAATCTCTGGCTCACAAGCGTTCTGAAGCATGCAAAGCGATTTGAAGGATGAAAGAACCCTAGAAGACTCCTTTGAGCTTGGGATTTTTTGGCCAACAAATTCGTAGTCTGATTATTCAGCAAAATCAGCTAAGCTTCGGCGGTGGTGAAGCTATTCCGATGAGGCCTGTAGTCCCAGACGCTTCTCCAAAGAAGGTAGACACCCACCCTCATATCTTCTTTTAGAATATGTAGCATCATAATTTTTTAAAGTTCTAGGATGATTTTCACTGGTATTGCTTGATTGATATGGTGCCAAAGTTTTGCAGTTGTAAGTTTAATAATCTGTTTATTTGAGGTTATGGTTCCGTCCTAAAAGAAATTCCTAGAATTCTCGTTTGCCTCCTCTTTCTTTTTTCCTTCTATCCTAAAAGATATTGTGCGTGTTTGAAATTTTATGATACACATATCAATGACTTTCATGTTTCTTTTTTCTGATCGTATGGGTCATTGGATAGAATGTGTGTAAAAACTTGAGCATTGATACCTGTTAATCATATTATTTGCTGCTTAATTCCTAGTTTTCATGACTCTTAATCAACCTGTGATCTTTAGGATTCATTAGCTGTCGTAGCTAGCTCTTTCTTTTCATAGAAGCATTTTGTTAGAGTAGTTTACATTGTGGCAATTATGGATTAACTAGTTAGTCATCTTTATGCTCTTTCATATGCGTTCCTCTTATGTGTTGATAGTTTCATTATCATTTTAGGTAAGATGCTTAGCTTGGCATAGTTTGATTGATAAATTCTTTATGGTGTGTAAAATAGACTGTTTTCAAGAATAAATCTGGATAGTTCAATTCTATTTCCCCTAATGTGTTATGTGATTCTCTGTTGATTTAAACCTTATCCTAGTATATCATGTGTTTTCGTTTGTATCTCGCCAATATTAGGCCGTTTTAAACCTTATCCTAGTATATCATGTGTTTTCGTTTGTATCTCGCCAATATTAGGCCGTCTTACCCTTTCTTGAAAAAAACAAATGAATATGTTGGATTATTGAATCATTCACATTGCTTTCCCAGATTTAAAGTTGTCTTGAATCTTATTTCGCAAGATTCTTGATTTTAGGATAAGCAAATAGGGTACATCTTGTCTATCTATGTTTATCAATTCTGTTTTGTTGGTATGTGTATGCTTGAATCTTGTCTTTAAAACCTGGTTGCTCTCCCCTTGTCTTAGCAGACGTCCATACCAAGTATCTAGGCCCTTCCCACTTCGTACAGGTTATGAATAGCATGATAAGTAGCACGTCTTGGTGATCATGTGTTTACCTTCCCCTATTTCATGCTGTCTGGAATGCCATTTTGTACCTCCAATAGGATTGAGAAATTCTTGACATTGGTCTTTTTTAGTTACCGTAGCGAAATCCATTCTTTGGTGTAGTTCTGCCCATGAAATTTTGAATTCTCTCTCTCTTTGTTCATCTTGAATGAATTAATTTTTTGAATGTTCAGTTGAGTCGATGGTTCTTATCTCTGTGTTTTACAAGTTTCATAGTTAAAATATTTAAAACTGGTTCTAATACTTTCTCTTTTATTTCTCATGCATAAACCATCGAGTCCAATGGACTCGAAGCCAGACCTCTTGCATTTCTTTGGGAGCTAAGCTCAATAGTCGGCTCCACCTTGACAAACAGCGTGCAAGGAAAACAAATAAACCTCTGGCCAGCTAGTATACAGGTGGAGACAAGAGGGTAAAATGGTCTATAGCCCATAGAAAACAAGTCAGCAACAACAAAGTATAAAGGAAATGGGTCAAGCCCATGTGCAGTAGCAGCAACGCCCAAAATGGGCATGAAATTCAAGGATATGGGCTGAAAGTCCATGAATTAACAGCAAGTGGGCCTTAAAGCGCAATTAGAATTAGGACAAGGATTTGGACATAAAGTCCAAGTTGTTTAAGCCAAAAGTCTTAATCACTCCTCTTTCCCTTTAAATTCTTTATATATATTTTTTAGTTAGAATTATTTGTAATTAATTGAACTCTAACTTTAACTTAGTGGATTTTCCCCAAAAAATAGTTAGCCTTTCTTGCTTAAACATTTCTTGTCTAAATCATTTACTGTTTCTTCTCGTAAAAAACACGTTAGAAGTATTACGTTTTAAAACTGTCAAAAAGCAGGCATGCTGTTTTCTTTCCTTTAAATAAACTCTTCATGTGTTTTCCTTCTCAAAATATTTCTAAATCAAGTTATATCTACCATGTTTCATAAATCAAAACGAGATGCTTTAAATACATGATCTTTTTTTAAAAGTTTGTCAAAGTAAGTTGTATTTTCAAACAAGTTCGAATAACCGGGAGTTAGCGGATACTCTTGGTGCCTTAACAACCTTCCAAGAGTATTAATTTGAACCCTTACCCAAAATCTCGGAATTTTCCAAAGTCTTTATCTGTTTTAGACTTTGAACTTTTTATAAGTTTTTCTTGGTTTTTTCTTTAATAAAACTAAGTGACGACTCTTCTTTAAAATTGAAAATGTTTTGAAACTTTAACTAAATTTTTGAAATGATTTTCAATACAAGTCATTTTTCTCGAAAACAATATGTAGTCTGCAGACCAGCCGGGTCACCTCCACTTACTGGGGACAGTTCTCCGTAGCCTTTCTGAAGAAATATGTACCATGTAGCATGAGAGAGCGGTTGATGGATCCATTTGCTGGGTTAGAGCAGGGCTCCATGTCTGTTTCTGAGTATAAGGTTCTCTTTAATCAGTTGGCTAGGCACGCCACTATGATTCTCCCCACCGAGCATGAGAGGGTGTGTCTCTTTATTCGAGGATTAACTTTACACCTTCGCTTGGCTACAAAGGGTATGGTAGCATCATGCCAGTCGTTTCTGGAGATAGTAGACCCTTCTCACACTATTGAGGGCATACTTCATGAGGCCTAAGGGGGCAGCGATAAGAGGCCCCGCCATTAGGGTAGCTTCAGTAGTTCACTGACCCGTGGTAGAGGCCATTTTGGTAGGGTTTAGCATTAGCAGTGTATCCAGCCGAGTTGGCCTATTCAGACGATATTACAGACTGCTGAGGGTCAGAGTAGCAAGAGTATTGTTCCTTGTTCATGAGGTTCTCATTCAGGGTCCACATGTCATGTAGTTATTCTGATTCTGCCGGGTCTTTATAGCGGGGCACATTCAGCTGGGGTTGTTATGAGTGTGGTGAGATAGGCCACTTTGCTAGAGTTCCCATCGGTATTGCACCATAGGCGACAGGATCAGATAGGTCAAGCCCCCAGGGCTCTAGCACAACTAGCCAGAGGTGGTGCACGGGGTAGTAGGGGTGGTCCCCAAGATACTATAGGTGGTCCTCAGTCTGGTAGATCAGGTGGTCGGGGCCATATATATGCAGTTTTGGGCCAGACATAGGTCGAGGCTTCAGATGCTGTCATCACAGGTACGATCTCTATTTATTATCAGTCTGCTTCTGCTTTGTTTGATCCGGGTCTACATTCTCCTATGTATCTGCTTATTATGCTACTCGTCTGGAGTCTACTTATGAGTCATTTCTTGCACCCTTGCATGTGTCTACCCTAGTAGGAGATTCTTTAGAAATAGATCAGGTGTATTGGGCTTGTGTGGTGACTATCCTAGGGTATGACTCATGGGTAGACTTGGTTGTACTTGATATGGTTGATTTTGATGTGATCTTAGGCATGAATTGGATGTTTTTTTACCATATGGTCTTGGATTACTTCGCCAAAACTATTACTCTATGGATGCCTGGTATCCCTCCTATAATATAGAAGGATGCCGATAGCCACATGCAAATGGGAGTTATATCTTTCCTGAGTGACCAACAGTTGGTTGGAAAAGGGTGCTTTACCTATCTTTCCTACGTCTATGATAATAGTGCCACTACACCTTCTCTAGAGTTAGTTCCTGTGGTACACGAGTATTCGGATGTGTTTCATTCTGATCTTTCGAGTCTTCCTCCAGATCGTGACATTGATTTTGATATTGATGTCAATTCGGGCACCAAACCCATTTCTATTCTGCCATATCAGATGGCACCTGCTGAGTTGAAAGAGCTTAAGGATCAACTCTAAGATTTGTTGAGTAGAGGGTTCATTAGGACTAGTGTGTCTCTGTGGGGTGCTCCTATTCTGTTTGTGAAGAAATGCCTGGTGTGTCTCTATAGGGTGCTTTGGTTATGTTTGTGAAGAAGAAGGACGGGTCTATGCATATGTGTATTGCCTACAAACAGTTGAATAACGTGACAGTTAAGAATAGATATCCAATGTCGCGTATTGATGATTCATTTGACCATCTACAGGGTGTAGCGGTGTTCTCTAAGATTGATCTGAGGTCCAATTATCACCAATTGAGGATTAGGGCTGCGAATATCCCAAAGATTGCATTTAGGACTCGATACGACTATTATGAGTTCCTAGTCATGTCTTTTGGGTTGACTAATGCCCCAACAACATTTATGGAGTTGATGAACCATGTGCTCAGTGCCTCAGTGCCTACTTGGACTCATTTGTGATTGTGTTCATCGACAACATTCTAATTTACTCGAGGATTCAAGAGGGGCATGAGTAGCATCTGAGAGTTGTACTTCAGACCTTGCGAAGCCATCAGTTGTATGCCAAATTCACTAAGTGTGAGTTTAGCTTGAGTCAGTAGCATTCCTAGGGCATGTGGTGTCCAGGGATAGAATTATGGTGGATCCGACAAAGATGATGGCAGTTCGTGATTGGGCTAGGCCTACTCTGCTATCGAGGTTTACATTTTCATCAGGTTGGCAGGTTACGATAGACGGTTTGTGGAGGGATTTTCTTCTATAGCAGCTTCATTGACTAGATTGAGTCAGAAGAATGTCCCTTTCCACTGGTAAAATGAGTGTGAGGCGAGCTTTTTCAAGCTCAAGGACTTGTTGACTTCAGCTCCGATTCTTACTCTTTTGGTTGAGGGCCAGGGGTTTACTGTATTTTATGATGCTTCAGGTATTGGTTTGGGTTGTGTATTGATGTAGCAGGGCTGAGTTATTGCTTATGATTCTAGACAGTTGAAGGTTCATGAGAGGAACTACCCCACACATGACTTAGAGTTAGCAGCAATAGTCTTTGCATCGAAGATTTGGAGGCATTATCTTTATGGCATGCATTGTGAGATCTTCACTAACCATCGTAGTCTTAAATACCTTTTCAGCCAGAAGGATCTAAATTTGAGGTAGTGTAGGTGGTTGGAGTTAGTGAAAGACTATGACATCTCCATTCTTTATCACTTGAGCAAGGCAAATGTAGTAGTGGATGCCTTGAGTTGGAAGGTAGTAATTAGTGATACAGGAGCGACCTTTAGCTTGGGACATCCAGTCCTTGGTTAACAGGTTGTTTAGACTTGATATTTTTGAGCTGGGCCATATTCTTGCTTGTGATGAGGCTAGATCGTCCTTGTTGGAGTAGATTCAGGTACATCAGTTTAATGATATGAGGTTGAGGATCATTTGTGACAAGGTGTTGAGCGGTGAGGCTAGGAAGGCGACCTTAGATTCAGAGGATGTTCTGAGGATCGAAGGTCGTATCTGCATTCCTAAAGTTGGTGAGTTAGTTAAATTGATCTTGGAGGAGGCTCATTATTCTAGATATTCCATTCATCCCGCGGTAGCTAAGATGTATCAGGACTTGAGACAACACTACTGGTGGTGAGGGATGAAGAGGTATATTTCAGCTTTTGTGTCTAGGTGCTTGAACAGTCAGCAGGTGAAGTTTGAGCACCAAAGCCAGGTGGTTTGTCTCAAAGGCTACCCATTCTGGAGTGTAAATTGGAGCGGATAGCTATGGACTCGTAGTTGGGTTGCCACATACTTTGTGGAGATTTGATGCTATTTGGGTCATTATGGATAGATTGAAGAAGTCTTCTCACTTTCTGCCGGTTTAGACTTCCTACAGTTTCTAGAGGTTGGCTCAGATCTACATTCCAAAGATTGTCCATTTGCATGGGGTGCCAGTTTCTATCATTTCTTACCGTGGTACTCAATTCACTTCAACTTTCTAGAGGTCTATTCAGAGAGAGTTGTGTACTAAAGTAAGCTTAGCACCATTTTTATCGGCAGACTGACGATCCGTCAGAGCATACTATTCAGGTTTTAAAAGATATGTTGTGAGCCTGTGTTATTGATTTCGAGGGTGAGTGGGACCAGTTCTTCGCTTTGGTAGAGTTTGGATATAATAATAGTTACCATTCCAACATTCAGATGGCGTCGTTCTAGGCTTTTTATAGTAGGTGGTGCTAATCTCTGGTGGGTTGGTCTGATGCTTTCGAGGTTAGACCATGGGGTATCGACTTGCTTCGTGATTCTATGGATAGAGTTTGGGTCATTTAGGAGAGACTTCATACTGCCAAATGTAGGCAGAAGAGTTATGCTGACCGTAGGGTTCGAGATCTAGAGTTCATGGTTGGTGACAGTGTGTTCCTTCATGTGTCGCCCATGAAGGGCGTGATGAGGTTCGGGAGAAAGGGTAAGCTCAGTCCTAGGTTCATTGGGCCATTTGAGATCCTTCGTCATATTGGAGAGGTCACTTATGAGTTTGCCTTGCCTTCTGCTCTTTCTAGTGTTCACCCAGTCTTTCATGTCTCTATGCTGCGTTGCTATATTCTGGATGAGTCTCATGTGCTTCAGTTAGAGTCGGTTCAGTTGGATGAGTCCTTAGCCTTTGAGGAGGAGCCTATTGCTATTTTGGACAGGCAGGTTAGAAAGTTGAGGTGCAAAGAGATTCCATCAGTTAAGGTTCAGTGGCGACATCGTCCTGTCGAGGAGGCTACTTGGGAGATTGAGATCAATATGCGAACCCGCTATCCTCGCCTTTTTGAGTCTTCAGGTACTATCCTTTTTCTAACTTTCAAGGATAAAAGTCCTTTTAGTAGTGGATGTGGTAATGACCCTCCAGGACTTTCCTATTTTTTGTGCTTTTTCCATATTTTGAGCTTTCCCACAGTGGCTACAGGTCATTTATGACTTACCAGGACTGACGGTTCGGTGCCCGGGCTGTTCGTTAGGTCATTATGGTCATTTCTCTATTTTTGAACTTAAACTTAGAAAATACTTGACTTAGTCAACTTTCTTAGTAAACGTGCTCAAAATCAATTTCAATAGTTCTATTGGCTATGAAAAAGGGATTTTGGTCTAGTGGGACCCTTGGTCTGGGTTTGAGTACCTTCGGTTTGTTTTGTGTTATTATCTGTGTTTTCTAGCCAGTTTGGCTGGTTGGGTTGACTTTGATCAACATTTGGAGAAGACGGCCTCAGATGGAAATTTTGGCAATGATGTTAGCTCCGGAATGTCGACTTTGGGCTAGAGGGACCTTTGGTTTGGGTCCTGAGGCTTCTAGACTTGTAGGGAATCGAGTTTCTAGTTGGTTTTTGGCATGGAGCCCACTTTTCGTTAAAACGATCTCCTTTAGGATTTTTGTCGATTCCATTGAGTCTAGAATGTTATTTCTGGTAGGGTAGCATGGTTCGTTTGTGTTCACATGGTTCTGAATAAATCTCGAGGGTTCGTCGGGTGACTTTTTAGCCTTTGTTGATTGCTGGTTGCTGCTATATTGTTGCAGACCAGTTTGGTCATCGCGATCGCAAGGTGGCCGTCGCGTTCATGATTTTCTAGTTTCTTGAGCATCGCGATCGTATGGGTTGCTCTTTGCGACTGCGATGAAGCAGGCTGGGATCCGGTCTAGCTTGCTCAATACGATCACATGGCTTAACCATCACGACCGTGATGGTCTGGCTAGCCTTTTCTCGCAATCGCATGGGGTCCCTTGCGACCGCGATAAAGGACCCCAGGCAGCTATTTAAGCTGCCAACTTCCTTTTCTCCTCCCAAATTATGAAACTCCTCCATTGTCAAGCATCCAAGCTTTGATCCTAGCTCAAATTATTCAGTTCTCTTGGTCTGGTAAGTCCTCTCTATCCCTCATCTCTTTTCCCATTGTTTAATTCTCGTTAACTTCATTAAATTCCGTTGGTTTTCTTTGATAATTCTCTTGATCTAGTAGGACCTCAGGGCTATTTTGAGCCCCAAAATGAGTCCCGTTCGCGCCCAACTTTTGGGTATGGGTTCTCTATCCCATTGCGAATATAATGGTGATTTTTTTTTCTATTTTGTTTTGCGGGCCTCCAGGGTCATTTTTGGACTCGATTTTCAGCCCGAATTTATGTATAACAATATGGGTATCATTCTTCTTGTCTTGGCACCTGGATTATGTTCTTGATAGCATGGCAGCTTTCTGAGGCTATTCGATAGGGGAAGGCACACGTGTGACAGTTTGTGCTTGCGGTTCGACCTCGGGATAGGTTACACTTTACTTTCCTAGACTGAGTTTAGTTAGACTTTATATTATATATTTACTAGAACATTAGGTTGGACTCTAGGTAGAATAAGACTTAAATCATGTTACTTGTATTACTTCAGCCATTTCGGATCATAAATTAGATTTATTCATGTTATCCTTAGTCTAGGAGCCCGTAGTATTGTTGTGCCTATCATAGAATCCTTAGTATGCTTTTAGAATATTTTAGAGGTAGAGTGGTTGTTTTTGGCTACTTTTATAGTATTTTCACGTTCTTCCCGCTTTATTTTACCATTTTGCATAACTGTGGGACCAAGGCTATAACTATGACTTGCGTGGAGTTTTCAGGTCAGTTCTCTTGATTGGAGGGTATTTTTGCCCTGTTTTATCCAATGTGTGCTATATTCTCTGAATGTGGAAAATTACATGCTCATTCTACATCCTCATGCCATTTGTATAAAAAGGAATGATTTTTGAGGTTTTGGTTACAAACTTGAGATTTACTACAGTTACTATGATTTTCGAACCTTAAGGGAAAGTATGTTGGTTTTTACTATTGGTTTTGGAAAGGAAAGGAAAAAAAATACTATTTTATGCTTGTCTAAGGGATGTTTTTTGACCTTTTCTCCATTTACTTTTCTGTTGATGAGTCCAATGATCAATTCCAAGCACCTGCATATGTTGATGAGTTTGATGTTAAATTCTGGGCTCCCGACGTGATATTTCGGGTTTTACTTTCTATGCATATGTTGATGAGTTCGATTTTAAATTCTAGGCGTCTGATACGTTATTCTAGGTTTTACTTTAATACATGCATGTATCACATCATCTCCCTTCGCATTGCATTGGCTTGAGTATATTTGGATTGTCGGTTGCTTGACTTGATTCTATTGTTACTTTCTTTTTCGGTGGTTTGGTTAGTTATGTTTTCGGTTTTATAACTAGATTTAGGTGGATCCCTGTAGTTAGCTTACTTTTCTGTAACTATATTATATCTTATCTTTCTGCGCTCGGTCGGCCTATGATGCCTACTGGGTACCAATTGTCTTGGTACTCATACTACACTCTACATCTATTTTTTTCTGATGCAACACCTAGTACAAGCCACCCTCACTGATCCTCCCATCATTCGAGGCCTGCTGCAATTCAGATCGCGGTAAGCTCTCGGTGCCTTGGAGACTTTACATGCTTTCCATCTTGTATTTTTGTCTATATTTTTTATTTTGTATAGACATAGTCTATTGTATAGCAACTCCGTACTTTAGTTGCTCTTGTACCGGTGACACCAGGTCTGTGTTGGTTCTCATGTATGTTTTGTCTTCTTGGTCACTTTTGGGCCATCTTTTGTATATTTAGTACAGTTGGTATGTATATATGCTATTGGCCCTATCTCCCTTATTTATGTCTTCCGCTTTTCTTACTTTAACTGCCTTTATTGTCTTCCGCATTGTTGGGTTTGGCTTGCCTACTGAAGGGTTATGTAGGCGCCATCATGGCTCGGTTTTGGGTCATGACACATTAGTAGCTAAATATCATAACAAGTGTTATGGGAACCCTGATGGAATAACGAACATAGAAAGAATATAATATTGATTCTTGAATAGTAAATATGCATGTATTATTAGTTTCTTCAGTTTGATTGCTTTTTAGCGGTTGTAAATATTAAAATGCACCATAAATCTTAACTTGCCTGATAAAAGAGGTAGAGATTAGGAAAAGGCATTAACAACAGAGATTTGAGGGTTCTAAGACTCATCTAATGACTTGATCATTCAGAAAGAAAGTCAATCCAAAACTAATGACAAAGTTAATTATCTAAACACTTGAAGACGAAAAGAATAATCAAGTGACATCCATCTAATTGGGTTAAACGACTTAAGTTAAAATATAATCGTCAGTTTTGCATGTATAACACTGAGATAGATCACCAATAAAATAGATCTTTGAAGTTATGAAATTATGAGGAACACATTCCTAGTTTCTTCTCATATATTGAATACAACAACAAGAAGTTGTGAAACATTTGTTACTGATAACTACAAGCAATTTGATAATTTTACTTTTTATGTTAAACCACCTTGAAATATAGTCTATTGGTTGAATAACCACTATTGACGTATTTTTTGCAATATTCCCTGCGAGGTTTGACCCTAACCTTTTTTTGTTTCTATATTTAACAACAATCACTTTATATGTTTTTGGAGGTGTAATTTGGGTGTATCAAATTTTACCGCCGTTGTCGTGAAATACTGTTTAGAATTTGTCTTTCAGTGTTTTATTCCACTTGCAGTCCATATTTATAATTTTACATTGTTTTTGTTTTTCTATAGGAGTAATATAAATAACCAGGGACTCATTAAAGGTGTTGAGCTATTAGAGGCTCAAAATGATGCTGCTATCGCTATCATTCCTGCTGCGGCCAATCCTAATGCAACTAATGCTAATGTAGTTGAGAATAATAACCAACGTTAAGATATTACAGTTAATGTGGATAATCATGCCTTGTTGCTATTGCAACTACTGTTGCATGAAATTTGAGAGGTTTACCTCTAGGAGGGGTTCATCCACACCTCCAACCTTTGTGAAATGTGCACTTAGAGGATGATGTGAATTTGGAGATGGTAGGGTTTGCAGGTGCTATTGAATTCCTCAACTTGCTGTAACCGCCAAGTTTGATGTTAACATCACCATACATCTATCGATATTGAGGTGAGCTTTTGGGGGTCTACCAAGTAAGGATCAAAATCATCATCTGCTGAACTTCATAGGGGTAGGCAAAGCATAGAGGTTGCCAGGTGTTTCTCAGGAGGCCATCAAACTCAGAATCTTCCCATTCTCTTTGATTAGGGAAGCTACTACATGATTGAATGATCTTACAGATGAGTCAATTACTACTTAGGTTGAGCTAACTGAGGCATTCCTTGAAAGATTATTTCCACCATCTCAGATTTTGAGACTGAGAGATGAGATTAACAACTTCAGATAGCTCCTAGAATAATCATTGCATGAAGCCTGGTTGAGGTATAAGAAGATGATTAAACAGTGCCCAAACCATAAATTTTCTAATCAGGTTCTCCTTGAGATTTTCTATAGGTTACTGGTTACAGTAAATAAGTTTGTGGATGACAACATTGCGTAAGGTACTATAATGCCACACAATTTTACTCAGTCTAGTGAGCTACTTGACAGACTCACAAAGAAAAATAGGGCATGGCACACTAGAGAGGCTGAAGGGGATAGCTGTGGTCAGGTTAACGTCTTGTCTGCAGAATAGTTTAGGATAAAAAAGCGTGTGTTCAGGATATTTTTAAGCTATAACTCAAATGGATCTAATAACCAAGCATCTCATAGGGGCTAATACTCATAAGGTGAATGTTATAGGTTTTCAAGGTAAGGTACCTTGATAAGAAGACTATTATTTAGACTTTGAAGAGGAGGAAAATTATTTAGAGAATCATGCGGTGGGTTCTAATCCTAAAGATCAATGGTTTGATCAAGACTCTTGGCATTGGGATCAAGGGAATTAAGGTCAGAACAATTATAGAGATAACAACTACGAGAAGCACAATAGAGATAAAGACAACTGGAAAGATAGTCATGGCTATAGAAATAACTGAAGTGGTGCATATGTTCCTCCTAGGGGAATATATACTCAACATTTAGGTAATGACCTCTTTGGGTTGAAAGTGAAAGAGATATTGAAAATTTTTCTTACTAGAGTTGATTCCACTAATGCTAGAATCAAAGAAATCCTTGGTGATTTGTCAAGTATGAACTATGTAGTCAACTCTTACTCTACTTATATAAAGTATCTAGACCAGCAAATGAGTCAAATTTCAACATCTCTAAATCTATGCACAGAGGTACGCTACATAGTGACACCTTACAAAATCTGAAGAATGATCAGTGTATGAAAATTACCACACAGAGTCATTGTTTATTGGTGGATGAGGTAGATATAGTTGCTGAAAATCAAAATAAGAAGGTCCTACAAATTCATGGGTTATGGTGGATGAAGCAGAAGAAAAACAAGAGTCGGTTGATGTTGACAAGCCAACAATTATTGAGGTGGAGATTGAAGAAACCGGTAAGTCCCTGGTTTATTGAAAAAATGACTCTAGAGAAAAGGTGAAGGAGAAGGTGACTCCAAAAGTGTTGGCTCCAATTCCTAGACCACCTCCTCTATTCTGAAAAAGTCGGATGACGATAAGTTCCATAAGTTTATTTCTATATTGAAGTAGTTGTCAGTAAATATCCCTTTGGTGGAAGCTCTAGAGAAAATGCCTAGTTATGCTAAGTTCATGAAGGACTTGGTGACTAAGAAGAGAATGATGATTCTTGAGCCTGCAGATAATGTGCACCATTATAGTACTATTGCATCACGTTCTTTAGTTCAGAAGAAGGAAGACCCTGATGCTTTCACTATTCCATGTACTATAAGGGCATATAATTTTACTAAGGATTTGTGTGATCTGGGTTCAAGCATCAATTTGATGCCTCTTTCGATTTACAATAAGTTGGGATTTGGAACCCCAAGACCGATGACTATACGACTATTGATGGCTGACCATACTGTTAAAAGGCCAATCAAGATATTGTATGATGTTTTGGTGAAGGTGGAAGATTTTATCTTCCCAGCTGTTTTTTTCATCTTAGATTGTGAGGTAGACTTTAAAGTCCCAATCATCTTAAGGTGACCATTCTTGGCTATTACGTAAAACGCTTATGGATGTAGAGTGTGGTGACTGAGGTTTAGGTTAAATAATGAGTAGGTTGTGTTCAATGTCTGTAAATCTATAAAGCATCCAAAGGATATGAGTGTCATCTCTGTTATTGACACTATTGAGGATGTTGTTAATGTGTCTGTTGAAGAGAAGTTTACAATTGAGACTTTGGCAGTTGTGATCATGAATCTAGATGTTGAAGACATAGATGACTATGAGGAGATGGCCAATGCTTTATATGGTAGGGGTTCAGTTAAATATGCTCCTAAGAAGTTAAATCTTAATTTAAAGAATCATGAGACTCCTCCAGCTAAGCCCTTCATTGAGCAGCTACAAGTCTTAAAGCGCAAACCTCTTCCATCTCACTTACAATAAGTCTTTTTAGGGACGTAGGATACCTTACTGTTATTGTTTCAGTAAGTTTACTTGAATGACTGTTGGAGGCTTTGGTGTCTATCTTGCAGTTGTACAAGAGGGACATTGGTTGGACAATGGTTGTTATTATTAGGATCCCTCTTGGCATTTGATCACACAAGATTCAGCTAGAGGAAGATTATATTGCTAGCATTGAAAACCAAAGGAGGATAAATCTACTTATGCAAGAAGTTATGAAGAAGGAAATAATCAAGTGGTAGGATGCAAGTGTTGTTTACCCCATCTCTGATAGCAAGTGGGTAAGTCCCATCCAATGTGTGCTAAAGAAAGGTGGGATGACTATTGTCCCTAATAATAAGAATGAGTTGATCCATATGCCCACAGTTATATGTTGGCGGGTATTTATGTACTTTAGGAAGTTGAACTTCTGGACCAAGAAGGATCACTTCCCTAGGCCATTTATGGACCAAATTCTTGATAAACTCACAGGTAAAGGGTGGTACTATTTTTTTGGATGGTTATTCATGGAATACTCAGATCTTTATTTCTCTAGAGGATTAGAGGAAGACCATTTTTACTTGCCTTTATGGGACTTCTTCTTTCAAGAGGATGCCCTTTGATCTAGGCACTGCACCTACAACTTTTTAATGTCCTATGCTGTATATATTCTCGAACATGGTTGAGAACACAATTGAGATCTTCATGAATGATTTCTCAATAGTTGCTGACTCATTTGATAATTTCGTAGCTCATTTGGCAAAGGTGCTAAAACAATGTGAGGAAACCAACCTTGTCTTAAACTAGGAAGAATGCCACTTCATGGTAAAAGAAGGGATTACATTGGGCCACAAAATTTCTGAAAGGAGGATAGAGGTGGACAAAGCTAAAATCAAAGTTATTACCAAGCTGGCTCCTTCAATTTTGGTAAAGGGTGTTCATAATTTTCTTGGGCATGTTGGGTTCTAACGCCAATTTATTAAAGATTTCTCGAAGATTTCAAACCCCTTGTAAGTTGCTTGCGAAGAAGACAAAGTTTGTGTTTGATGATGCATGTTTAAAGGCATTTTAATGCCTAAAAGAGAAGCTTACATCATCTTTTTTTTACTGCACTAGACTGGTCCAATCTTTTTGAGGTGATGTGTGACGTGAGTGGTATGGTTCTAGGATATGTTCTTGACCAAAGAAGAGAGAAGGTCTTCCATATGATCTACTATGCTAGTAAAGTGTTGATTATGGGTTAAAAGAACTATACTATAATAAAGCAAAAGTTATTGACGGTGGTGTATGCTTTTGAAAAGTTTAAAGCTTATCTTTTAGGCACTAAGATCATTGTTCACACTGACCATGCAGCAATTCGGTACCACATCACCAAAATAAATGCAAAGGCAAGGTTGATTAGATGGGTGCTTTTGTTTCAAGAGTTTGATTTTGATATTAAAGATAAAGAAAGTACTAAAAACCAGGCTGCAAATTACTTTTCAAGGTAAGAAGAAGAAGAAGGGAGGCCTAAAGGTTGAGCTAATGAAGCCTTACCTGATGAGAAAGTATAGAACCTTGATATGCCCAAATTATACCTTCAAAAGAGATATAAAGTGGTCACTATCAAATATAGTATCCAATTGAGAGTTGGGGTCAAATCTCACAGAGAATATGTGGAGAAATATTTTAGTAGTGGTTATCCAACTGGTAGTCTTTATTTCTAGGGGTGTTTAACATGAAAAGTAAAAGTATAAATATAATAACCCTTTTGATCATTCACACGTTTTTGCCTTCTTTGTACTGTTAGAGCTTGACTATAGTGGCCCTAAGTCATTTATGGCTTGCTGGGAGTGGAAGTTTTATGCCCAAGCCATTTGTTTGGTCTTTATGGACGTTTCCCATTTTAGAGCTTTAACATTGGAAATCATTGACTTTGGTCAACATTCTTATTGATCATGCTCAGAATTGAATTCTGATAGATTTTTTAGATCTAGAGCATGGACTTTGGTCTAGTTGGACCTTTGGTCAGGATCCAAGAGCTTTTAGTTTTGAATTCCCTCTCATTTTGTGTTTTCAGGCGAGTTAGGCTTGTAGGGTTGACTTTGGTCAACATTCGGGGAAGACGACCTAGGATGAAAATTCCATCAGTGCTATTAGCTTTAGAATGTCACTTTTAAGCTAGAGGGACCATTGGTTTGGGTCCCGAGGCTTCTGACCTTGATTTTTGGCCTTAGGTTCCATTTTGGTTTTTGTTGGCCTAAAGGTTGATTTTTGGCACGGGGCCCTTTTTTTGTTAAATCAACCTCAAATAGAAGTTATTTCAATTCTGTTGAGTCCAAAATATCATTTTTAGTCGAGTAGCATAGTTTTTTTACATTTACGGGACCCCAGATGCATCCCAAGGGTCCATCTATTGAAATTTTAGCCTTGGTGAACTTTTGGTTTTCAGTTGCTGGTATGGCCGAAATTTGTTCATCTAGATCTCAAAGTAGACAATCGTAATCTCGAAGGTCTGACTTTTTATTCATCACGATCTCAAATGGTTTTCTCATGATAGTGATGAAGGCCCTGCTCCTTTGTTCATTGAGATCTCAAAGGGTTTTCTTGTGATAGCGATGAAGGCCCTGCTCCTTTGGTCATCGCAATTTTGAAGGGTTTTCTCGCGATAGCGATAAATGCCCTGCTGTTTTGTTCATCGCAATTTAGAAAGGTTTTCTCGCAATAGCGATAAAGGCCCTGCTATTTTGTCATTATGATCTCTAGGCTAACCATCACAATAGCGATGAGTTAGCCAGCTTGGTCATCGCAATCTCGAGGATTTTTCTCGAGATGATGAAGAAATCCCTGGTAGTATAAATATTTGTCCTCCTTCATTTCTTTTTCATTTCCATTCGTATTTCTTGCATAGTTGAAGAGCTCTAAGCTCAATATTCAGTGTGGAATTATCCTAGGGTGCTGGGGTAATATATTACTTGTCTGTGATCATCCCCTTATCGTAAATTAGTAAGTTTTCTTCTTTAATTCTGCTAACTTTCCTCTTTAATTCCCTTTTTTTCCTTGGTTTCATAGAGGCTGTTTGGCCCTTTATTATTCATGAATCATGTTCAATTTTTAAGCATGTGCTCCTGGAAAGGTTTGGAACACCGTGTTAACTTTCATTTCTGATTTTGGGTTACAAGGCCTATGGGCTCGCTTTTGACCCAGATTTCGATCCGGCTAAACTTTTAGAAATATAAGTACCGTTAGCTTTGTATTGACGCATAGAATATGTTGTTTTTGATAGTTTGTTCATGATTTGGGGATTCATGGAGAAGTTTGAGCTTGGATACATTTTTCCAACAGCTAGTCATCGGACGTTATGTAGGTTACGATCTTCTCCATACTAGACTTTGCATATATAGGCTATAATTGCATTAATTAGTATCCCTAGGTGGGTTATTCCAGGTTGGTACCCCAGACCTTGTCCGTCTCTTCTGTCCGATTTATTTGTACATTATTTGTAGTGCTCTATCTAGTATCAAAATATTACCCTTGTGGCCCCGTGTGTCCTTTGTATATGCCTTTGGACCATAAACGGTGGGATATTTGGGAATGTCTGCGAGTCTCGGACATTGTGATATTACATTTGGCTGGATACCTTTGTTGTAGAGATGAATGTGCCTGTGAAGTACCGATAGGTTAATTGGTAGCCGTTGGGCTAACCTATTATTTGCGAGCATATTATTCATGCAAAGGATTTTCTGCATATTTTACTACTGTTTTTGCTTTGGACCAACTATAAATGGTTTTCTAAACTTTACATGGCCTCGAGGGCCCATTTTTTGTAAAATGAATATAAAAGAAATTTGGAACTGATTTTATGAATCTTCTGTTGTTGAGACTTTGATCACTGATTTAGACCCGAATACACTCCAGGCACCCTTTGACGGGGTTTTGAGACTACTACTACTGATTTAGACCCGAATCAAATCTAGGCATGTATTACGAGATTACGATTATTGATCTGGACCCAAATACTCTCCGAGTAGTTACACTTTGAGATTTTGTATTTTAGTATGTGGTCATAGACCTCTATGGACCTTGACGATCTGGACCAGTGGCTACATTTTGAATGTGCTGGAAGAGGAGTATACAATGTAGTTAAGGTATACGGATCGTGTCATTCCATGGATCCTACCTGCTGGGCCTATTGGCATCGGAGGAGGTACATACAGGGTTACTATCACACTGGTTCCATCATATCACATCATCATGCATAGTATATGCCGATTACACTATCATTTACTATTTGATCAGTGTATGCTTCAGTAGTATGGGATGCCGGAGGGTTTGTTTTCACTTGATTATGTTTCTCAGGTGTATGGGAACCCGTTGGGATTGTAGGTAGATTATATTGCTTATATCTTATTATAGACATTATTATGTCCTTCAGTTATTGGTGGATTAGTGGTTTCTAGCCTGTTGAGGTTATGATTATTTGAACTCTTTATCATTGATGGATTAGTGGGTCCTATATTATTGTGGCACTATTTATGTGGCCTTCTGAGCAGTTGTAGGTTAGCAGATTCTATCCTTTATCGTGGTGCTTATTAGTGGCTTTCGTTTCTTTGTGGCATAGCTTATTCAATCCTAGGGTTGTACTTATGAGGTTGATTTCTGTTTGTTCTTATCTTTAGTTGGGTTTTTATCCTAATTTCGTTAAGTATATTGTTCCTAGCTTGAGCATGTTTAATTGCTTCCATTCTTGCTCTTCTTACTTGAGGTTACCGGTATAGCACCATCTTTCTAAATTCTCTCTCTATATATTTTTGTTACAAGGACTCTAGGTGCGTTTTTCTTTCCTTCACCTGTATTTTGCGTTATATATAGATTTTGTGGCTATCATAACATGTTTGTAATTCTTGTTTACTTCTATCCGTGCTAGTTTCCTTGTGCTTTCTCTATTGCTTCTATGGTTGCTTCTTCGCGATTTGCTATTTATTGCCTTTATATCTTATATGCGCTCAGTCGGCTGATGATGCCTACTGGGTATACGTTGCTTAGTAATTGGTGTTCACACTATACTTCTGCATCTTTCTGGTGTAGATATTAGTGTAAGCTTTCCCCGTTGATTGCGTGGAGACTCACACAGGTTTTGGATATTCGAGATTAGGGTGAGCTCTTACCGACCGGGGCTTGAACACATCTCATCTCTTGGCACTGTTACTCCTTGTTTATTCAGAGACAGTTGTATTTACTATTTTGTCATCTCTAGCACTTGTATTCTATTAGAAGCTCATGTACTTTTGATACCAGGTCTTTCGGTTGATGTAGTTTCCTTATGTTTATATATTCAGTTTTTTTGCTTTCGTATTGTTCTATTTTACATTTGCTTCCGCTTATTTCTACTTATTGTGCATCTTAGATTAGGTAGTAGCTCATTACTAACCATTCTGGGATATGGGGCTAAGTGTGCCTACTAAGGGGTTGTAGGTGCCATCATGACCGGAAAAATTGAGTTGTGACAACTTGATATCAGAGCTCTAAGTTCACCGGTGTTTTATGTACAAGAGCTAGTGTCTAAGTAGATTCTCGTGGATCAGTATGATGACGCTTGTATCCTATCTGCGGGAGGGTACAGGGCATTATTAGGAAAAATTCCATATTCTTGGCTCTTCATCATGCATTCCTAGCTCTATTAACTTCTAAAAATTCTTGTTCCATTCCTTTTTAGATGCCTAGGGTGAGTACGATAGCGGGTGATGTCGAGGCTTCTGTGCTTGTTGCTTCAGTGCTTCCTTTAGTGGAAAGATTTTAGAGTAAGAGCAGACCACATCAGTTAGGGGATTTAAGGCCAGCCTAGCCTCTGGTAGGGTTACATGCTGCACAAGTTCTTTAGGACACCGTGGCTAGGACTTCGAGTCCTCCGTGTCCTCCAGTGGGTGTTTTAGTACCCCAGGTAAGGCAGTACCCAGTTCATCAAGTGGTGCTTCAGTTAGGTTTGAGGTTCCAGGTCTTCAGCAGGGTTGTATGTCAATATTAGAGTATGAGGTGAGGTTTCACAAGATGGTTAGGCAAACAGGTAAGACTATGCCTACAAAGTTTGAGAGAGTTTAGAGATTTGTTGGAGGATTGATTTCACCACCCCATTTGGCGACAGAGCACTTGGTGACAGTTGGGACTACCTTTCTTCAGGTAGTTGATCATGCTTGTCCTATTGAAGGTTTATGCCGTGAGTCTTATGGAGGTAGTTCTAAGAGGCATCACTGTTAGGGCAGTTTCCTAGTTCTTAGACTCGAGGTAGGGGATTTTCTACTAGAGATTGGTTCCATTGCTTACTATCTAGTAGACCATCTTCAGTGGCTCCATAGGTCTCCGAGGGTAGTTGTATAGGGCATGTTGAGAATAGTAGATGCGGTGTAGGTCAGGTTCTTTGAGGTTTGTATTCAGAGCGTGTAGCCAATGGTGGCTAGTCAGGTTCAATGAGATCTTCCCATCAGACTTCATCTGGTAAGGCTTGTTTTTAGTGTGGTGAGTGTGGGCACTTTGCTAGGGATTGCCCCACGATCATACCTTCCAGTCAGCAGGGTCAGCAAGTTTCATCTTCTAGGGCTCCAGTGCCACTAGCTAGAGACGGTGTGCAGAGTTATACGAGTGGTCCCCAGAAGGTTAGTGGTGGCTTCAGCTAGGTAGTTCAGGTATCCATCCAGAGTCGAGAGGCACTATGCATCAGAGCAAGGGCTTCCTTGAGTTGCTATAGTCCTGGAGTTTTTAGTCACTATCTTAGAGATTGTCCTTGGAGAGAGATGAATGCGCCTTCATCATCGACTACCCAGTCCAGTGATAGACACCGATAGTGTGATGCCACTCTTGGTAGGCCAAAGGTGGAGGTTCTAGATATCATTTCTGTAGGTACGACTTTCAATACCATTAGCTAGTACTGGCATTGTTTGCTTTGCGAATCTATCCTTTTTCATGTATATGCTTATATGCCTACTTGTTTCTTATTTGGTTGTATTACTACTTTAGTTTGTAGTGTTTGTGCATATGATTTCCTAGTAGATTAATTCTTTTTAGTAGTGGATAGGGTGTGTTTCCCTTGAGAGATAAGTACCCGGAGTTTTGAGTCATGGGTAGGTCTTGTTAGCCCTGTTTTCAGTTTTTGTTGTGCTTCCAGAATTAGTTTGAGTTTTTCTTTTCTAGCGGTCTTGGGTGGTTGTTGCCTAGGCTATTATCTAGAATTTGCTAGAAGTCCTTCTGTTGGTTTGGTGTGGTACCAGTAGTTATGTACCAGAGAAAGTGGGTTTGTCTTAAGGAGAGTGGTGTTGGTTATGCAAGTGGGTACTATATGGTTTTGCTTTTCTCGGGTGGTTAGAGTCGACCCTCATTATTTTTGTTGGTTTTGGAAGTTGGCAGGTATATGGGTTCCTTTCATTGTTTTCCTCCATTCAAAGTCTAGTTGAGTTGCTTTCCTTGTTCTCCCCAATTTTGGTTGGGTTGAGTTTTGACTATGGTATTATGGTTGAGTTTTGACTATAGTATTATGGTTGAGGTTTGGTGGTGGTATTGCAGTTAAGTTTTGACTGTAGCATTGAGGTTGAGTTGGGAATTCAACCTATTCTTTTTCTGTCTTATCGAGTGTTGCAAGTAGAGATGTGGGAGCTAAGGGAACAACTCCAGGATCTACTAAGAAGTGTTTGTTGAGTTTAGTGTATCTTTAGAAGGGGTTCCATTGGTTTAAAAAAAGAGGGAGATGACTCCTTGTTTGTAGGTATGGGTGTTCTAGTAGCTTACTGAGGTGACGACTGAGTGTTTCTTGGGTTTGTGTATTGGTGACTCGATTCAACCGACTACAGAATGTAGTGGTATTTTTCCATTAGATGAGTTCGAAGTTAGATTTCCTTCTAGTAAGAGATTGAAGTTGTGGCTATTTCTAGTACTACCTTTGAGAGCATTTTACATCGACTATGATTTGCTTGATTATGTTCCTTGGGTGACCCAAGTCTCAACAACACTACGGATTGGGAAAATTGAGTATTCAGAGCTTACTTGGCTCCAGTTCTTATAGTGTTCATCGGCAACGTATGGGTCTACTCATGGGTTCAATAGAGGCATTGTTTGGCAGTTAGAGTTGGGTCTCAGAATCATGGGATAGAAGGTTACTTCATATGGTTTATGGAAGTTTCTCTCTCGTTGTAGCATCCTTGTGCCAGAAGGCAGTGGGTGCGGCAACTTAGCTTTTTTTACTTCAGTTTTGGAGTGGCCGTTAGCCTTGAACACCTAGTCCTTGGCTAACCATTTGATTGGGCTGGACTTTCTAGATCCCAGTGGTGTTCTTGTCAGTATGAGGTCCATTTCACCTTAGTTGGACAGATTCAGCAATGTCAGTTCGAGGATCGGTGGTTGCATGTTATATGTGATCAGGTTGTACGGATTGAGGCCAATAGGGCTACTTGGGATTCGAATGTCACTTTGGGGGTGATGGTCTCCTTTGTATTTCGAGATTCGAAGGTTTGAATAAGTTGATTCACTGAAGGGTTATTTGTTATAGGGGATTCCAATATTGGTTAGACTCAACCAGTGTGGGCCAAGAGCTGTGTTATATTGAATGCTCTCAGAGTTGGTGGTTCATGTACTAGTACAGTAGAGTGGATGCTTCGAGCTAGTGGGTGATGAGTTGATAGATTTTTGAGTTCATCAATAGCTAAGTGGCGACTTTGGACTTCAAGCATCCTTTCCTTTGCCTACAGGTTGTTTTGAATTGATGTTCATGGCTTGGTGGACTTCTTTCTGAGGTGAGACTAGTAAGGTGATTTCCAATCCAAATGGTGTTCGAGTATTTAGAGTGGCAGCGATATTTCTAGAGTTTGAAGCTTAGTTGATGGCTATGGACTTCATGGATAGGCTTGCCCCACTCCTTGTAGAGATTTGGTTTTGTGTTTGGGTTTTCTTTGGTAGGTTGCCCTGGTTCATTCACTTTCAGTTGATTCAGACTTAGCATGATTCAATGAGATTGGTTCTGTTAGATAGTTTGGAGACTTCTCTTTTGACACAGGGTGTTCTTGCATATCTTTCCCAGCCCAGTGTGCAAGTTTCAATTAAGCTATGATGGTTGGTTCAGTTAGGTTTAGGTAATGAGTTCTATCTTAGCAAAGGTATTCATCCATTGGTTGATAGTTAGTTGGGGCAGATTACTCCACTTTTCAAGGATATGCTATGGGTTGTTATTTTGGATGTCAGAGGATAGTAGACTAGGGCCTGGCTTGGATAAAGTTTGAGTATGAAGGTGGCTTCATTTGAGATTGAGCATAGTGTAGACTTTAGGCTTCCGATGGGTTGGTTGATGTTTCGAGAGTGGCTTGAGTGTTTGGCTTGTGTGAAGCTTCATGATTATGCTGCAAAGGATTTAGGTTAGATAGAAGGGTTTTATGGGTTAATTGATTCATGAAATAGAGGTTGAGTGGTGATTTTTTGGGTGAACAAGGTTGTGGTATCGAGGTTTTGAGTTTTGTGTGTTGACCGCCTTGGTTCATTTGGCTTCGGTGTTTTGTCAGTGCTTTTTGGTTGAGTACCTTGAGGTTCAGTTCGGTTGATAGACCTTTGGAGTTTTGGAAGTTAAAGGTTGGAGTTAATTTTGTCCTGTGAGTAGTTGAAGTTTGTGGTTGTCGTCTTTGGTTTAGCTCCGTTGGGTGCCGTCCAGTCGATGAGGCTACCCGAGATTCTAAGAAGGTACTGCGGGCTTTGTATTCATAGTTGTTAAGTCTCTGGTGCTTCCTTTTTTCTCGACTTTCGAGGAAGAAAGTCCTTTTTAGTAGTGGATGATGTAATCACCCTTCCGGTTATTCACACTTTTTGCCTTTTTTGTACTGTTAGAGCTTGCCTGTAGCGGTCCTAAGTCATTTATGGCTTGCTGGGACTGAGAGTCCAGTGCCTGGGCCATTTGTTTGGTCTTTATGGATGTTTCCCCATTTTAGAGCCTTAACTTTGGAAATCATTGACTTTGGTCAACATTTTTAGCGATCATGTTCGGAATTGAATTTCGACAGTTCCATTAGCTCTGAAGTGTGGACTTTGGTCTAGTTGGACCTTTGGTCAAGATTCGAGAGTTTTTAGTTTGAAATTTCCTCTCGTTCTGTGTTTTCAGGCCAATAAGTCTTCTAGGGTTGAATTTGGTCAACATTAGGAGAAGACAACCTCGGATGAAAATTCTGTCAGCGCTGTTAGCTCCGAAATGTCACTTTTGGGCTAGAGGGACCACTGGTTTGGGTCCCAAGGATTTCAGACTTGATTTTTATCCTTAGGTTCCATTTTGGTTTTGGTTGGCCTAAAGATTGATTTTGGGCGCGAGGCCCACTCTTTATTAAATCGACCTCGGACGGAAGTTTCATCAATCCCATTGAGTTTGGAATTTCTTTTTAGTCGAGTAGCATACTTCATTTGCATTCACAGGACCTCAGATGCATGTCGAGGGTCCATACGGTGAAATTTTATCCTTGGTGAATAGCTGGTTTTTAGTGCTGGTATGGCCAAAATTTGTTCATCGCGATATCAAAGTAGACCATCGCAATCTTGAAGGTCTGAATTTTTGGTCATCACGATCTCGAAGGGTTTTCTCATAATAGCAATTAAGGCCTTGCTCCTTTGTTCATCACGATCTCTAAGGGTTTTGTCGCAATAGCGATGATGGCCCTTATCCTGGTCATCGCATTCTCAAAGGGTTTTCTCGTGATGGCAATAAATGCCCTGCTCTTTTGTTCATCGTGATCTAGAAGGGTTTTCTTGCGATAGCGATGAAGGCCCTTCTCCTTTGTTCATCACGATCTCGAGGATTTTTCTCGAGATAGCGATGAAGAAATCCCTGGTAGTATAAATATTTCTCCTCCTTTGTTTCTTTTTTTTTTCCATTCATATTTCCTCCATGGTTGAAGAGTTCCAAGTTCAATATTCAGTTTGGAAACATCCTAGGATGCTGGGGTGATATATTACTTTTCCGTGATCGTCCTCTTGTCATAAAGTGGTAAGTTTTCTTCTTTAATTCCGCTAACTTTCCTCTTTAATTCGCTCTTTTTCCTTGGCTTTGTAGGATCTATTTGGCCCTTCATCCTTCATGAATCATGCTCAATTTTTGAGCATGTGCTCTTAGAATGGTTGGGAACATTGTGTTAACTTTTATTTCTGATTTTGGGTTGCCGACACACGGTCTTGCTTTTGAGCCGGATTTCGACTCGTCTAAACTTTTAGCAATATGGGTACCATTAGCTTTGTATTGATGCATAGAATATGTTGTTGATAGTTTATTCATAATGCAGGTCTTCGTGGAGCAGTTCGAGCTTGGACGACACTGTTCCAACAACTTGTCATTGGATGTCAGGTAGGTTATGGTCTTCTCCATAATAAACTTTGCGTATATATGCTATAATTGCATTAATTAGTATCCTTGGTTTGTTTATTCTAGGCTGGTACCCCAAACCTTGTCCATCTCTTCTGTCTGATTTATTCTTATGTTGTTTGTAGTAATCGTTGTAGTATTGAAATATTACCCTTATGGCCCCGTGTGGCCTTTGTATATGCCTTTGGACCATAAATGTTGGGATATTTGGGAATGTCCACGAGCCCCAGACATTGTGATATTACATTAGGATGGATACCTTTGATGTAGAGCTGATTGGGCCTGTGCAGGGCCGATAGCTTGTTTGTGAGCCATTGGGCTAATCTATTCTTTGCGAGCATATCATTCATGTAAAGGATTTTCTACATATTTTACTACAGTTTTTTTCTTCGGGCCAACTATATATGATTTTCTAAACTTTGCATGACCCCGAGAGCCCATTTTTAGTAAAATGATTATAAAAGGAATTTGGAACTGATTTTATGAATAATCATGAAGTAAAGGAGATATTATGATGATTTTATCACTACTTTTCATACTGATACTAGACTCGGCTATGCCATAGCGCTAGACATTTATTTTTACTTCAGATTTGGACCCGAATACACTCCGGGCACCCTTTATTATGGTTGTTGAGAAATTGATCACTTATTTAGACCCGGATACACTCCGAGCACCATTTGATGGGGTATTGAGACTACTACTACTGCTTTAGACTCGGATCAAATCTGAGCCATATTACGAGATTCCAATTATTGATCTAAACCCAGATACACTCCCGGCAGTTACACTTTGAGATTTTGCATTTTACTATATGGTGACGGACCTCCATGGACCTTGCCAATCTAGACCAGAGGCTACGTGTTGAGTGTTCCAGAGGAGGGGTATATGGTGTAGTTGAGGTATATGTGTCGTGTCCTTCCATGGATCCTACCTGCTAGGCCTATCAGCGCAGGAGGAGGTACATACAGGGTTACTATCACACCGGTTTCATTATATCACATCATCATGCATATTGTATGCAGATTCCACCCTTGTTTGTTGTTTGCTCAGTGTACACTCTGATAGTATGATATGTTGGAGGGTTTGTTTTCACGTGATTGTGTTCCTCGGTTGTATGGGCTCCCGTTAGGACTGTAGGTAGATTATGTTGCTTATATCTTATTCTAGAGCTTGTTATGGCCTTCAGTTATTGGTGGATTAGTTGTTTCTAGCCTGTTGAGGTTATGATTATTTGAACTTTTGATCATTGATGGATTAGTGGGTCCTATATTATTGTGGCACTATTTATGTGGCCTTCAGAGCAGTTTTGGTTAGCGGATTCTATCCTTTATCGTGGTGCTGATTAGTGGCTTTTGGTTCTTTATGGCATAGCTTATTCCATCATAGGGTTGTACTTGTGAGGTTGATTTTTGTTTGTTCTTATCTTGAGTTAGGTTTTTAGCATGATTTTGTTTAGTATATTGTTCCTAGCTTGAGCATGTTTAATTGCTTCCATTCTTTCTCTTCTTACTTGAGGTTACCGGTATACCACCATCTTTCTAAACTCTCTCTCTATATATATATTATTGTTACAAGGATTCCAGGTGTGTTACTCTTTCCTTCACCTGCGTTCTGCATTATATATAGCTTTTGTGGCTAGCATATCATGTTTGTAATTCTTGTTGACTTCTATCTGTGCTAGTTTCCTTGTGATTTCTCTATTGCTTATGTGACTGCTTCTTTGCTTTCTGCTATTTACTACCTTTATATCTTATATGCGCTCAGTCGGCTGATGATGCTTACTGTGTACCTGTTGCTTTAAATTTGGTGTTCATACTACACTTCTGCATCTTTTTGGTGCAGATATTAGTGTGAGCTTTTGCCATTGATCGCATGGAGACTCGTGCAGGTTTTTGATATTCGAGACTAGGGTGAGCTCCTACCGACCGGGGCTTGACCACATCTCATCTCTTGGCACTGTTACTCCTTTGTTATTCAGAGACAATTGTATTTACTATTTTGTAATCTCTAGCACTTGTATTCTATTAGAAGCTCATGTATTTTTGATACCAGGTCTCTGGGTTGGTGTTTCCTTATGTTTATATATTCAGGTTGTTTGCCTTTGCATTGTTCTATTTTACATCTGCTTCCGCTTATTTTTGCTTATTGTTCCTGTTGGATTAGGTAGTAGCCCATTACTAACTATTTTGGGATATGGAGATTGGTTTGCCTAATGGAGGGTTGTAGGTACCATCATGACCTGAGAAATTAGGTCGTGACAATAAAAGATTTTTAGTACGTAACCAATTGTATGCAGATTTATTGTTGTTGTATTAAAATTATGAGAAAAAACTAGGATTGTGTTCCCGTAATTTTATAACGTGGTACGTCTACATTATCAGTGATTTATCCCAGTGATATGTATGCAAAACTAATGCTTATAGTTCAAGTAAAGTCTTTCGACCCAAATAGATGAATGTCACTTCAAACCCTTTCAGTCTTCAAGTGTTTAAATATTAAGTTTCGTTATTGATCTCATAATAATTTTCCTCATGAGAGTTGAAATAATTCGATGAGGGATAGAAACCTCAAATCTCTGTTGTTAATTATTTTTCCTAACGTTTATTATTTTATTAAGCAAGTTAAGATTTATGGCGAGTTCTAAAGGTTGCAACCGCTAAAAAACAATCAAAGTGAAGAGATTAACAATACATGCAATTTCACCATTGAAGAATCACTATGTTGTTCAACCTACATTTGTTAATCCATCATGTTTTCCACAACTCTAGTTATGGTTTTTAGCTACTCATGCTTTCAAGAATCATATAAAGGACATAGAAGAATTCATAATAATTGACTTACAAGAGAAAAGTAATGAAAACCAAATTACATTATCCAAGAAATAATCAAAAGTCATAGCAAAATAAAAAAGAACCAAGAACAAAGATCAATGTACATTCTTAGCTCCAAAAAGTGTGTAACAGATTGAAAATAATGAACAATGAGTAAAAAAACCGTAAAAAAGTATTTATAGACATAAAATCCTATCCCAAAATAAACTAGGAAAACATGACCGAGATGCGTCCCATAACTCGTCTAATGACTCGCCATTCAGATGATGGTTTGTCATATTTGAACCATCATATTCTTTCAGCTTTCTTCCATATTCTGCCTCTTTCCCATGCCTTGGATTGATAGTTTGTCATATTGTCGATGACTCATTATGTGCATCCACCGCCTGAGGTCTCATAATCAACATCTTTTGGCTTAATATCACAACTTGGTCTGATGGCTCGTCATTTCATTTGTGGACTTATGGAAATCAAGTTCTTCTTTATCTTAGTTCATGATCAAATCTCACGATCCATCGTTCACTTTACAAGTTGACTCACGATCTGTCGTTCACTCCATGACCCATTATTTTACTCTTTTCACCAGAAATTCCAACTTTTTCATCCGCGACCTATTTCCCTGCAGAGGTAGAAAAACTCCAATCATATCTAGAAAACATACTTAAGAACTTACAAAATCATCATGTTTAAATAATCAAAAGTGTCACTAAATAACTCATATCAACACCCTCAACATAAAATCTTTGTTTATCCTTAAGAAACTAAAACAAGACTCAATTATACGACACTTAGGCATATGAACTAGGAAATCTATGGCAAAGTACATGAACACTTGGCAACATACATTAACAACATTTTAACCCTCCCTTTTATTTAAAATATATGTGCATGACTTAGAGCATCTCAAGGTAACACTGACAGACAATACACTATTTATAAACGACTATGAAAACACTAGTGATACGCAACTTTTACACTTAGAAATTAGAAAGTTTCACCCTAGTGCCCTCACATATCAAAGAATGTCCCTCACATATTTATTTAAGTAAGACCGTGATTGAATAAACAAGAGCGATCACACTCACAAGGAAGTTCAAACATTGCAAGTACACATACTATAGGCTTGCCCTTACTTTCTATGCTTCTTTCATTAGACGATTTAATTAGGATCACTACAGGACTTTATTGGGTTTGTAATGTAGTCTTGGGGATAGGTATGGTAGATTTGGATAGTGACTCAACCCTCCTTCAATACTATACTATTTCTTCACTTTTATTTCTCAGCCCTTTTTTTCCCTTCCCATCTTTTCTTTCAAACATCTCGGGTGTGGTTTTATTTCTAACTTATGACTAACTTTCTTTTTGTATTGCAAGTTTTCATAATTTTTCCTCTTTCTTTTTGTTTGCTTTTTTCCCTTTTCTTTTCAAGCTTACCACACTCTTTTCCTTCTTTCAATTCCTCCCTTTCCTACCCAACTTTGCTCTTTGCTTTTCCCAACATTAGTCACCCTCAACTTAGGATCTTTGCCTAAGTTGATCTTGTGATAAATTTCCCTCTTTGACGACATCTCTTTTGGAAGTTCTAGTGGCATCATATCATTGAATTCTTCAAGCAACTTAGCAACACTGTCCAAAACTTCAATTTGCACATCAGATTTTACTTTGACTAAGGCAACAAGGTAAGTAGTTTCACCCTTCTTCATTCCCTTTTTTAACTGCAATGACCAAAAACAATGAAGCAACTCTAGTGTTATTCAAATTTTCCTCATCAAAGGAATTAATAGCCATCAAAAATTCATTATCTTTGTCCTCTGTAAATATCTCAACATCAACGTGAGAAATTGGAGCAACCTAAAACTTCCTCATAAAATCAATCCCAAGCAGAAAATTAAAGTCATCAAGCGGCACCGTGATCAAGTTGTGCATTTCAGTCCAATTCCGTATTTGCAGTGGCATATCCAATGCCATATCGTATCCTGCCTACACTGCAGAATTTACAACCATCATCCTAATTGCATAGTTTGTCACCTTTGGCTCGTACTCTTTCACAATTTTTAAAGCAACAAAAGTGTGATAAGAATTGGTATTGACCATTGTTATAACATTTCTGTCCAAAATTTTCATGTAAATATACACCTGTGTACCATAGGCATCTTCTACATCATCAATCAAATCAATAGTATTTATGTGGGCAACATTCTCAGCAGAATCATCTTCCTCCATCTCCCCCACAGCTACTAGACAATGTATTTGCCAAATGCAGTGGGTTCACATAGACAGTAATTTCTTGTCATTTGCCCTACTTTTCCTCCCCAGCAAGTAGAGCATTGATTTTCCCTAATTTGGATAATTCCTTGCCTTATGCCTGGGTTTTGACAAGTCCAACAAACTTTTTTACCGGTCTATTTGCTTTGGCTAGATGCACCGGTGTCCATCTTTCCCTTGCCCTTGTCATTTCTTTCTTGCCTTTTATTTTCCTTCTTATAGTCTCTGCACTTCTCCTTTATCTTATTCTTAGAAGAAGGAGTAGGATAAAAAATAACACTAGTTGAATGAAAATTAATTAACGCAATAACAGCAACAATTTCACAAGGAAGATCTTGAACTTTCTGCCGACGCAGTTTGTTATGTGCCAAACCTTGCATTCCAGAAATTAAGGTGTGTAACTTATCTTCATCAAACATGTTCTGAATTTCCAGCATCAAGGACGTAAATGCTTTGACATATTCACAAATGGATCCAACATGTTTCAATTATTTCAGTTTATCCCTAGGACCCAAAATGAATCGCTAGGAAGAACTTCTCACGAGGTGCATTCCTCAGTGTTTCCCACGTATCAACTTTAGGTATGCTAGCACTCTCATCATAAGCATTTTTGAAGCGCAACCAGAACACTACATTGCCCCTAAAATATCTGACTGCCATGGTTAACTTGTAATTTGTAGAAAAATGAGCAATAGCAAAATAGTCCTCCAATTCTCACAAATAGTTTTCCAATTCCTTGGCACCACGAACACCATCAAAACACTTGGGTTAGAGGATCTTAATGTGGGCATGTTCTTTGCCTCCATGAGGTGTATTTGCAATAGCCTGGTAAAGGACCATGACCTCTGCCTTAAGATCTTCATTTGACTTTAGTAGGCCTTTAACTTGTGTACCCATAGTTCCATGAAAGTTGAGTAATTCGGACATTTACCCATCAACAACAGCATGATAGTAATGAATTTCTACGATGCCATTAATATGCCTTATTAAATTAAGATATTCATCAACTTTTTTCAGGCCAAGCATGGCTTCCAACCTTCAACTTTCTCCCATAACATATTATAGTTACTTCCACCAGCTATCGTTCCTATTATTGAGACCTTTCTCTCTGATACCAGTTGTAATAGGGTCAACTCCCTCTAGTTTGACACCACTCGATAGCCACACACCTATGACTTCAGCCTTTACTTTTTCCCCTTAATACTTAGTTTGCCTAAGCTCACAAAATCAATAAAAGCACATACAATAAATCTTTTTCCTAACTTTTTAATTCACTCGTGCCATAAAGTAGCATACAAAAATAACCTTATAAAATTTAGACAACACAACTAAATCTATCTTGTGACTGCCCTATTTCTACCTACATATAGGCCACATGCCCCAGTAACATGCCAGGCACATGAGCTTATCCAGAAACAGTTAACAACCCTAATTGCTAGGCAATTCAAGTTCAAAATGACAAATTTTAAATTACAACATTCAAATAATCAAGACAACTACCCTTGCCAGCCTGGGCACTCAAGCTAAAATTTTGGAACTACCCAACTACAAGCCTATCGGAGGCACACACCCAGTTCCAGCACAATTTTAGGTCAAACATGCCAATGTCGAGCCATGTCTTGGGTGAGCTTGCCTTTCTTTGCACCAAGCATGTGCTAATGCCACACCACATCCTTGTTATATTCCATCCGCCTTTACCTGCCATGCTATCACAACGTTAGTTGCCTTAGCCTGTCCACCCCGTGTTATGCCTTATCCATTCCTAGCCTTTCATGCCTTAGCCACGCTACCTCTAAGGTCTTTCCATGCCATGACAACATGATCCACACGTGCCTATGCCGGTATACTGGCCTCAAGTAAACTTGATCTTAACCAAAGTCATTGGTCTTAGCTAGGTCCATCATGTAACTCCCTATCTAAGGGTATAACAGTTTGCATGAAAGGTCTCCAGAAGGTCCTCAATAGCTTTGCACACTCCAAAAAAGAGTTGATGTCTAGAATTGAGGCCCAGGATAGGATGATGAATAAGTTCCAAGACAATTTAGCCTAATTAAATCTGAATTTCCTAATGAGAAATATGTGGGACACCCTCAATGAATTGGAACTTGATGATAGATCGAAGGAGCACATAGATTCAGGGACCAAAGCCGAGCTTGAAGACCACATCTATAATATCAATGATGATGGAGTTATTGGGTGACAAGATGAAGTCTCAGTATGTAGAACTGTAGAGTCACATGAAACACATACTGAGGATAGCGACAGTCATAAAGGGTCAAGACTTGTAGAGTTATGCCAAAGTACCCTACATGGCTAGTGCGGTGAATAAATCTATCCCAAATAGGTTTAAAATGCCTTACATTTACAAGTATAATAGGAACTTAGATCCTTAGGAGCATTTGATTTTCTTCACAATAGTCGTAAATGGAAATGACCTGACAAAGAAAGAAACCAAATCTGTGATGGTGAAGAAGTTTGGAGAAACCTTGTTGGCAGGATCATTGGCCTGGTATTCTCTTTTTCCTAAAAACTCTATCAATTCGTTTAACATGTTGGCTAATAGTTTTATTAGGGCCTATGCTGGAGCCAAAAAGGTGTAATCCTAGAGGGGAGATATTTTCAAGATAGAGCCAGGAGACATGAAGTTGCTTTGGGATTTTATTGTGAGATTCTAGATGGAAAGGATGAACATGCTAATGGTACTAGATCATTAGGCAGCGAAGGCCTTTAATAAAGGTTTGAACCCTAAGATTTTTATTGCCTTGTTCAAGTTGAAAGATATCCTAACCAAGTTTGAAGAAACAACATCGGTGAATGTTCATAATAGCTACGAATCAAAGATTGAGATTGAGGATAACTGTAAAAGTGTCTTCTATAAGGCGCCTGAAACATAGAATGAGCCAAAGGGTGCAAAGAAGACATGTTATACTGGCGAGAGGAGCAATTGGAACCCTTTGCAATGGGTTAACCTATAGGTCTCATCTCAAGGAAGGTATGTGCCTTACGTTGCGGATATAAGAAATGGTACAAGCCGGGGTGTTAGTTTACATATTCCAAACAAATCCTGATTTGAGAAAAACATTGGACATGGACTCTCTACGACGGGGTTATAGGCTAAGGAGGCCATAAAATCAGTAGTGTACATTGTCAATGATGTTCCTCTACTCTCAAAATACTATTGTACTGTCAACTCGACATAATTTGTCTTGACATACGAGACATTCAGGGGGCAAAATTTCCAAAGCATACCTGCTAAAACCCAGATTTAAGGGATAGGAACTCGTGTTGTGAATACCATGGGACACACAGACATAACACCAGGGACTGTTGGCACCTCAAGGAGGTAGTTGCTGCTTATCAAAGGATGGCCACATGTGAGAGTTCCTCAACGATCAATCCAAGAACAACTTCATAAAGAGCATCGAGGGGAACATGCAACTTGTGAACCCAGGAACGCCCCCAAAGATAATAAGATGAATGCTTGCATAGCAAGGTGACAAGTACATTTTCTCACTTTTATTGATTCCCTAATTGGTTATTTCCTTTCTCCTCCCAAGCTCTTGAAAGTTATCGAGAATGGGTTTCTTGTCCTTATGAGGGAAATTCACTCTCTTGATGAGGCTACCGCCACTACCTAAGGACAAGGGGAAAAAGATCTCCCATGAGTCATCAAAAGCTGAGGACCACTGTGATGGATAATAATCCAGAAGAGACCCAAAATGATGTCCTACACTTTTTTCCTTCATCCGATTCATATCCCTTAGAGGGTTTTTCTGACAAGATACGAGGTAGCAGTAGGGACTTCTGGGAATAAAATAGGTTTTCCATTTTCTTATGTAATGTAGAGGCCAGACGGTCTTGGAAAAACATTGATATAAATAAGAGATAATATTTTTGGAAGGTATGAGGGCACAATTTCTTTACAAATACATAACTCCAAAAGTTTTGGAATATTGAGACTAAATTTTTTGAGTCTAAGTGTAACACACTACAAGCACTAAAAGATAAAAATCCAAAGGTCTCCAGAATCACTCGCCTTGAGTGAAAAGAGGGATGAGCCTTGTCAAGGACCCTGAGTCCCGAGTGGGGAACCCCGAATACCCGAGATAACGGGTAAGCTTGAACTTTAAGGTCCCCATACCAATGGTAAAACACTAGGAACTGAAGATGATGTCTGGAATGTCTGTTTAATTAACAAACTCGGGGCACTAATTCCAGACAAAATGTTAAAGACTCAGCTTCACTGGAAGAATAAATTAACATGAAATGCACATATTGATCATCCAATAGAAATCAATTGAGGTGACATTAAAAAGTGCACTCAATGCAAGTCCCAATAAAACGACACTCTCAAAATGCTGTGAAACCTAAGTACCCTATCGAGAAGTCCAAATTTGGAAAATGACTTGATAGAGATATTTCTCTAAATGCTATGCTCTAAAGTAAGTTGAAGACGTTCAGACTTAGATGCTCAACAATTTAATAATTAAAGGGATCCCTTCTTGTTCCATGAGGTATAGAAATATCTACACTTAAAAGGTCTTTGATTGGATGAAAAGCTACGAATGCACCAACCTTACAAAATGTTTATGCAAGAAGCACCAAAATAAAAAACAAGTTGGTGACTATCTTCGATCATCAAATGAAATACTTAACACTCACTAACCTGGCTAGAGTCACAAAGTACAATTTCAAAAGACAAGGTATGCTAAGAGTGTGACACCTCAGAGGAAACCCCCGAAGGATGATGACTATCGTCTTTCAAAGAAGGTGCACCCAATGAGGCTGTGAAGTTAATTATTTTTTGGCTCTCATGTTAAAAGGAATGTTGAGCCACACTTTTATGAACAAATATATGCAGAAGGAAATGAAAGGTTGTTTGCTAAAAAACAAAAAATATACAAAAAGGCAAGGTACATGGAAAAACCATAAAAGCATAAGAAGTATAATTTATAAGCCCAGGACGGGTTACAAATTACAATCCCAGATAGTGTTACAAATTACAAGCCAAATATGGGTCACAAATTATAAGCCCAAAATGGGTTATAAAATTACATGCCCTAAAAAGGTAACCAATTACAAACCAAAAATGGGTTACAGATTACAAGCCCTAAATGGGTTACAAATTACAATCCCCAAACAAGTTACAAATTACAAGCCCTAAATGGGTTACAAATTACAACCCCAAGATGTGTTAAACATTCCTAGTGTGGAGCAGGTTATTAAATTATGAAAATGAACTACCGACCATGATCTTGAAAATGCATAAGAAGTCAGAGTCTCTATTTTTCTTCTCTCATGCTCAATGATGAGATGGCCCATGAAGGCGGATGACTTGAGAAAAGGAGTGGGAGAACCTTGGGAAACCCTCAAGGGGAAGAAAACTCAGATTGATCAAAAGGCCAAAAAAGGCTATCCCCTCACCCAACACAACCCCCATTTATTAAAAGACTCTCAAAGGTCACACTTGTATATGGGTTTTCCCTGGCTCAAGTAATTTGACTCGGCTTAATCAGACTACCTTGGTTGATGGGTTTCCTCAGTAGTAGCCCGAGAAGCCAGGTTGTAACTCACAAGTAGAGCTGTCAAAATAGCCTGGCCCAACCTAACCCAACCCAGCACCAGCGAGCCCAAGAGTTAAATGCGCTGGCCCTTTTAATTAAAGGGCCTTTAAAATAGCAACCCAACCAAATCCTAAGTGGGCCGCGGGCTAGGACGGGTTGACCCTTCAATAAAAATTAAAAGTGACCCGTAACATGATAAACGAACAAAATATAATTACTAGAAAATCATCAATCATTATAATTCTTCATTTAAACATGTGTATACAATAATAATTAATATCAATCAAATAAAGAATAAAATATAACTAACTAGTTAAAAAGATTGTCCACATACTTTTGCACATCTGAATTATAATAATCTAAAAAAATTCAAATCTTTTATACACAAATTTTTTGCCCAGTTACAAAATTATAAGATTAAAGTGTTAAAAATTATGTAATCCATCAATTAGAGCTTAATAACTTCACTTTAACTAGACGGAGATTTATTGAAGGAAGATTTGAACTAAGATAGAGATTTGGACAGAAAAATAAGAAAAACTGCGCAAAAAGGGAAGAGAAATGACTTTTAAAAGCCCTAATTTTTCTTGCTGCTTATGAGCAAAGAAAAGTCGAAAGATCAAAGGGCAAAGAATATGTATATATGAATATGATATATCATATATAATATAATATATTGATGTAATGTATTATATTACTAATGAATATTGATTAAATGAATAATTACTATTGTCTATTTGTAATGTACTTTGTACTTCTTTTAAATTTTGTTTTACCGTGTTTAATTATTTTAAATTTTTTATTTGATAAATAAATATATTATTAATTATTTTTTAACTTAACGGGCTGGCCTCTGAGGCCACGGGTTAGGCCTCTGGGGCTGATGGGCCAAGTGAGGCTGGGCTTATAAGTCTCACTTTTAAATAAGCTGCAAAAACTTAGCCCAACCCCACTTAATTAAACGGCTGGGTTGGGTTGGCCTCATGGGCCAACACCATTTTGACAGCTCTACTCACAACCCATCGGAGAGTCTTTGACAAGTTGCATGAGCATAACCCTAGGGATAGACCTCTGACATGCTCACCAAGTGAAATGGTAGAGTGCAGGGTGCCCACAAGGCTGAAACCAGATCCTAGGACTATTAAGGAGGAGAGTGGCTGGGTGAAATATCTCTCACCACTCTCACCCTTGGACTCACCGATAATTTTTACCTTACTCTCATCTAGTTACCTTAGAAACTAAATCCCAGATATGGTACCAGGATCAAAGACAAGGATAAGACAAAAATGGTGAAAAAAGTAAAGCACAAAATCAAACAACTAAATGGGAAGAAGTTCCCCATAAAGAGGATCTCTCTTTTTATACTAAGCAGTGCTACTAGGAAAATATAAATATCTGTGTGGAGTAAGGAACATTGACAAGGAAGGTTGATTTTTATAGGCCAAACCCATTTAATACATGGAAAAAGGATAGCAGCGGAAGCTAGCCACATGGATAGTGCAGTTAATGCTACCAAAGCATGATAAAGTTGTTTTCAAGAAATAAGGCACCCAGGGCACCTCATCGTTCCCCAAAACTAGCGGTTCAAGGAATAAGGGAAACTGTTAAATCTCTTTCCTGCCAAAAAAAATAATAGGGGGAGAGAGAGAGAAAGAATCTTTAATAGTTTTATTTCTAAAGTTTATGTCAAGGTACAAAGAAGCATGCTCAGGATCCTGAGTTGGAACTCAGTTATGCGAAAAAAATAAAGAAGTAAAAATTACATAAGGCAACAACCTTGTCAAGCAAGAGGCCATGTCCCAACTATTAGTAATCATCGGAGCTGCCATCAGATGTTTTGATAACTAAAAGCTCCCCTTCTAAAGTAGAGGCGGACCTTCCATCATCAAAATCTGATGGACTGATGAAATCAACCGAGGGACTTTGAAATGTCCTTGTAAATATCAAGGTAACCCATACTAGCATCCTTCAGATTCTAGATTTGTTACGAGCTAGGAATCACAAGCTTTCTCTAAGTAAGGATGTTTTTTTCAAAGTTGAACTCTCTTTATCAGAGCATTAATTTTCTATTTTAGGTGGCATATATTTGCTTGGGACCATTTTGGTACACTACAAGAGGAAGAAACTTTGGCATAATGATATGTTCTTTTACTCTCTAGGTGTATGCTCTCCTGTAGCCCAGTTTGTTTTCTCATAAGGTTCTCAATAAGGCTAGCATGTAATGCATTATCTCACTGCCAAACATTTTCCTCTTTTAACCAATGCCAAGCATCCCCTTAGTAGCACTCTCTATCTCTTCCAAAACCATATCTTACTTAATTCTTAGTGCCTCAATTTTAGCGGCCCAGCATGCCAAAGTCTCAACATAAGCAGATTGGTCTCACACAATGGCCAAAGCTTTCTCGAGCTTATCGCATTTCAACTGAAGGGTTTTTCTCTCCTTTAGTAACCATTAAAGACTTTTTCTAGCTAATACGCTAGCTTATAATGATGAAGAGTAAGTCATTTGAAAAAATGTAAGAACTGTATTGAGCGAAGGACTATAAAATATGAGAATCACTAACCTTAGTGGTAGCATAAGTGCAGTCATTAATAAGGCATTCAGTGGAAACCCTATTCATCCTCTGGTGATATTTTAACGAGATCATAGAATTCAGATAATTGGCTACCCCTATCAATACTAATATGAAATTGACCTTTAGGGGTATCTTTAATATCACCATCCAGTACCATGTCAGGTCCTAGAATAGGAAAGGAAAAGCATTTGTCATAGCATAAAGGCCTACATACCCTGCATGAGATTTCAAGCTAGAAGTTATTAGGCTGTCAAAGCTTGAGGCCTCAAGAATCAGAGATTGAAGGACCCCCGAGGCCTAGCCCTTGACTGGTCTCCTGGGGTGAACTTAAAAGGTACAACTTACCTCATCTTCACAGTGGTGCATGAACTAGAATCAACAGGGACCATGGGAGCCCAGGTCCAAGAATTAGACTTCTTGGTGTTCTCCAGTTCATAAAATAATCCGGTAACCTCGAAAAGGGGTGCATCAAGTATTTTTATCCTCTGGGCCATTATTACGCCCCTTGACCCTTCATGGTATTCGTCAAAAGTGATAATTTCATAAGCAGACCTTCTTGCCCTTATTGAGGATAAACTAGGTCCTTTTTTCCCTTTCTCTCCCTTTGTGATAGATTAGCACTCTACCTTTGGAGAAGGATCTGTCATTGCATCAACAAGAGAATAGAGTTAGCTGCATGTGTCTTAACCAATAAGACTAGTAGTAATGACAAAAAATGGAAAAACACTGAACTGAATATCAGACCTGAATGAGAAAGGTCTAGAGGAAAGGTAAAATAAAAAACAATAGCCTATGATAACAGTAACATACCATGGTTTTTTTCTTTCCATCAAACTGGTCAGAAAGATATGACCATAATTAGCTAGTAACAATGAAAGAATTCAGGATCTTCATGACCTATGAGTGAAGTTTGTTGACTGGGTGAGGAAAAGGAATGCCCATTGACGAATGCCATTTAGGAGCTACACAATATGCTTAAAAGATAAGGAATCAATGAAAAATTAGTAGAAAGGAAAATGAAAAGGAAGAAAGGTGAGTTACAATCACTAACGTTGTATGTTCCAGAAATCAAGAAGGGGAATATTGAAGATATATTTGGTGTCTATGGAAATAAAGCGATTGGACCAACCTCAATCATCAATATCATCTATGTTACCCAGTAGTGACCTATTTCCATGATGGCCTAGCTATATTGTACCTCCTCAAGAGAAGATAGAAAATATAGAAGAAGCAAATATGTCAAGGTAAACTCTTCCCCAACCCCCATGTCCAATACAAAAAAGTAGGCGATGGCTCTCCATACTCCTGGGCTAAACTGCCCCAAGCACAACTAAAAGGTATTGTAAAATAAGTTGATCACATTATTAATAGGGTTATCAAGACCCATGTTGAACGAATAAGTATAAACCAAGGTATAACTAGATCTCAGAGATGTAATACTTTCAAATGTGCTAGCAGCTTCTACTCGATACTTCTTAAGAGTCCATCCACAGTCTCTACCCAGACCGTGGGAAGATCCTTTTCCCTTATGAGGAAGCCCAACTTCCTTGCATATCTATTTTTCATCCTAACATCACCATATGATTGAATTTTGAAGTTGTCATAAAAAAAGTACATACTGGGGATAATTTTATCAATAGTCGGATCAGACTAAGAATTTCTCTTTTCTTTCTTTTTCCCTATTGTTGATTGGAGTGTTAGGATAAGAGCTCAAGTAAGAAATAGAAATATTAAGATAAAAGTAGGAAATGAGAGGCTGGAACAAAGAGTGTCCTTAAAATTAGTAGATAGGTGAGGTAGGGATATATCTTGTAATGACCCTCAAGGTCATTTCCTTGATTTTTGTATTTTTTTGTATTTTGAGCTTTCCCATAGCGTCTATAGGTTATTTCTAACTTTCCAAGACTGTTGATTAGGTTACTAGGGAGTTCATTTGTGTTTTAAGCTCATTTCCCTATTTTGTAACTCTTCGGGTTGGTAGAGTTGACTTTGGTCAATATTTAGAGAAGACAGCCTCCGATGGAGATTTTGTCAGTGCTTTAGCTCCATAACATGGACTTTGGGCTAGAGGGACCTTTGGTTTATGTCCCGAGGCTTCTGTACTTGTTTTGGGCTATTTGGTTCCTTTTTGGTTAAAGATGGTTTTTAAGCGTGGGGCCTACTTTTCTTCAACACAATCTCCGTTAGGAATTTCATCAATTTATTTGATTCTGGAATGCCATTTTTGGTAGGGTAGCATATCTGGTTTGTGTTCACGGGGTTCTTAATGAATTCTGAGTGTGCGGTCAGAAAATTTTGATATGTGTTGTTGTAGCTAGTGCTGCTGGTATCCGTTATGGTGTGCCTGCATTACTGGGGGAGCACCAACACTGCCACCTCTGTGGTCACTAGCCACACTGGTGACCTTGGGTTACATCAGCAGAGGGCGCCCCGGTGCTCATTGTACCATGCTTGCAGTGTTGCCCCTGCCATGTGTTCACCGCACCTATTGAGGTTAGGGGTTTGGTTGACCATCACCTTTGAAGTGATCTAGGCGCAATGATGATGCCTCACCTACATCATTTTGATTGCAGGTGCATCAATTGTTGGTAGTTAAATGAACTTCTCTTTCATTTCAAACTTCATTTCCAACAAACTCTTTCCTCCATTTTTTAGAGCTTGGTTAGTAAGTGAAATCACCAATTCTCATCGATTATGTATCCTATTGAGGTAATTCTCTTCCTTTATTCATTTTTAGTTATCGTCCTAGCATTATTTTCAAGTTTCTTTCGTGAAATTTATCCTAATTGCATGTGAATCCTTCATTCAAGTGGACTTTAGGGCTATTTTGGGACCCAAAACGAGTCCCATTCTTGCTCAATTTTTGGGCATAAGTTTTTAAACCTGCTGCGAATGTAATTGTCAATATTGTTTTCTATTTTGTTTTGCAGGCCTCGAGGGTCATTTTTTGACCCAATTTCTGATTTGTTTTCTAAGCTTTCCTTTCTTGCCAAACCTCATCACACCCTTCATGGGTGAAACTTTAAGGAAAACCCAATCATCAACTTCAAATTCCAACTCCCTCCTCCTCACATCCGCATAATATTTTTGTCGACTCTGAGCGCTTTTCAACCTCTCCCAAATAAGCTGAACTTTCTCCATGGTCTCATTCATAGATTCTGGACCAATCAAGACTGCTTCACCAACCTCGAACCAACTAATAGGAGATCTACACCTCCAGCCATAAAGTGCCTCATACGGAGCCATCTAGATGCTAGAGTGAAAGCTGTTGTTATAGGCAAACTCGATATGAGGCAAGTGATCATCCCAATTACCATTGAAATCAATCACACACGCACTCAACATATCCTCCAAAGTTAATAGTACACTCTGCCTGGCCTTCTATCTGAGGATGAAAGTTGTGCTAAGCTTCACCTTAGTACCAAGACCTTTCTGAAATGACTTCCAAAACAGAGATATAAATTAAGGACCTCTATCAGAAATGATAGACAAAGGAACACCATACAATCAGACTATTTACCAAATGTAGATTATGGCATAATCATCCGCTGTATCCGTAGTCTTAAAAACCAAGAAGTGGGATGACTTGGTCATCTGGTCAACGATTACCCAAATTGAATTATGTTGCGTTCGAGTATGAGGCAAACCCGTAATAAATTCCATATTGATTGATTCCCATTTCAAAGTGGGAAGGTAAATATCTTGAAGCATGGCACCTGTCCTTTGATGTTCCACCTTTACCTGTTGACAGTTGGGACACTTAGCCACAAACCCGGCTATGTCCTTCTTCATACCATTCGACCAAAAGACTTCCTATAGATAATGATACATCTTAGTGGCACCCAGATGAATGGAGTACCTAGAACTGTGAGCCACAGCCAGAATCTGCTATCTCAACCCATCAACATCTGGCACACACAAGCGACCCTGATAACGAAGCACACTATCTCCCCCTTGGGAGAAAACCTCAACCCTTTGATGATAAACTGCACCCTTAAGCTGAAGTAGAACAGGATCTTGGTCTTTCTTTGCCTTCACCTCAGCCACCAAGGATGATTCAACACTATTGGTCATAATCACATCACCTTCAGTCTGGTCTATAAGGCGAACTCCCAACCGATCAAGCCTATGAACTTCTTTAACCAATTCCTTCTTTCCATCTTCAATAAAATTATCCGCCACAACATTGGCCTTACCTGGATGGTAAAGTACACTCATATCATAATCCTTAAGGAGCTCAAGCCACCTCCTTTGTCGCAAATTCAATTCCTTTTGAGTGAACACATATTGAAAACTCTTATTATCGGTGAAAACATCCACATGCACACCATACAAGTAATGTATCCAATTCTTCAAAGCAAAGACCACGGCTGCTAACTTACGATCATGAGTAGGATAGTTCTTCTCATAAGTTTTAAGTTGTCTAGAAGCATAAGCAATACCCTTACCACACTGCATTAAAAGACAACCCAAACCAATCCTAGAAGCATCATAATACACAACAAAATCATCTAAGCCATCGGGTAGAGCTAACATTGGAGCGGTGGTCAACCTAGTATTCAATTCCTAAAAGTTCTTCTCACACAAGTCGGACCACTGAAATTTCACCTTTTTCTGAGTCAATCGGGTCAAAGGGGCAGCAATGGAAGAAAAACCTTCCATAAACCTCCTGTAGTAACCAGCTTAACCCAAAAAGCTCCTAATATCAGACAGAGAAGTAGGTCAAGGCCAGTTCTTTACTGCCTTTATCTTTTGAGAATCAACCCGAATACCATCTTTAGCCACAATATGACCCAGAAAAGCAACAGACTGCATCCAAAACTCACATTTGCTAAACTTAGCAAACAACTGTCTATCCTTGAGAGTTTGCAACACAACCCTCAAGTGATCCACATGCTCCTCTCAATCCGAGAATAGATGAGGATATCATCAATGAAAACAATCACAAACATATCAAAATATTGTTTGAACACTCGATTCATCAAATCCATAAAAGCTGCAGGAGCATTCGTTAAAAAAAAAGACATCACAACAAATTCATAATGACCATACCAAGTCCTGAAGGCTGTCTTTGGGATATCACATTCCCGAACTCGAAGCTAATGATAACCAGACCTAAGGTCGATTTTTGAGAAGAAACAAGCACCCTGAAGCTGATCGAACAAGTCATCAATATGAGGAATGGGATACTTGTTCTTGATTTTAACCTTGTTCAATTGGCAGTAATCAATACACATTATAAGAGAACCATCTTTCTTCCGAACAAACAAAACTGCGGCATCCCAAGGTGAGATACTGGGCCTGATGAAACCTTTATCAAGAAAGTCCTTCAACTGATCTTTGAACTCCTTGAGTTTTACGGGGGCCATTCTATAAGGAGGAATAGAGATAGGATTCGTATCTGGAAGAAGATCTATCCCAAAGTCAATTTCTCGCTCGGGAGGGACTCCGGGCAAATAATTGGGAAACACTTCTGGGAATTCACTCATAACAGGAACATACTGAATATTTGGGGTTTTGGACTCCGTGTCCATAACCCAAACTATATGATAGACATAGCCTTTAGAAATCATCTTCCTATCCTTAAGATAAGATATGAAATGACCTTTCGAAGAAGAGGGACTACCTTGCCATTCTAGGACAGGTTCATTAGGAAAGTTGAAACTGACAACACGAGTACGACAATCAACCGAGGCATAACATGCATATAACCAGTGCATACCAAGAATAACATCAAAATCAATCATCTCCAACTCTACTAAATCTGCCAAATTGACTCTATGAAGGACTGAGATAGGGCAATTTCGATAGACTATTTTGGCAGGACTAACTCACCAATAGGAGTAGAAACATGAAAGGGTTCTAAAAGTATTTCAGGATGAATCTCGAACTTACAAGCCAAATAAAGGGTTACAAAAGATAAGGAGGCACCGGGATCCAACAAGGCATACAGATTAAGAGAGTAGACTTTCAATATACTGATAACCACATTTGGAGAACTCTCCTAATCCTGACGGGAGGACATAGCATAAAGACGGTTCTGGCGCTGACCACCAGAACTAAAAGTTGTGCCCTGCTGGGCTGGTCTACCTCCCGAAGTTGCTGGGGTAGACTGAGTCCTACCACCTCCCTATCCCTTTATCTCTAAAGAGAAATCCTTGATGCGATATCTAACCTGACCACAACCAAAGCAACTACCTGAATAGGCCAAACACTCACCAACATGACTCTTCCCATACTTAAAAAAAATGGGTAGGAAGGTCCTTTGGTAACACTACCCTGAGACTGGAAATAGTAACTAGATCCTCTACCACCCTGATCATGATGAGGCTTCTGAGCCTGAGTAGGAGCACTAGCAGATAACTCGACAGGACCTGATGACTTCTTTTGGTAAGAAGAGAGATGCCCGCCTCCATACTTGTGATGACCAAAACCTGATTCCTCGGATCTCCCTAGCCACCTCCTTGAGTTTATCACCCTCAATCTGATGGGCATGGGTCATGAGTCGAGATATGTTCATATAACACAACAACAAAGCAGACCTACACTCCTTCTTCACCATATCAGAAACACCATAGATGATATCTAGACAACTGAGTGAACTTCAAACTATACTCTTGCACCGACATCGAACCCTGCCTCAAGTTCAAAATTTCCTCCACTTTTGCTTGACTCAACTCACGAGGAAAGAACCTATCAAGAAAGGCCCTCTCAAAACGCTCACATGTTGTGGGGATCACATCCCCCACCCTAGCCTCCTTCCAATGCGTGAACCAAATACAAGCTACATCCTTGAGTTGGTAGGATGCAAGCTCATCATAATCAACCCCAAACACTTGCATAACCTCAAAGATCTTCTTCACTTCATCAATAAAGTTGAGCGGGTCCTCACTCACTTTAAAACCCCAAAACTTTGGCACGTTCATACGGATGAACTCATAAACTCAGGCCGCTACCCCACCTTGAGGATGGACGGGGGCAGGAGCCTGCTGATTGGCCTGAGTGGCCAAAGTCTGGGCTAGCAAATTTATGGCATTTCTGAACTCATCATTCATGACATCGGGAATCGGAACTGGAGGAGCAACATTTTGGGTGGCTCGGGGAGGCATAGCACATCGAGGAGGCATAGTCTAAAATGCATAAGATAAGGATTAGAGGGACATTAAAGTTAACCTCTATCGCATGATGTGATCATAAAAGAAGTGAAGTTTTCCTAAGACATCTCATAGCTTCCCTCTCATATATGTGGCGTGCTTCAAACATATAAAAAAGACTCTACTCGATGCGGCTTTCAAACATCCTAGGACCCTTGAACCTGAGGCTCTGATACCAAGTTTGTCAAGCTTCTAGGCTACCCCCTAAACGTAACATAGGACTCAGGACCACAAGGATCGCAAGCTAACCCTTGGTCATAGCATTCTTAAGCAACGTAAAGGAAAGCATAGCGGAAGCATCATAAGGAAATCCAAAACAGGAAGACATATCATAGATAGAGTACTAAATAGGGGATACAACCTGAATATCATCCGATAACATATATGTTTGAAAGCCTCTACAACTAGCATATTGAATTAATGGGACAATACCCCAACTAACTCGACAATCTCGAAAGAATGGGAACATAAAGCTAAAGTAAAGTCTAGTCCTCGAACTATAAGGACTCACCCAAGCTGACTAAAAATGGCAGGGATCTCTATCCATGTATCTGTGGAGGGACACCTTAATCTGCATCATCAAAGGATGCATCACAATATGCATTATTACTATGAAATATACTAAGCATGTGAGCAATGCATAAGTATGATAAAACATACTTTAAAATGTACTTAAACATGATCCATGCATAATAAAGTATCAAGAGAAAAAATCATAATGAAAATCTAAGTCATGAGGCCAAAGCCAACTTCAAAAGTCATAGTTCATAAAAGAGTCCATAAGGCTTAGAGAACATGAAAAAGAACATACATACAGGAGTTTATTATAATCGACATGAGACCATGTGAGAAATATGGAATCTAACTATATAACCCTAGTTAGCAAAGCTGACTTTGAACCTTGCCAAGGAACAAGTCACCATACCCAACTATATAACCCTAGTTGGCAAAGTTGTCCTATGCTTCGCTAAGGAAAGGACACCATACATAAAGACATGGATCCACTCTCATAAGCCTTGAAGGCACATATCATATCATATCATAATCATACCTACATTAGAAACATAGTTTCTTGGACTAAGGGTACTCTCACTCCATCCAACTCGGTGCTTAATACTACCCCCAAAACATGCACATATAGGTCATAATTTCGTAAGGGCATACTCTCATGCCAAATCATGTTCATAAAGCATAAAAACACACTGGGTATCATTCACTTTCATATCATAGTTCATAAATCTTAGCATAGCCATAATTCAAAATATGCTTTTCTTTTAAATTCATATTTGAAGAATTAGGGATGCAATTTCATAAATACATAGAGACCATGAAATCTAATTATGCCAACTTTCTCTTGAAAACATTCAAATTCATAGTTTCATTCTAGAAATCAACTTTCATGCTTGGGCTTTTAAAACCAACAAGAGAATCATAATCATATCATGAGTAATCAATAGAAAACAATGAATTTAAACATAAAAGCTAATTTCATAAACTTTCCCCAAATTTTAGGTCAGAACCCTAAATTCATACCTTCATATATCACAATAAAAATTGGCAATTTTAGGAACAAGGGTGAAAGGAACCCATTGTTAAAGACCCACATACCTTAGGTGAACATAACCCACTTCAATGGAAAAGGCTTAGGAGACTTGATTTGGAGCTTGGTGACTTGAGCTTGAGAGAAACTTTCTCTTTTGAGTGAAGAATGAGAAGCTTAAGAGGGACTTAGAATAATATGAGTGAAAATCCTTCTAAAAGTAGTCAAAATAACTTCACTTAGTAGACAATAGGATGGGAAATGACTAAAATACCCCAGGGATTTAACTTAGAAAAACTGACTTAAAAACCCGACTTCAGGTTCCACGGATCCTTTCCACGAAACATAGAACTAATCATGGCTCGTGGAATGGAGTCATGGTCCCTGATCCAAAATTCTAGGCTACTGAATGTTTGCTATGGTTCCACAGGATGACTCATGGAAGCTTCCACGAGTCGTTGGACCTAGTCGTGGAAGTCAGGGAAATTGACTGACCTCTGATCAGCTTCCATGAGTCAACAATATGACTCGTAAAAACTTCTACGAGTTGTGGAAGTGACTCATGGTTATTAGTACTGGGGTCGGTCTGCAGGAATGGGATCACGAGTCACTTCCATGACTCGTGAAACCTTCCATGACTCGTGGACTTGACCCGTGGTCCCTGTAAGTCCAATTTTTTTTTCAAGTCTAAGTTTAAAAGCTAGATACATTTCTGGGGTGTTACATGGATGATCTAGAAAAATAGTGGTGGAGGTCCTATATATCTTGCAGATAAGTTGGGTCAGCTCTGCTTACTTGGGAAAAATTCTCCGCAGCTTTCTTGGAGAAGTATGTATTGTACAGCTTGAGAGAGTGGTTGATGGATGAGTTCTATAGGTTGGAGCATGGATCCATGTCTATCTCAGAGAATGAGGTCTATTTGCATGTGGTGGCTAGGCATGCCATCATGATTATGTCCACCAAGCATGAAAGGGTGCATCATTTTGTCAGAGGTTTGACGTTACAACTCCATTTGTCTACAGAGGGTATGGTGGAAAGAGTCCAGTCTTTCTTGGAGGTGGTGGATAATGCCTGCACTTTTGAGGGCATACTTGCCAAGGCCTAAGGGGGTAGCAATAAGAGGCCTCACCATCAGGGTAGTTACAGTGGCTCATAGACACGAGGTAGAGGCTACTTTTGTAGGGGTCATCATCAACAACGCTTCCAGCTGAGCTGGCCTATTCAAGTGGTATTACAGATTACCAAGGGGAAGGGTTGCCAGAGTATGGTTCCAACTTTGCGAGGAGCTTTTTCTAGATCCATAGGCTGTGGTAGTCATTCTGATTTAGCCGGGTCATTACAACAGGGTATAGTTGTCCAGGTTTGTTATGAGTATGGCGAGTTGGGCAACTTTTCTAGGGAGTGACCTTTAGCGCGGCACCTCCAGGGCTCCATCACCTCCTGCTAGAGGTATTGCAAAGGGTAGTAGTGGTGGTCCCCAGGGTACTACAGGCATTCCTCAGCCTTGTTGATTAGGCGTTCATGGTGGTCGGAGCCACATGTATGCATTTCCGATTAATCCAGAGGCTGAGGCTTTAGATGCTATCATCATTGGTATGATCTCCATTTGTCATGAGTCAGCTTATGCCTTGTTTGATCCGAGGTCTACATTCTCCTATGTGTCTTATTATTTTGCAACTCGTCTGGAGTTTGCTTATGAGTTATTGCCTGTGTCTATAGTGTCATATTTTTTATTTTTATTACAGATTATGGGAAGTCAGAGTACCTGAGATTGAAGCTAATGAGTATTTTTGAGCATAAATGTAGGTTCATACGACCCTTGATGGAAATTGAGGAAACATGTTGCTCTAGAAGGAGTCAGGGAACATCTCTAACCCTTGTTCTTAATTGTTACTATAAATTGATTTTAGGACAAAGAATGACTTTAATTATGAGGTGGGATATTTTTTGATACTTGTGAGAATATGGATAAGTAGGCCATAGGATTTTTTTTATTTCAGTAAAAAAAATATAGAAAAAGATTTTGTGTTTTATCTTTTTATTTTAGTTTCTTAAGCGCCATATCTCATACACTTTTTGTTTTTTCTTATGCCTTGGTTCTTTTCTGAGGGAGTCCTTTGAACTGGGTAATAGTTTTTTTAGTCATAGGTAGAGACATTTCCCAATGATTGATGGATGATGACCGTCTTGAGGGAATATTAGTTATAGGTAGAAGTAGGAGTGGAACCCATCGCCTTTTTAATGTTAGGTACTCCGCCTAAGTATACATTGGACGTCATGGATAATTGATCTTGGGCATATTTATATGACCGTTTATCGTATTTTACCCATGTTTACCTTATGTTTTAAGAACATTTCTTGCAATATATTATGTGTTTTGAGTTGAATTGCTATATGATGTACTAAGACACATGATTAGATGATTTTAGGTAATGTAACGAGGGAAACTAACCATTAGAAGATGAGGCAGAAGAGCAAGGAATGGAAGAAACTTAGTGGAATGCTCGGGAGCAAACAAATGGAGAAACTGCGTACTGGCGCCTTGATAGGGCGCTGCCCAGACCCCAAACTGTAGAGGGGTCACCTCAGAGCGATGGTGGGGCACTACCCCATCACCAAAACTTCAGAGGACCAAGTCTGGCACCTTCATGGCGCGACGCACCAGACCCCTACCCAACGTGAATTTCCTGCTTACTCCTATTCCGACTCCAAGAAGGAAAAGTAGTTATTTCCCAAGCCCTATAAATAGAACATTGTGCATATTTTTTAGGGGTTCCATCATATTTTCAGAGGACAAGGTAGAGAAAAGAATTCACCATTAGGTTTCTTTTCTTCTTCTTTTTATTTAGCCAGTACTTTGGATGAAAACAATATTTTTGTTGTTTTTGATTAGCATGTGTGGCTAAGAACCCTTGTTCTGGGGTTACGGCTATAAACGCATGATTAGTAGTATAAAATTTGATTGATTCATTCGTTTTCCATTATTAGTTTTTCTTTTAATCCTGTGTTTAGTATTTTGATGCTTGGACGCTATTAAAATAAATCTATAATTTTGTTGTGAACTTGGGAGAAGGATCTACAAGATAGACCGAGGAATATAGGGAGAAAATTCTCTTTTTTGTAACGTAAAGGGTAGGTTCACGACTAGGATAGGAATATACCTAGAATGCCTTGTTTGGTAAATACACGAAGATATATAAATGCGTTCGAAATAAGATATCACATCCATGCTCAATGATATAGTTGTGAAGCTATTCTAAATAAGAAATTAGAGGCTCAAAAGACCATAGTTATAAAATCAACCTCGAAATCAACAACTAAGTAGATGAACAAGTCGATTCTAGTGAATACTACTTATGATTGCATAATAAAGTTGTAAACCAGGAATTCTTTCTAAACTTGGAAAAACAATCATTATTTACTTGCTTTTAATTCTGTCATTTTGTTTTAGATTTTTAATTAATATAAACTCATACTTTAGTTACTTTCATACTTGTTTATTCTAGCGGTATACGAATAATTTAGAATTTTTTTAAGTCATAAGACTCTTGGGTGTGATATCCAAACTAACCAGTCTATATTACTTAGAAGACCACGTACACTTGAAAATATATAGGTACATACTTTGAATTGTTAACACACTGGCAAGGATGAAAGACATAGTGGAACCACACCCTGAACCACAATGATTATATCACCAAAGGAGAAGGGCAACAACACTTTATCCTATCAAAATTCAAAAGGTGGTTGATAATCCAACCCAGTGCGAGATGTGGCAATCCCATTTGTGACTAATGTCACCAACATTATTTGGAAACCCACAGCGGGTGGTTACTTTGAACTCAAGCAGAACATGGTGCAACTTTTGCACTAGTCAGTTCACAGGCTTATCGCATAAGGACCCGCAACAACATATCCTGAATTTTCTAGAAATCAATGATTCTTTTATACCGACTGGAGTCGCAGAGTACTATGTGAGGCTGACATTGTTTCTGTTTTCCCTCCTTAGGGAAGCAAGGAGATGGTTGAAAGCTGAGCCGCTAAACTCTATCACTTCTTGGAATGATTTGGCTAGGAAATTCTTGATGCGCTTCTTTCTATCGTGAAATACAGCCAAGCTGAGGAGCAAAATATTGAGTTTTAGGCAGAAAGATGGGGAGAATCTCTGTCAGGCATGGGAGAGATTTAAGTCCCTTCTTATGGATTGTCCTCATCATCAACAGAAAAATGAAGTGTTAATCCACACATTTATAGAATGGCTTTATTCTTATTCAAAGATACTGCTAGACTATGCTGCAGATGGGGAAGCACTAGAGAAGACCTAGGACTAGTTGTACACCCTTCTACAAAGGATGGTGCAGAGTAATCTAGAATGGAACACATCCACCAGCAGGGCTATGCCCAAAACGGTTGCCAGGTTGCTAGAGGTAGATTCCAACATGACTTTATTTGCCAAGGTGGAATCTATGGAGAATCAAATGAGAAATATAGCTATGGTCCTCAACAAGCTAACTCTTTGAAATAATTAGGCACAAGTGAATGCATTGCAGCCTGCAGCTCTTCAGTTTTGTGAGACTTGTGGAGGGGACCATCTATCACAAGATTATGCACCAAATCTGAATTCTGTAAACTTTGTAGGGTATGCTCAAAGAGGTGGAAATTAGAATTTTTGCAATGCATACAATGCAAACTTGAGAAATAATTTGTCATATGGAATCAACCAAGGTCAGAATCAATTTAGGAACCAATGTCAAAATCAATAGTATGTAAATAATAATAAGCCCGCGGCCTTACCCAGCAATATAGAAGATATGCTGAAGAATATTATGGAAAGTCAAGCTAGCGGTGAAGTAGAGATAAAAGATCAGAGAACTACTATTCAGAACTTAGAAAAGCAAATGGGTCAGCTAGCTGTATTATAGAATATGAGACCTCAGGGTGGTCTTCTAGGAGATACTGATCCAATCCCTAAGCAGGTGAATGCAGTCATGACCCAAAGAGGAAGAGAGTTGGAAGATCTTGCGCCAAAGAAAGCATAGCCCAAGGTAATGGAAGTTGCAGCAGAAAAGGCAAGAGCTAGTACCGAGATAGAGGTTAAGAAAGCTGAAATTATTATAAATACTCCTCCACTGTTCTCTCAGAAGTTGATCAAGCAGAAAGAGGAAGCTGGCTTTAAGAAATTTCTCGACCTCTTGAGGCAGGTGCAACTTAATCTCCCCCTCATAGATGTTCTTCAGGGAGTCCCAAAATATGCAAAGTACATCAAAGATATTATGTCAAACAAGAACTGGTTGACTGAATATGCCATAATTTTCCTTATAGAGGTATGCACTTCTAGAATTCATAACAGACTGCCAATCAAATTGAAAGATCCGGGAAGTTTCACGATTTAGATCACCATTGGGCAGAAGGTTATAGAATAAGCACTATGTGATCTTAGGGCAAGTATCAAAACTAATGTCATCTTCTGTCTTAAAAAAATGTGATTGGGTAGTCCTCTCCCCACTATAATTGTTCTGCAATTAGCAAACAGATCTTTTTCTAGACTTGAGGGCATTATTGAAGATGTATTTGTTTAGATTGGATCTTTGATCTTTCCAATAGATTTTGTGATATTAGATTTTGAACCAAAACCGAAAGTTCCATTTATTTTAGGACGTCTATTATTGGCTACAGGCAAAGCATTGATAGACGTGGCAACATGACAACTCACTATGAGAGCACATGACAAGGTGGAAGTCTTTAATGTTTATAAGGCAATGAAGTTACCTGCAATATATAAAGACTTATCAGATATTACTGTGGTGGACATATAATCAGGGATACCACTTATAACATCCAAAGATCTATTGGGAAGAGCCCTCACAGGGATAGACTTTTATGTAGATGGAGTGGCACATAAAATGGTTCGATATTTGAAAGCAACATGGGTGTTTTCTAGTACAATGGAGTTCGAGCCTTTTAATAGACCACTGGACCCCCTCCCAAACCATCTATTGCAGAGGCCCTGAAGTTAGAGATGAAACCACTTCCACCTCATCTGAAATATGCATATTTGGGATAAGATGATATACAACTGGTAATCCTCGTAGCTAGGTTGAATGAAGCATAGGTGAAAGAGGCTCTAGCAGTATTGTGGAAGTGAAATAAAGCAATTTTGTGGAAGATATTTGAAATTCATGGGATCAATCTGGCCTTTTGCTTTCATAAGATTTATATGGAGGAAGGGCACAAGCCCATGGCACAACATCAGAGGAGACTAAACCATTTCATGAAAGATATGGTGCTGAAAGAGGTGATCAAGTGGCTAAATTCAGTTATTGTGTTCCCCATTTTAGATAGGAAGTGGGTCAATACGGTTCAATGTGTTCCCAAGAAAGGGGGGATGACTATGATAACCAATAAGAAGAATGAGATGATTCTGACATGTACAGTCACTAGGCGGAGGATTTGCATGGATTACAGGAAATTTAATAAAGCCACCAGAAAAGTTAACTACCCCATTTCCTTTATTGATCATATGTTGGATAGGTTAGCTGGACAGGAGTACTTCTGCTTCTTGGACGGATATTCTGGCTACAGTCAAATAGCTATAGCGCTAGAAAAAATGGCATTTACTTGTCTTTATGGCACATATGCTTTCAAGCGTATACCCTTTGGACTCTGTAATGCGTCGACTACATTTTAGAGGTGTATGATGTCTAACTTCTCTGACATGGTGGAAGATATTGTAGAAGTGTTCATGGATGACTTCTTAGTGTTTGGGAATTCATTTGATGCTTGTCTTCAGAATCTGGATAGAGTATTGGCAAGATGCGAGGAGAAAAACCTAACCCTTAACTGGGAGAAGTGCCACTTTTTGGTCACTTGTCCTTGTCCATAAGGTGTCAAAAATGAGGCTTGAGATATATAGAGCGAAGATAGAGGTTATTGACAAACAACCACCTCCAGTCTCTGTGAGAGGTGTACATAGTTTTCTTGGGCATGCAAGGTTCTACAAACGCTTCATTAAAGATTTCTTCAAGATATCCATACCAATGTGCAAGTTGCTTAAGAAAGAGGTGAAGTATGAATTCAGTGATGACTCTGTGAAGGCGTTTGAGGATTTGAAGAAGCATTTGATTGAAGCTCCTATTTTGATTGCACCAAATTGGGAGCTTCCATTCAAGCTTATGTATGATGCCAGTGATGTTGCAGTAGGAGCTGTATTGGGTCAAAGAGTTGAAAAATTATTTCATTCTATCTACTATATAAGTAAGACACTTGATACGGCTCAGACAAACTACACAGTCACTGAAAAAGAGATGCTGGTCCTAGTTTTTGCTTTTGACAAGTTTTGCTCCTATCTTGTAGGAATGAAAGTGATTGTGTATACAAATCATGGTGAAATCCAACACTGATTCGGTGGATTTTGCTACTCCAAGAGTTTCATTTGGAGTTCGGTGATCAAAACGGCACAGAGAATCAAGTAGCGGATCACTTGTCCAGACTTGAGGATTGGTCTCATGTGCAGAATAAAGGATAAATTATAGAGGAGTTTCCAGATGAACAACTCCTAGCCTTGAGTGTTGCTGAGCTACTGTGGTATGCGGATATTGTCAACCTAGTGATAAGTGGAGTGTACCCCCGGAAGCTAACACTCAGTATAAGAAGAATCTATATCATGACTCTTTATTTTATATATGGGAAGAGCCCTACTTGTTAAAACAAGGTCTGGATCAAATAATTAGAAGATGCATTCCAGAAAATCAAGGGAGATCTTAGAGAGTTGTCATTCTTCCCTTTATGGGGGACATCATTGAGGAGTGCGCATAACACAGAAGGTGTTACAGTCAGGCTTCTATTTGCCTTATTTGTTCAAGGATGCGACAGCCTTTATCAAAGGGTGTGATCAGTGCCAGAGGATTGGAGTTATTTCTAGAAAGCATGAGATGCCTTTGTAAAACATCCTTGAGGTAGAAATCTTCTATGTTTGGGGAATTGACTTCGTGGGACCCTTCCCACCTTCTTTTGGTAACAAGTACATACTTGTTGCGGTGGATTATGTGTCTAAGTGGGTAGAGGTTGTAGATCTTCCTACCAATGATGCAAAAGCGGTGGTGAAGTTTGTCAAGAAGCATATATTCATGTGATTCGGTACTCCACGAGCAATGATTAGTGATAGAGAAACTCACTTCACTAGTAACTGCTTTAGAAAACTATTGGCTAAGTATGGGGCGCGTCACAAAGTAGCTACTACATATCATCCCTAAATTAGGGGGCAGGTTGAGGTCTCAAATCGAGCAGTGAAGCAAATCCTCGAGAAAACAGTGAATGCATAAAGGAAGGATTGGGATGAGAAGATGGATGATGCGTTGTGAGCATATCGAACTGCATATAAAATGCCCATTGGAGCTTCTCCCTATCGGCTTGTATATTGTAAGGCTTGTCATCTGCCGGTAGAGTTGGAACACCAAGCCTATTGGGCTACAAAGAAGTTGAATTTTGATGAAGAACTAGCCGGGCAGAAGAGGCAATTGCAACTTAATGAACTTGATAAGTTTAGGTTGCAAGTGTATGAGAATGCCAAGTTCTACAAGAACAAGACCAAGAGGTGGCACGATAAACACATCCTTCCTCACTCATTTGAACCTGGTCAAAGAGTCCTCCTATTAAATTCGAGACTGAATCTTTTCCCTGGGAATCTTAAGTCTAAGTGGTGTGGACCATTCGAGGTAGTAGGAATGACATTGCAGGCGCAGTTGAGCTTTGGAGGGCCGAAAAAATGGGTATGTTCATGGTTAACGGTCAAAGAGTGAAGCACTATTGGGTTGAGTATGTGGACAGGGAGAAAATCCCAATCACCCTGTTGGATGAGTAATTTTTGAAGTGCGTTGTGCCGCGACACTAAATCAGGCACTGCGTGGGAGGCAACTCACGAATGTATTGTAATAGCTTAGGACAAAAACAACAAAAAAACAAAAAGATGTGTTGTGTCATAACCAAAACTAAAGAGCTATGTGGGAGGCAACACATTGTTTTTCTAATGGGTTTGTTGGTTTGCAGGAAAAAAAGGGAAAATACGGGTCAAAGACAACATTTGGGGAAGGTAAGTAACAAAAAACATTTCCCTGGGGGTCTGGTGCGCTGCTGGTGCACTGCCCCAAGGCCCTAACTTTTGAGGGGGCATTTTGGCACTGTGTTGGTGCGCTTCCCAATGATCCAAACTTCCGAGAGGTATGTTAGGCGCGTCCTTGGCGCGCTGTCCCAAAGGGAAACCCAGTCGGGCACGTCCTTAGTGAACTGCCCCAAGCTTGAACCCAGATGGGCACCTTTGTAGCGCGGTTACCCAATAGAAAAACTTCCGCAGGCCTCGTCTAGCGCGTCCTTGGTACGCTGCCCCAAGGGGAAAACTACTGAGCACCTACTTTGGCACGTTATGGTCGCGCCTCCCCAAGACCATTCCCAGGCATCCCTCAAAGTGAAAAATTAGGTGGGTCAAGGGTCAAGCAACCCGAGACTCAAAATTCTCTGACCCCCACTCTTTAAAAACCCATATTCCCGTATTTCCTCTCCACTCATTCCTTGGAGCGCCGCCCACCCCACTCTTTTCTCTCAAAAATTTTCTTCTTCCTCCATTGTTGCTCCATTAAATCTTGTATATCCTACATCAATTCTCAAGTTAAGATCTTATATTACTTTCTAGCACTCCCTACTTCTTGCTTTTGTTTTCCATTGTCAAGACTTTCATGTATGAACTAGTTGCACCTTGTTGGTAGAAATAAAAATTTTCCACCATGGATGAAAACTTGAAATTCAAAAATACACCTACAAAGAAGATTATTTTCGTGTATGCACTAGTAATGGTGGATTTTGAATTTTTTTCTTCTTCTTCTTTTGTTTATGGGTCTTGATTTGTGGAAAGCAAGTGAGTAAGTAGGAGAATATGGGTCACTCTAAAAAAAAAATGGTGAAATTGTACTACATTGGGTGAAGTAATGTGGCCATTAATATTGTGTAATCTTGAAAAAGGGGTAGTGACTACATGGGAATTGTTTGGTAAATAATTGTGGGAGTTGGTTACTTGATATTGTATCATAGGGTGATGAAAACAAAATTTTGTTAATTGAGGGAAGTTTGAGTACCTTACATCAATAAACTATAGACACCATGCTAGCAAACTAAGTGTGGGGGTTATTATGACCCTATCAAAACACTAATTTAGCTAGTCTTGATTGTATTGGGCTGATTTTTGTAAATTGTGTGCTTATAGGTACAATGCCACCAAAAGTAAAGAAAGTTGTCACAGAGGGTGTGGGAAGCAAGCAGTCTCAAAAAGGGGAAGCGTCTAGGTCAGCAGCTCTGAAAGCCCCACGAGCACCCCTTAGAATGTTTGGCAGGCAATCGGTATGGCCTTGGGCATGATTGGTTTTAGTCCCAAAAAAAAGCCAAGTACCTTGGTGCTGAACATGTGGATGAAGCATGATTGCAGACAGAGTTTCCCTGAATTCATGATATGGTTTATCGATTAGGAATTCAATACATCTTCCAAGATCAGGGTGAGTGCAACCTCACTATGGTGTTGGAGTTTTATGCAAAATTGGGACACACGTGAAGGTAAAAGTCACAGAGTGAAAGTTCGAGGAGAGATGCTCCGGTTCACTACTCGGGTCCTGAATGAGTTTTTGGGAACTCCATACATCGATGCTGCACCTTACTTTGAGATGAAAGAGGTGCCACCATACCAAGACATACGTCACACACTATGTGGCATAAATTCGACAGCACGTTGGGAGAGGAGCAAGGACACTGGGACACATTCCACCTTGCATTGTGCTTATTTTAATCAGGAAGCAAGGGTGAGGATGAAAATTATTTGCACTACCCTTCTACCATGCAAACATACATCCGAGGTGTGTAAAGATAGGGTAGTGTTGGTATACATGTTAATAAAGGGGATGCCAATCAATGTGGCATCGATCTTGAGACATAACATGATGAAATTCTGGAACAACAAAAGGTGGCATTTTTGTTATGGAGGATTGGTCACTCGCTTTATATGGAAAGATAATGTTGAGGAGGAAATTCATGATGCATTCCCGCCTACATCTCCTTACTTGGTGAGTCAAAAAGTGGATGTCTCAAAGAAAAAAGCCCAGGATACTTCGCACAGGCCTGTACTCTCTGGCATTGAGAGACAGACAAGAGATGATATTTGGATGGGCCGAATGTTTGGGATGGCGGAGATGCAGTTGAAGATTTATGGTCGACCTACGATCGATGAAGAGATGATGGAAATAAAAGATAGGTACCCATTGACTGACAGTGCCATGTATATGTGCTAGACGGGTCCTGTATTCTAAGAGCCACTGGATGATGATGAGATGACCATACATGCCACAAATGATGACGAGAATAATGAGGTCGATGATGCGGGCACATCTTTGATGGCAGTTAATAACACCACAACTGAGGAGGATCAGAATTCATTCCTGATGATAATGAGGATGATGCCTAGAAGCACAGGGAGTTCATTCTCTCACTCTTTACTTTTGTATTAAATTGAAGCACTGGGGAAAATTCTATGTTCATGTGTGGGATGGGAGGATAGAATTCCTTTGATTTTCATTGATATATCTTGAGAGTGTAGTAGGCGTCGTGTGACTGGTTTTTTCTGATTAAGGATGCTGGTTGCTAGCATGGTGTCTATAGGTTATTGATGTGAGGTACTCAGACTTCCCTCAATTAATTGTTTTTTGTTTTCATCACACCATATCAACCAACCAATTCCCACAATTATTTACCAAACAATTCTCATGTAGTCACTATCCCTTTATCAAGATTACACAATATTCCTGGACACAATACTTCACCCAATGTGGTACAATTTCACCATTTTTCTTTTGTTTTAGAGTGACCCATCTTCTCCTACTTACTCACTTTCTTTCCACAAATTAAGAACCATAAACAAAAGAAGAAGAAAAAATTCAAAATCCACTATTACTAGTGCATACACAAAAATAATCTTCTTTATAGGTGTATTTTTGAATTTCAAGCTTTCATCCATGGTGGAAAATTTTTATTCTTCCAAAAAGGTGAAACTAGTTCATACATGCAAGTCTTGACAATGGAAAACAAAAGCAAGAAGTATTGAGTGTTGGAAATTAATAGAAGATCTTACCTTGAGAATTGATGGAGGATGTACAAGCTTGAAGGGAGCAAGAATGGAGGAAGAACAAAAAATTTTAGAGAAAAGATAGACATGGGGGGGGGAGCTCCAAAGGAATGAGTGGAGAGGAAATAGGGGAATTAGGGGTTTTTAAAGAGTGGCGGTTAGAGAATTTTAGGTCTCGGGTTGGTTGACCCTTGACCCACCACATTTTCACTTTGTGGGATGCCTGGGAACGGGCTTGGGGTGGCACGACCATAACGCACCAAAGCACGCGCTCAGTAGTTTTCCCCTTGGGGCAGCGTGCGAAGGATGCGCTCGATGAGGCCTATGGATGTTTTCCTACTAGGGCACCACACCATGAAGGTGCCCGTCTGGGTTTAAGCTTGGGGTAGGGTGCCAAGAATGCACCCGACTGGGTTTCCCCTTAGGGCAGCACAACAAGGACGTGGACGACATTCCCCTCGAAAGTTTTCATCATGGGGCAGCGTGCCAATGTAGCGCCAAAATGCCCCATTGAAAGCTTGGGCCATGGGGAAGCACACCAGCAGTGCGCCAGACCCCCAGGGACCTATATTTTGTTACTTACCTTCCCTAAATGTCATCCTTGACCTATATTTTCCCCTTTTTTCTACAAAACAACAAACCCATTAGAAAAATGGTGGGTTGCCTCCCACCTACCGCCTTAGTTTTGATCATGGCATGACACATCTTTTAATATTTTTGTTGTTTTTGTCCTAAGTTATTGTAATACATACATGGGTTGCCTCTCACGCAGCACCTGATTGAATATTGCGGCACGACGCACCTCAAAAATTACTCATATGATATGGTGATTGAGGTTTTCTCCCTGTCCATATGCTCAACCCAAGAGTGCTTCACTCTTTGACCGTTCACCAAGAATGTCCTCATTTTGTCGGCCCTCCAAAGCTCAACTATGCTATGCTATGTCATTCTTACTACCTCAAATGGTCTAGACCCCTTGGACTTAAGCTTCTCAGGGAAAAGCTTCAGTCTCGAATTCAATAAGAGGACTCTTTGACCAGGTTCAAACGAGCGAGGAAGGATGTGTTTATCGTGCCACCTCTTGCTCTTATCCTTTAAGAGCTTGGAATTCCAATAGACTTGCAACCAAAGCTCATCAAGTTCATTAAGTTGCAACTGCCTCTTCTGCTTGGCTAGTTCTCTATGAAGATTTAACTACTTTATAGCCCAATAGGCTTCGTGTTCCAACTCTACCGATAGATGACAAGCCTTACCATATACAAGCTGAGAGGGATAAGCTCCAATGGGCGTTTTAAATGAAGTTCAATATGCCTATAACGCGTCATCCAGCTTCTCATCCCAATCCTTCCTTTGCACATTCACTATCTTCTCGAGGATTTTCTTCACTTCCCAATTCAAGACCTCAATCTGCCCGCTAGTTTGGGGATGATATGCAGTAGCTACTTTGTGATGCACCCCATACTTAGCCAATAGTTTTTAAACCCAGTTACTAGTGAAATGAGTTCTGCTATCACTGATCATCACTCGTGGAGTACCGAATCGCGTGAATATATGCTTCTTGACAAACTTCACCACCACTTTTGCATCATTGGTAGGAAGAGCTACAACCTCTACCCAGTTAGACACATAATCCACCATAACAAGTATGTACTTGTTACCAAAAGAAGGTGGGAAGGGTCCCATGGAGTCAATTCCCCAAACGTCAAAGATTTCCACCTCAAGGATGTTCTGCAAAGGCATCTCATGCTTTATAGAAATAGCTCCAATCCTCTGGCACTGATCATACCCTTTGACAAAGGCTACCCTATCATTGAACAAACTAGGCCAATAGAAGTCTGACTGTAACATCTTCTGTGTTGTGCGCTCTTCTCCATGATGTCCCCCATAAGGAAGAATGACAACTCTCTAAGATCTCCCTCACTTGATTTTCCAGAATGCATCTTCTAATTATTTGATCCGGACCTTGTTTGAACAAGAAGGGCTCTTCCTATATGTAAAATTGAGAGTCATGATATAGCTTCATCTTTTGCTGAGTGTTAGCTTCTAGAAGGTACATTCCACTTACCACTAGGTTGACAATATCTGCATACCATGGTAACTTAGCAACACTTAAGGCTAGGAGTTGTTCATATAGAAACTCCTCTCCAATCTATCCTTCATTCGACACGTAAGACCAATCCTCAAGTCTGGACAAGTGATCTGCTACTTCGTTCTCTGTGCCTTTTTGATCTTTGATCTCCAAATCAAACTCTTGGAGCAGTAAAATCAACCAAATTAGTCTCAGCTTCACATCCTTCTTGATGAATAAGAAACGGATCGCAACATGATCTGTATACACAATCGCTTTCGTTCCCAGAAGATAGGAGTGAAATTTGTCAAAAGCAAAAACCAGGGCCAGCATCTCTTTTTTAGTGACTGTGTAGTTTGTCTGAGCCGCATCAAGCATCTTACTTGTATACTGACATCATACATAAGCTCGAATGGCAACTCTTAATTTGGTGCAATCAAAATAAAGCTTCAATCAAGCGCTTATTCAAAAACTCGAACGCCTTCACACAGTCTTCACTGAATTCATACTTCACCTCTTTCTCAAGCAACTTGCACATTGGTTTGGATATCTTGGAGAAATCTTTAATGAAGCATCTGTAGAACCCTACATGCCCAAGAAAACTATGTACACCTCTCACAGAGACTGGAGGTGGTAGTTTCTTAATAACCTCTATCTTTGCTTGATGTACTTCCAGCCCCATTTTTGACACCTTATGACCAAGGACAATGCCTTCCATGACAAAAAAGTGGAACTTCTCCCAGTTAAGCATCAGGTTCGTTTCCTTGCATCTTGCCAATACTCTATCCAGATTTCGAAGACAAGTATCAAACGAATTCCCAAACACTAAGAAGTCATCCATGAAAACTTATACAATCTCTTCCACCATGTCATAGAAGATAGCTATCATACACCCTTGACATGTAGACGGCGCATTATAGAGTCCAAAAGGCATACGCTTCAAAACATATGTTCCATAAGGACAAGTACACATCATTTTTTCTTGATCTTCCAATGCTATAGCTATTTGATTGTAGCCAGAATATCCATTAATGAAGAAGAAGTACTCCTATCTAGCTAACCTATCCAACATCTGATCAATAAATGGAATGGGGTAGTGATCTTTCTGGGTAGCTTCATTCAATTTCCTATAATCCATGCAAATCTTCCACCCAGTGACTGTACGTATTGGAATCATCTCCTTCTTGTCATTGGTTATCAGGTCATCTCCTCTTTCTTGGTAACACATTGAACATGATTGACCCACTTGCTATCTGAAAGGGGGAACACAATACCTGAATTTAGACACTTGATCACCTCTACACAAAATCTTTTTTTAGGTTGGGTTCCTTGTCTTTTGTTTTTGGTTCTTTTCCTGAGGATAGTCCCTTTGAACTGGGTATATTTTTTAATTTTAGGATATATTTTTTTTGGTAAGTCATAGTAGTAATGACTTGTCCCGATGATAGATGGATGATGACCGTCTTAAAGGAAAATTAGTGATAGGATTGTAAGATTAGAATCCTTGCTTTTGGAACTTAGAAATCCCACTTGGAGTCTTAGCTAGATGTCATAGGTACTTCATGTGAATCCATGAATGTGAGTGAGAACTTCATGAGAGACACATAGGCTCTTTAACTAGACTTGAAGAATGAAGAAAACGGGCTTAGTTGTGCAAAATCACTCAATATGTTTGTGTATGAGCATGCAATTGTAATCTTACGTTATTTGAATCATGGTGTCGTGTGTGTGAGTACTTGATTGGTTTCTTGCATAAAGTAGCATCTAGAACTTGCCCCGCGTGTGTGTGAATTTTGCCTAGCATGAAATCTGTGGGATATGATTAAGGCAATTTCTTGGAAATCCATTTTTTTTGTTTCTTTGATGATTGTTTGTGCCACCTTGACATTACCCCTAGTGAAGCCCCTTTGATCCTTAAAGCATATTTCTTTGTCAAGCCACATAATTAGCCTATCCACTGTTGATACTCTATGAATTTGATCTAAATGAAAGTTCCTAATGCACTATGCAATTGAAAAGTTATTGAAAAAAAATTGGAAAATGAAAGGAGAAGGGTAGTTGAAAGGGAAGGTGAATGTAGTGAAAGAAAGAAGTAGATCCCGTTTAAAATTTGCAAAGTGCTTGTTGTTAGGAGTCAAAAGAAAAGAAAAAAAAGGGGTTTGCTAGCAACAAGTACGCATCAAATAAAGGGCAAAACTTAGATAGAATAAGTGGTAGTGCAACAAGGTGTGAACATAAAAGAAAATATGAAAAAGGAGAAATAAGGAGTAAATGTAGTTTCTGGAACATGTATAATAGGATAAAGAGTCACTATGTACCTAAAAGTATCCTACCCGTCCCGAAGCTGATATTATAACTAAACGAAAGTCCTTTTGATTCCATGAATGTGAGTGCTTTATTGAGTTCATGATACACTAAGGGCAAGCCTATGGCATGTTGTGATATGTTTGAAACATCATTTGAGAGAGTGAGTGCTTTAATGAGTCAAAATTCCTTATTGAAATTAAATTTGTGTGATTGAAAGAGGGGCAATACTAAATTGTGAGGGCACACATGACATATATTTGGTAGTGTTATTACTTGATTTGCTTACATATGAACATGTTGGCCTGGTATTTTGGTAAAGAGTCGGTTATAGAGGTTGTGTTATTTCAAGTGAAAGAACTTAGTGCTAAAAAGGTTGTATGGATATTGCTTGCTAGATGAACTACGAATGCATGATTGAAATTGTCTAGTCTCTTGCAAGTGAGGGTGGAAAGTTCCTTAGGCATTTATGGTGAAGCATAACATAGATGGTAGTGAGTTGTTCGAGAATGAACAAAGGTTAAAGTGTGGGGTGGTGATCTTGGGCATATTTATATGACCGTTTATCATATTTTACCCGTGTTTACCTTATATTTTAAGAACATTTCTTGCTATATATTGTGTGTTTTAAGTGGAATTGCTATATAATGTACTAAGACACATGATTAGATGATTTTAGGTAATGTGGCCAGGGAAACTAACCATTGGAAGATGAGACGGAAGAGCAAGCATGGAAGCGACTTACTGGAATGCTCAGGAGCAAACAAATGGAGAAAATGGGCACTAGCCCCTTGGTGGATCGCTGGCCCAGTCCCCAAACTTTAGAAGGGTCACCTTGGCGTGATGGTGGGGGGCTGACCCATCACAAAAACTTTAGAGGACCAAGTCTGGCACCTCCATGGCGCAGCATGCCAGCCCCCCCTACCCGACGTGAATTTCCAGCTTTCTCCTATTTCGACTCCAAGAAGGAAAATGGGTTATTTCCCAAGCCCAATAAATAAAACATTATTCTTCTTTTGTAGGGGTTCTATCATATTTTAAGAGGACAAGGTAGAGAATAGAATTTACCATTAGGTTTCTTTTATTCTTCCTTTTTTTAGCCAGTACTTTGGATAAAAATAATATTTTTTGTGTTTTTGATTAGCATGAGTGGCTAAGGACCCTTGTTCTAGTGTTACAACTACAAACACATGATTAGTAGTATAAAGTTGGATTGATTCATTCATTTTCCATTACTAGTTGTTCTTATATTCCTGTGTTTAGTATTTTCATGCCTGGCCGCCATTAAGATAAATATATAATTTTGTTGTGAACTCAAGAGAATTATCAACAAGATAGACCGAGGAATATACAGAGCAATTCCTCTCTTTTGTAATGTGAAGGGTACTTTCGCGACTAGGATAGAAACATACCTAGAATGCCTTGTTTGGTTTATACGGGAAGATATATAAATGCATTCAGAATAAGATGTCACATCCCCGCTCAATGATGTAATTGTGATGCTATTCTGGATAAGAAATTAGAGGCTTGGAAGACCATAGTTTTAAAATCAACCCTGAAATCAGCAACTAGGTAGACGAGCAAGTCAATTCAAGTGAATACTACTTATGATTGCATGATAAAGATATAACACTGGAATTCTCTCTAAACTTGGAACAACAAGCATTATTTATTTGCTTTTAATTTTGTCATTTTGTTTTAGATTTTTAGTTAATACAAACTCATACTTCAGTTACTTTCATACTTATTTATTCTAGTGGTATACGAATAATTTAGAATATTTGTTAAGTCATAAGTCTCTTGGGTATGATATTTGGACTAACCAGTCTACATTACTTGGACGACCACGTACACTTGCGTGTGCGTGGGAAGTCGCTAACAATAGTTCACTGAAAAGAAGCATAAAAAGTAGGAAACTTTGTTCAGAGATGCATAGGCTATTTAACTTAAGTCTAACACATAAATATGGGCTTAATAATGCTAGTCAATAAATTTGGTTGTGTTGTGTACATGTTGTCGTTTGGAAGCCATTTCAAACAAGTATGTCATTATGTGGTGAGTATTTGTTGTTCTTTGTATATTTTGATATCTTGAACTTGCTCCATGAGTGTGCAAGGTGAAACATAGTGTTAAATGGTAGAATATGATCAAGGAAATTCTTTGTAAGCCAGTTTTTTGACTATGCTTGTTCCATCCTATTTATTATTCGTAGTAAACCCCTTTGAGTCTTTTTAGTCTGTTTATTTTATTAGTCGTTTAACTAGCCTTTCTCCTTTTATTAATTCACCTTGTATTAATATGATCAAAAAGTCCCTAATGCACTTTGTAGTTGAAAGACTTGGAGAGCAAAAGGAATAAAAGAGGAAGGAGAAAACAAAAAGGAGATTGGTGTGGTGAAAATAAGAGACTAGTTGAGTGATTCCCTTGTGTAAATAGTTTGTGTAATGTTAGTGAGGAGGAGAAAAACCAAAAAGATAGAAAGAAAGCATTCTAAAAAAAAGTACAAAAAGTCTCAGTGCTAGCAATAGGTGAATAAAGAATGGGGGAGTGCCAAAAGAGAAAAAGGAGGACATAAGAGGGAGAATGAGTGAAAGTGAAATTGAGGCAACATAAGAAAAAGAGCAAAAAAGTCTAAATAAGTGTCTTAAAATGCATAGGGAGAGTAGTCACTATTTTGCCAAATAATTTTTACACGTCCCTTACCTAACATTACAACCCGTAAAAGTCCTATTGATTATATAATTTTGATTCTTTATTAATAAAGTATTATACAAAGAGAAAGCTTATGGTATATCTTGTATGCATTGAATTTTGTTTGTGAGAGTGAGTAATTTGTCTTATCTATACGCCCCAAATTAAATATGTATGCATGATGTGAGTGATGTACATCTCTCTTAAATAGTGAGGGCACAAAAAATGGTGAAAATTTGGTGTACGAGTGATTGTGATATTCATACATGATCATGTTAGACTTATTTTCATGAAAAGGAAGTTTTAGAGTTATATGGTTTCAAATAAAGTGGCTCTAAAAGTATGATTAATGAATGCATTAATAAGTGCATTATAAGTCGTGATTAAATTTTTTAGTTAACTTGGGTGTGAGTAAACCTATTCAATCGGTGTCTTAAGGTGTGAATATAGTGGAGTGTATAGTGATTTGTTCAAGGATGAATAAAGGTTTAAGTATGGGGTGGTGATCTTTGGCATATTGTTCACCCAATTACCATATTTTATCCATATTTATGCCTTATTTCGAGAGTAAATTCACATATATTCTTATATATTATGCATATATGTTTATGAGATAATATATGTAATTAGAAGTGTTTCAGGGCAAACTGAGAAAGGAATTGACCTAAAAGTGTAAAATATTGGAGATCAGAGCTTGTTCCAGACTTAAGCAAATTCCAACACTCAAACAAAGGCCAAAGCGCCACCACTGCTAACGCCTTGTAGGAAAAGGATATGGCCTTTGCTCCACCTTTTCCCTGAACTTCAGAAGTCTGCAAAACACACAAGGCAGCGTGATGCCTTGCCCATCATCTCACCTAGGAAGAGTGTGTTGGGTGAGGTGACGCCTTGACCTAAAATCGGGCTAGAAATTTTTCTAAGTCCAATTCCAAGTTTGCGAAGGATACAGGATTATTTCTTGCTACTATAAATACATCTCTTGGATGTTTTTTAGGGGATTTGATCACCTTGTAGCATGCCACACTTGGAAAAGAGTAAAACACAATTAAATTTCTTTTCTTTATACTATTCTTGATAATTATTTTACATGATCATCGAATCTTGTAATCTTGATCAAAGTATGAGTGGCTAAACACCTTAGTTCTGGGGTTACGACCTTAGCATGATTGTTGTAGTACTTTTTATTTGAATTGTGAAGTTTAGCATAATAGTTGTTTTCCTATTCTTGATTTTACTATTTTATTGCTTTGCAACCAGTTCAATAAATCTATATTCTCATTGTAGATTCAAAAGAAGAAATCGTGGTGTAGAACGAAGAATAAAAGTAGTAAGATCTTAATATAGGGAATTAAAGAGCGGATTTGTGGCTAGGATAGACAAATACCTAGATCACTTTACTTGATTAATAATTAGGAAGTTTAATTGTGTTTACATGGTTGTCTTGATCATAGACATATAGACATAGATATGCATGTTAATAGGTGATTAGAGGGTCGAAAGACCATAATCATAGTATAAATACTGTGAATCAACAACTAGATAAAAAAATAAGTCAATAAAATTGAATACTCAGCAAGATTGTGAAATAAAGTCGTAACCCTAGAATCTCTCTCTTATTGTTATTAGGCAATCTCCTCCACTTCCTAGTTTTAATCAATTAGTAGAAATAAATAAACCAAAAACTCAGCCTTTGTTAGTACATACTTGTTCTAATTTGCGATATAAGATTTAACTAAATCTTTGTTAATCGCATGTAATGACCCTTTTGATCATCCCCATATTTTCTCTTTCTTTATACTATTAGAGCATTCTTGTAGTGGCCCCAAATAATTCATGACTTGCTGGTACTTGTGGTTTGGTGCCCTAGCCGTTCGTTAGGTCGTTATGACCATTTCTCTATTTTAGAGTTTTAACTTAGGAAATTATTAACTTTAGTCAACATTCTTAACTAGTGTGCTCAAAATGAAATTCCAACAGTTTTGTAGTTCCAGAATCGTTTTTTTGGTATAGTCAGACCTTTAGTTCAGGGCCTGAGAATTTTTAGTATTATTCTATCTCACATTTTGAGATTTCAAGCTAGTTAGAGTTTGATGTTTGACATTGGTCAACTTTTAATCACCGAAGCATCTGAATTCAAAATTTGATGATTTCATCAGCTCGAGAATATCAAGTTTGGGTTAGGTTAGTGGTTGGTTTGCGTCCTGGGTGAGCTATGCTCATTTTGGGTGTTTGCTAGGAAATCACAAGTGTTGACTTGGGTCAACATTTGTTCAAAACAACCTCGTATGAAAGTTTTATCGATTCCATGAGTATGGAATGTCATTTCCACTCTAGTTGCATATTTGGCTTGTGAGTATTGGGTTTTGATTATGCCCAAAAGCTCCCGTGGGATTATTTCATGTTGCTGGTAGTTTCTGCAGTAAAGAAGTGCTCAGTGTAATTGCACCAGAGCACCACTATCGCACCCTTGGAACCTTTTTCCTTCAGCGCTATCGTGCCTGGGCATCACAATTGTGCAGGTGCTCGTGTTCTTTTTTAGTATGATCGCGTAAGGGGACCTCGACCCTGCTAGTATGCTACCACCTCCTTTAGCGCGATCACGCAGAGGGACTGCGATCACGCTAGTCTGCGACCTACAATATATAAATCTATCTCCTCAAATTTTTAGCTAATTTCCTCATTGGTTTCTCACTCTAAAACATTTCCCCTCATATGAAAGTTGCTCTAAATCATTTTCCAGTCGTGGGAGTTTATCTATTGGAAGATTTTGTCGCTTCCCTCTTTGTTTTGGTGAGTTCCCTTTCCCTAATTTCTTCTTAGTTTTGGCTAAAACCTTCATTGATGTCTCATATAAGTTTGGGGTTAATGCTTGGGTTTTAGATGCTGGTTGGGGCTGCTTGCTCGTACGCGTATTTCACCTTGTACACCTTATTCCCTCTCTTCATGGTACATAATTCTTTGTTTTTATTCTTGAGTTGCAAAGTTTTTGCATGATAATCCCTCTTCCTCTCCAGGCTGTTATAGGCCTTTTCTTTCATCGACTTCTGCTCAATTTTGAGCATGTGCTCCTAGCAATGTTGGGAGCATTATTGAAACTTTTGTTTTTGGTTTCAGGTTATGGGGCCCATGGGACCACTTTTGACCTGTATTTTAACCCGGCTAAACTTTTAGTAATATGGGTGTCACTATCTTTGTTTTAATGCGTAGATTACATTCTTGATAGTGTGATTGTTGTTCTGAGGTTCTTAGAGAAGTTCAGGCTTGGGCTTTACCTTTCCAACAACTTGTCATCGGATGCCAGGTAGGTTACAACTTTTCTACCTTAGACTTTGCGTATATAGGATATAATTCTATTATTTAGCATCTTTGGGTTTGGTTGACTAGATTGCACCCCAGACCTTGTCCACTTTCTTTCTGTCCGTATTATTTCATACGTTCATTTTAGTATTCGATTTGGTTTTATAATATTATCCTTATGGCCTAGTGTGGCCTTGGTATATGCCTTTGGACCATAGATGATGGGATAATTGGGAAATGTCCATGAGTCTTGTACATCGATTTACTATTATGAGCTGGTTATCTGTGTTGTAGAGCAGACTAGGCATGTGCAAGATTGGTAGGTTGATTGTGAGCCATTGGGCTACTGATTATATGCGATCATATCATCATTATCATGCAAAGGGTTTTCTGCATTGATTTTACTACTACTACGGCGGCCACGGGCCTAATTATCACTAGTTTTCCAACTTTGCATAGCCCCGAGGGCTTTTTTTTTCGTATAAATGACTATAAATGGATTTAAACGGTTTTTGGATCTACTTTGAGTAAAAGAGATTTTTGAGATGATTTTAAGTCTGATTATAGACTTGTCTAGGCTGGAGTACATAATATGATTTACTACTTGTTTTGATATGATTCTAGGCTCGGCTGGGTCGGAGCGCTAGACGTGACTTTTCTACTGAGTTTAGACCCAAACAGATTGTGGGCATGGTTATTGAGATATCGAGAATTGTATGGTGTTGTGGATACCTTCATAGACCTTTCTAATATGGACTAGGGGCTACGGGCCAAGAGTGCTAGAGGAGGGGTATATGGAATAGTATAGGTATATGGGGGAGGCCTTTCATGGGTCCTACCTACTGGGCCTACGAGCGTTGAAAGAGGTGCATACGGTACCACTTAGTTTCATTATATCACATCATATCATTCATTCTAAATGTGGTTCCACCCTTGTTTGCTGTTTGTTGAGTGTATCCTCTGGTAGTATTGTATGCCAGGGTGTTTGTTTTCACTTGTATGTGTTCCTCGGGTGTATGGGCACCCGTTGGGACTGTAGGTAGATTAGTTTACTTACTCTTGTTGTAGTACTTGTTCATATTGTAGCTACTTGTGGTTTATTGTTGGATAATCCTTACCTTGTGTGTTGTATTTCAAGCATGTTTATTTTATTTAGTTACTTTTTCTCCTTCCCATTTTATTTGAGGTTACTGGTATACCGCCATATTTCTCAAACCCTCTCTATATATTATTGTTGTAAGGATCCAAGTGCATTCTCTACTCTTTAACATATGTTCTGTGATATATATTTTGTGGCTAGCATAGCATACATGTATTCTCCTTGTTTTCTATTTGTTGCTAGTTCCCGTGTGCTTTACTCTATTTGCTTCTGTGACCATTTCTTTCTTATCTGCTATTTACTCCTTTTATATCTAATATGAGCTCAGTTGGCCTATGATGCCTACTGAGTACTAATTACTTTGTAATTGGTGCTCATACTACACTTCTATATCTTTTGGTAAAAATCCTAGTATGTGCTATTGCCATTGATCACGCGTAGACTCATGCGTGCTTCCATACATTTGAGACTTAGGGTGAGCTCCTGACGACCGGGGCTTGGCTTTTATCTCTTATTTTGTACCATGCACTCTTTTTATATTCATAGACAGTTGTATATTTGTATTTTGTACCCCCTTGTACTTTGTATATGTAGTAGTGGCTTCTGTACTATGACACCAGTTCTTGAGTTGGTTTAGCTTTCTTTAAATATATATTTTGTTTGTTGTATTTATATTTTTCTCTATCTTGGTTTTGCTTATATTTCATCTTCAGTGTTCTTATTTAGCTATGTAACACCTAAAAAATTGAACCAGCTATCTAAGTCTGAAAACTCAAAAAAAATTCATGTTCCAAGAATGATGGGTCCAAACCACAACCATGGTTTGAACCACGGGTCGTGGAATGGAACCGTGATTCCCTTTTGTTGATTCAGCCTCTGGTCTGGAACCACGAGTTGGTTCTACGGACCGTGGTTCAAACCATGGGTACGTTCTGTCAACTCATGGAACCAGATCAGGGGGATGACAAGTTCCCCAGGTTTCACGACTGGGTTGATGACCCGTCATCCATTCTACTGGTTCGTCTTGTCGACCCGTAGAATTGTCTTCTACAGCCTGAATGGTCGGCCAAGAACCACGGGTCATGGTTCAAATGATGACTCATAGAACCGACCCGTGATTCCCGAAGTTGACCCATTTTCCAGCTTTTTCTTAATTAAATTCCCAGAGGTATTTTTGTTATTACCCACCCTATTAACTCCTAAATGATGTCATTTTGGCTATTTCTAGAAGGGTTTTCACCCTCATTAGCCTAAGTCCCTTCTCATTACCTCATTCATCTCCCAAAAAGGAAAAGAACTCTCTCAAGCTCAAGGTCTCAAGCTCTAAGTTCAATTCTCCTAAGTCCTTTCAATTCAAGTGGGTTAGCTTCAATCAAGGTATGGGGGTATTCAACAATGGGTTCCTTTCACCCTTGTTCCCTAAACCTAAATTTCAAATTGTTATTTCATGAACTTTCAAATTAGGGTTTTTACCCAATTCTTATGGGTTTTGCTATAAATTGCCTTCTCATGATTTTATTATGAAATTCTATTAAATTGCATGATTTTGCATGGGTTTTTACATATAAACTCTTATTTCATGATTTGAAGGTTAATTATGGTGAATCCTACATGCATGAAGAGATTAAGGAAAATGATGGCATGATTTCATGAATTTCAAGCAAGTGCATGCCTAGTTCTTATGTTTTATGAAAGTATATGTTATTATGAAATTGAACTAAGGTCATGCAAGTTTTCAAGTTATGAATTATTATGCAATGCAAGACACCTGATGTTCCGTCAATGCTCATGAATCGATTTCTAAACTATAATTCATGAGTATTATGACGATCTGGGGTATGAACATCTTATGAACAAGTTTGGCATCAAATATGTCACATGTATATGAGCTCATGTTATATGTTTTGGGAGTAGTATTTTGCACCGAGAAATGAGGGTTGAGATAACCCAAGTCCAAAACTATGTTGCCACCGTAGGTTGGCCTCTGTTGCTTATTATGATAGGATCCTGGTATGACATAGTTCTAACATTGGCCGGTTAGGACAACCCTTTTCAGTGGGGGTACATGACACTGGACTCCATGTAGCTCAGCATGGTTTATGTCGGTTAAGAGAAACTGCCACATGATCATTTTCAAACTATTGAGTGATATGATTCTATACTTTGAACTTAAGTTATCTTTCATGTCTTATGTCTCTTATCTTAATACTTAGTCATATCCTTTCTTTATGTAACAAGTAATTTTAAGTATGTTTTTAATGGTTTTAATCATGTTCATGCATCGCTCTCATACTCGGTATATCCTATAGTACTGATGCATATCTTGCGCTACATCCTTTAATGATGCAGATTAAGGTGTTCCTTCTCAAACCTGTGGCTAGAGCTTCCAGGCCACCTTCTGTAAACTGTTGGTGAGTCCTCTTAGATCGAGGACTAGTCATGTTCTTAGTCAGTGTTAGCTATTGTATTTTCCACACTTTGAGTTAGCTAGGGTCTTGTCCTAGCAACTCTTTATGTCATGAGTAGAGGCTTTTCAGACATAGATAGCTTTCGAGTCTCTTTCTGGATTTTGTATTCCTATTTGACTTGAGTATCCATTTATGTGTTTTTGGATTTATCTATTATGCTTTCTCTTATCTTTTGTTATGCTTAAGAATTTTATGACCAAGGGTTAGCTTGGGGCACTTGTGATCCCAAGTCCCGTGTTACGTCTAGGGGGTAACCTCAAGGTATGACAAATTTGGTATCAGAGCCTCAGGTTCAAGTGTCCTAGGATGTATAAAAGCCACATTGAGTAGAGTCTCTTTCATGTGTGTGAAGTGCGCCTCACATATGAGAGAGGAGCTATGAGGTGTCATAGAAAACTTCACTTCTTTTATGATCATGTCGTGCAATAGATCTTAACTCTAATGTTCCTCTAATCCTTACCTTGTACGTTTTAGATCATGCCTCGGTGTGTTATGCCTCACCGAGCCGCTCGGAATGCCGCTCCTCCAGTTCCAGCCCCCGAGGTCACGAATGAGGAATTAAAGAACGCCATCCATTTGCTATCCCAGACCTTGTCCACCCAGGGCAACAACCCAGATCCTATCCCAGTCCATCCTCAAGGTGGGGTAGTGGCTTGGGTTCGTGATTTTGTCCGAATGAACCCACCCAAATTTTGGGGTTTGAAAGTGAGTGAGGGCCTACTTAACTTTATTGATAAAGTGAAGAGGATATTTGAAGTTATGCAAGTGGTTGGTGCTGATTGTGTGGAGCTCGCATCCTACTATCTCAAGGATATAACTCATATCTGGTTTACCTAATAGAAGGAGGCTAGAGCTAGGGACGTGGTCCCTATGAATTGGGAGTATTTTTAGAGGGCTTTCCTCGACCGGTTCTTTCCCCCGGAGTTGAGGAAAGAAAAGACTGAGGAGTTTGTGAACTTTAGATAGGGGTCAATGTCAGTCTAAGAGTATATTTTAAAGTTCACTCAGTTATCGAGGTATGCCCCTTCTATGGTAGCGAACCCGCATGACCAAATGATTAAGTTTATCTATGGGGTTTTAGACATGGTGAAGAAGGAGTGCAGGTCTGCTATGCTATTGAGTGATATAAACATTTTCAGACTAATGCTCACCAGATCGAGGGGGACAAGATTAGGGAGTTGGCTAGGGAGAACAAGAGAGTTATATCAAAGAGTTCAGGTTTTGGCCACCAGAGGTCCGGTGGCGAGCACCGCTCCTCGTTTCAGAAGAGGTCATCAGGACCCGTTCATTCTTCTGCTAGTGCTCCTACCCAGGCCCCGAGGACTCATCATGATCAGAATGGTAGAGGATCTGGTTCTTATTCACAATCTCAGGGAAGTGTTATTAGAGGAACTTTCCATCCCATTTGCAACAAGTATGGGAAGAATGACCCTAGAGAGTGTCGCGCGAGCACATGAGCATGCTTTAGGTGTGGACATGCTGGGAACATAGTTAGAGATTTCCCTTCAGCTAAGACGGGGTAGGGTGGTAGTAGGGCTCAGTCTGCTCCAGCAGCCCCAGGAGGTCAACCAGCCCAGCAGGGCAAAACTTCTAGTTATGGTGGTCAGCGCTAGAACCGTCTTTATGCTATGTCCTTTTGTCAAGACCAGGAGGGTTCCCTATATGTTGTCACTGGTAAGTTGAAAGTCTTCTCTTTCGATGTGTATACTTTATTGGACCTCAGTTCGTCTATTTTTGGTGACTCCTTATGTAGCATACAAATTTGAAACTTGTCCTGAATTGCTTTCAGAACCCTTTTGTGTTTCTACCCCTGTTAGTGAGTCAGCCTTAGCCAAAAGAATCTACCTAAATTTCCCTATCTAGGTCCTTCATACATTCACTTCAGTGGATTTGGTAGAGTTGGAGATGACAGATTTTTATGTTATTCTTGGTATGGATTGACTACATTCTTATTATGCTTCTGTTGATTGTCGTACTTGGGATTTCAGTTTTAAGTTTCGAAATGAACCCATTTTAGAATGGCAAGGTAGTCCCCCTTCCTTGAAAGGTCATTTCATATCTTATCTTAAGGCTAGGAAGATGATTTCAAAGGGGTATGTTTATCATATAGTTTGGGTTATGGACACAGAGTCCAAAACCCCATCTCTTCAATCTATTCCTATTGTGAATGAGTTCCTAGAAGGGTTTCTTGAGGATTTTCTCGGAGTCCATCCCGAGCAAGAGATAGACTTTGGGATAGATCTTCTTCCAGATACAAATTCTATCTCCATTCCTCCCTATAGAATGTCTCTCACGTAGCTTAAAGAGTTAACAGATCAGTTGAAGGATCTTCTTGATAAAGGTTTCATCAGGCCTAGCATTTCTCTATGGGGTGCCCCAATTTTATTTGTTCAAAATAAAAATGGTTCTATTAGAATGTGTATTGACTACCGTCAGTTTAACAAGATCACAATCAAGAATAAATATCCCATTCCTAAGATTGATGACTTGTTCGATTAGCTTCAGGGTGCTAGTTTTTTCTCCTAAATCAACCTTAGATCCGATTATCACTAGCTTCATGGTAGAGAGTGTGATATTCTGAAGACATCCTTCAGAACTCGGTATGGTTATTATGAATTTGTTGTGATGTATTTTGGTCAAACAAATGCTCCTGCAGCCTTTATGGATTTGATGAACTGTGTGTTCAAACAGTACCTGGATATGTTTGTAATTGTTTTCATTGATGATATCCTCATCTACTCTCTGAGTGAGGAAGAGCATGCAGACCATTTGAGAGTTGTGTTGAAAACTCTCAAAGACCGGCAGTTATTTGCTAAGTTTAGCAAGTGTGAGTTCTGGATGAAATCCGTTGCATTTCTGAGTCATATTGTGATTAGGGATGGTATTCGAGTTGTAAGGAACTGGCCTAGACCCACTTGCCCATCTGATATTAGAAGCTTTTTGGGTCTGGCTGGCTACTACAGGAGGTTTGTGGAAGGATTTTCTTCCATTGCTACCTCTTTGACACGATTGATTTAGAAGAAGGTAAAATTTCAGTGGTCCGACTTGTATGAGAAGAACTTCCAGGAATTGAAGACTAGATTGACCACAACTCCAATTTTATCTCTACCCGAGGGTCTAGATGATTTTGTTGTGTATTGTGATGCTTATAGGATTGGTTTGGGTTGTGTTTTGATGTAGCATGTAAGGTGATTGTTTATGCTTTGAGACAGCTTAATACTCATGCGAAGAACTATCCTAATTATGATCTTGAGTTGGCAGCCGTGGTCTTTGCTTCGAAGATTTTGAGACATTACTTGTATGGTGTGCATGTGGATGTATTCACCGATCATAAAAGCCTTCAGTATGTGTTCACTTAGAAGGAATTGAATTTACGACAAAGGAGATAGCTTGAGCTTCTTAAGGATTATGACATGAGTGTGCTTTACCATCAGGGAAAGGCTAATGTTGTGGCAGATGCACTTAGTAGATTGTCGATGGCTAGTGTGTCTTCAGTTGAAGAAAGAAAGAAGGAACTGGTTAAGGAGTTTCATAGGCTAGATCATTGGGGAGTTCTCCTTATGGACTAGACAAAAGGTGGTGCTGAAATTGTGGGCTTCGTGCGAAGGTGGTGCATTTCGCACAATGGGATAACAGATATCACTATTTCAAAATTCAGGCTAGAAATCGGGTAAAAAATGAACCCTCGAGGCCCGTCGATGATAACAGAATTAAAAAATGCAATTATGTTCCCTATAGGGTCATAAACCTATGTCCAATAGTTGGGCTCCATTGGGAAATGATTCAGAGCTCAAAACAACCCCAAGAGTTCGCTATGATCAGAGAATTTCAAAGAATTTAGCTATGGATTAACGGAAATTAAAGAAGGAAAGACTCATAAAAACTATGAGAATTCAATAGGATAGTACTAGGGACTTACCTCGAATAATGTGGATGAAGAATCCTCTAAGAATCAGCTCCTAAGCCTAATAGAGTTCGAAGTTCTTGAGAAAATAAAGGATATAAAGATGTTTGAAAATATTTAATTGCAAGGGGTCCTTTCATTGCAAACGCAGGGACCCCATTGCGATCGCGAGACCACACTCATCTAGACCATCATGATCGCGATGGCCTCATTACGAATGCAATGAAGCACCTTGACTAGGTCCTAATTGACCCTTCATCGTTAATGGAGAGGGTCCTTAGCGAACGCGATGGTCAAACTCATAGACCTTCGCAAATGCGATAAGACTCTTCACGAACACAAAAAAGGTGTTGTAGCTGCACCAACAACTGAAAAATCATCTATCGAACAAGTTCAAAAAGTCTCAATATGAACCATCGGGATTAATTCAAAATCCTATGAACACAAACCAAATATGCTATCAAACTAAAAATGGCATTTTGAACTGAACGAAATCATTAAAATGATCAACGGAGGTCATCTTTATGAAATATTGACCGAAGTCAACACTTTTCCAATTTTTCATAAAAATCACCTAAGTCCCCAAAATGAGTCTGAAAGTCTAAAGACCCAAACCAAAGGTCCCACTAACCTACTATCCATATTCTGGAGCTAACGTCATTGAGGTAATTCCCATATGAGCCCTATTACTCTGAATGTTGACCAAAGTCAAACATTTTAACTTTAAGAGTTCCAAAATAGGAAAACTCTTCTAAAACCCGATCGAACACCTAGGGAAGCATGCCACCCATCCTAGCAAGTCATATAAGTAGTGTAGAAGCTATGGGTGGGTCAAAATAGTGAAATGCATGAAAAGGAGAAAATGATCACGAGGGACATTACAACATCTACTACTAAAAGGAATTTCATTTTCAAAAGTTTGAGAATAGAAGGTACATGAAGGCTAAAAAAGGTTAGGACATATGGTCTGCATGTCGAACTCGGTCTCCCAAGTAGACTTTTTGACTAGATAATGCCTCCACTAAACCTTAGCTGATGGAATCTCCTTAGACTCAACTTTCTAACATGCCTGTCCAAAATAGCAAAAGGCTCCTCCTCGAAAGCCAATGTCTTGTCTAACTGAACTGAATCATGCTATAGCACATGACACTAATTCGGAACATATTGCCTTAACATAGAAACATGGAAAATAGGGTGAACACCCAAAAGAGCTGGAGGCAAGGCTAACTCATAGGCTACCTCCCTAATCCACAACAAAATCTCAAAAGGCCCAATGAACCTAGGGTTAAGCTTGCCCTTCCTCTCGAACCTCATCATGCCCTTAATGGGAAACACACGATGAAAGACTCTGCACCCAAATATAAACTCCAAGTCACGTACCCTCTAGTCAGCATAACTCTTTTGCCTACTCTGGGCAGTACAGAGTCTCTCTTGAATCACCCGAACTCTATCTATAGAACCATGCAATAGATCAGTGCCCCAAGGCTTAATCTCCAAGACATCAAACCAACCCACTAGAGACCTACAACGTCCACCATACAATGCCTCATAAGGATCCATCAAAATGCTGGAATGGTAGCTATTATTATACACAAACTCTACCAAGGATAAGATATGGTCCTACTAACCTTCAAGGTTAATAACACAAGCCCGCAACATATCCTTAAGGACCTGAAGTAGTATGCTTTGACTGACCATCAATCTGTGGGTGAAAGGCCATTCTAAGCTCAACTCGGGTACCCAACACACTCTAAATCGACCTTTAGAAACACGATGTAAATTGAGTACCATGGTTAGAAATGATATGAACTGGCACCTCGTGCAAACAGACAATCTCCTGAATATTGATCTGAGCCAACCTATCTAAATAGTAAGTAGTTTGAACTTGCAGAAAGTGAGAAGACTTCGTCAACCTATCTGATGTGACGCCAAATTACGTCACTTTCGACTCCTTTTTACTAAGAACAATCGTACGTTTTCAAGCAACCATTGTTGTTTTTGATGTTTTTATGTTGTATTTGTAGGAAATGGAAACAAACACGGAAACGGAAGAAAATACGCGAAAAACAACATTCTGCCTAAGAGTGACGGCCTGAGTGACGGCCCGTCACAAGGCTGACGACCCGTCACTGGGACCGTCAACTTAAGGCAGTGTTGCTGCCAAGCAGTGACGGCCCAGGCGACGGTCCGTCACTGCCCTGACGGTCCGTCAAGCCTGGCCGTCACGCTAAGGCAGTAGCACTGGTCGGCGACCCGCGTTTTGGGGATTCCTAGCCCGTTTTGGATTTGGTTTCTACTACTCCTATAAATACCCTATGTTAGGTTTATGTTAATTATTATTCACCCATTAGTTTAAACACGTTTTTAGTTAGTTTTTGGGAGCAAGAACACGTTTCTTGAATTAACATTCGTGTTCTTGATTCGTTCTTGAGTTCTTGGTTTCTTTTGTCCTTGGATACTTGAAGATTGTCCTCAATATATTGTAAGGATCTCGTTTCTTTATTATTTTATGAACATGACTTTCTTCTTTTCATCTTCAAGCATGAGTAACTAAAACTCCCGCAACTAGGGTTGTGGGAGCCATGGCAAACGTAGCAATATAGATTCCGGGTAGCGTTGGGTTCGATATATGTATTGTCATGTTGTTAATCATACTTTATGTCACGTTTTCTAGTGGTTGCAAACATTAGAACATGCCTAGGTTTAATTTGCTTGAGTAAAGAAGTTAAAACCGGGAAAACTTGATTAACGACAAGGATTCGAGACTACCAACTCTCGTCTTAAAGATTAATGCCGTAACTGGATTAGTCTACTTGATGTTAGGATTGAGAGCTAAAAAGCACATCTTTTTGAGATCGAAAGAAGATAAAAGGAAATTTGTTTATTTGGTCGAGAGACGTTTAGACGATACAATTGACGCAATCACATCGTGACAAGCATATAGAAAGAACCCTGTTAAGCCTAGAATCGATTGTTACAACGCCATGGTGAACACGTACCTAGTTCGCATTCTCTCCTACTTATTATTCTCTTACATTATTATTGCTTTTGTTCACGATTTGTTCACAACACCCCCCTTTTTATTTATCGGAAATAATTGATCACTAGTCATCTACTTCACTAAAGTCTTAATCTTCACCATATTCTCTGTGGGATTCGACCCCAACTTTGTTGGGTTCTTTACTTGACTACGATCGCTTACGCCTCGTTAATTTGAGGTGTAGTTTGAGCGTTATCAAAAAGTGGCGCCGTTGCCGGGGAATACGGTTTTTGATTAAGTCTGGTGTGTTTAGTTGACTTTTAGTCATAATTTCCTGCTTTTATTTTTTGTTTGTTGTTTTTGTTTTTGAACAGGGTACAGGTTGTGCATGCCAAGTACCCGAGGTTCGGGGGAACAAATTGTACCTTCCGACCCCGAACTTGCGAGAACACTGAGGCGGAATATGGCCGCACAATTAGACGCAGCAAGGATCGCTGCAGAACTGCAGGCCCAACAAAATTTGAATGCTGGTGGTCTGCAGGATGATGTGGTACGGAATGATGAGGATCTCGATTTAGATGGAGCTGGCGCTACGGGCGCCATTATTGTTCCACCGCTACCGCCCAGAGCCAAGTTCAACATCACTAGCACAATGATCCAACTATTGAACTTGAGAGGAGTGTTCCGCGGTGTTGCTGGTGACGATCCAAACCAGCACTTGATGAATTTCGTGGGGATCTGCAAATCGTTTGAGCTGCCGGGCGTGAGTCAGACAGCGATCAGGCTCAGATTGTTTCCGTTGTCTCTGTCTGATGAGGCAGCATTGTGGTTAACGGAGCTGACCCCCGACTCTATCGCAACGTGTGGCGAGTTGAGAGGAGATTTCCTAGAAAGGTTCTTTCCTCCCTCTCGGATGATACAGTTGAGGGATGAGATTAGTAATTTCAGGCAGCAATCTCACGAAGCACTGCACGAGACTTGGTTGCGATTTAAGAAGAAGCTGACACAGTGCCCCAACCATCAGCTGAACAACGAATTCTTGATGCAGACATTCTACAGGGCACTAAATTCGGCTACCAAGCCAACATTGGACAACGCAGCAGGTGGAGCGTTTATGGGTTGCAATTTTGCCGACGCCACAGCTATTTTGGACAGGCTCACCAAGACCAACAGAGCCTGGCACACACGGGATTCAGAGGTTGCAGCTAGCACCTATACAGTTGGCATGTCAGCAGAGCAGCGAAGGAAAGAGGAGGAGCGCGACCAAGACATGGCGCACCTGAAAACACAGTTGGATCTCCTGACAAGGCACTTGACGTCAGGAAGTATAGAGAAGGTACAAGCTGTGGGTTCCCAAGGTATAGAGACTGAGGAAGCGAATTACTTGGGGGGTTTCCAGGCCAATGGCCAGGGAAACCAAGGTCGAAATTATCAGCGAGACAACCACTATGAGAAAAGTGGCTACAAAGAGCGCGACCAAGGAAACTGGAGGAACAACACCGATAGGGGTGGGTTGTATATACCACCTAGCAATCGGGACAAAACTGGCAGCGAAACTGAGACGTCCAAACTTGAGAATATGATGGCGAAGATGCTGCTTAAGGTGGAATCGACTGACTCTGGGGTAAAGGCAATGCGGAATGAGTTATCAACATTGAGTCTGGTAGTGGAGTCACACTCAACTGCGATCAAGCAACTAGAGCAGCAAGTGGGTCACATCTCGGCATCTCTAAACCCAAGGAAAATAGGTACTTTGCCGAGCGACACCACTCATCCGAAGAATGATGCAAGCTGTATGGCGATCACCACAAGAAGCGGAAAAATGTTACCGGAATCACATCCGGAAATTCAGACTCAAGGTAATACTGCGGATGATGAAGAGGCGGTAGAGGAGGAAACTCCAAAGCCCGCGGAGAAACGCAAGGAAGCTGAAAAGCTTCCAACTATGATGCCTCGACCACCACCTCCGTTCCCACAGCGTTTAAAGAAGAAAGCTGACGATGGTAAGTTCCTGAACTTCATGAACATGTTGAAAGAGATTTCAATAAACATACCATTGGTGGAAGCGCTGGAACAAATGCCCGGTTATGCCAAGTTCATGAAGGACTTGATTACAAAGAAGAGGACGGTGAGTTTTGAACCGGAAGACAACCTCCATCACTGCAGCGCTATCTCTTCAAGGTCGTTAGTTGAAAAGAAGGATGATCCAGGTGCGTTCACAGTTCCATGTACTATCGGGAAGCTCAACTTCGGGAGAGCTATGTGTGACCTTGGTGCTAGTATAAATTTGATGCCGCTAGCAGTGTATAACAAATTGGGTTTGGGAGCTCCTAAACCAACGTCCATGAGAGTGATGATGGCTGACCGTTCGGTAAAGCGACCCGTAGGGATCTTATCTGATGTGCTAGTTAAGATCGGTAAGCTTATCTTCCCAGCTGACTTTGTAATTTTGGATTGCGAAGTGGACTTCGAAGTTCCCATAATCTTGGGACGACCATTGTTAGCTACGGCGAGAGTGTTGGTTGACATGGAGAAAAATGAGCTGACCTTCCGATTGAACAATGAATTGGTCAAGTTCGATGTGTCCAAATTGATGAAGCAACCAAGTGACATGAGGGTGGTCGCGGTCATCAATGCTATTGAGGAAGCTCCTGCGGATGTGCACATTGAGGAGAAGTGTTTGGTCGAGACGCTAGCTGTTGTGAGAAGGATGCCGCGAAAAGAGAAGCATGTTGCGGAGAGCAGTGTAAATAGCTCAAGGAAACGAAAACACCGCAAGAGAATCTACAAGGAAAGAGCGAAGAAGCGGTCACGACTAGCGGCGGAGCAAATAAAAGAGGAAGTTGGAGCGCAACATGAGGTTGGCGCACACACGTACTCCATCGAGTTCTCTTGTTTTGGAGACCCAGGCGGTCTCCAACATCATTCCAGAATCTGAGTCATATCGACTTCACAGGTATTCCTTTATTCTCACAGCTTTTAGTTTTCATATGTATGCATTGGGGACAATGCATGAGTCTAAGTTGAGGGTGTTGGGAAACCTGTGAGTCACCACCGAGGGTTTTTGTTGCCGATTTCTTTTCCCTCCGGTGTGCTATCTAGTAGAACCGGCATGTTTAGGTTGTTAGTTTAAATTTTTTTTTTAGTGTCTATAGCAAGCATGCGTTGTTCTTGTCTAAAAATGAGGCCCCTTAAAAATTTTCTGGGTTTGAGCTTATGTTGAAACGATTGAATGTTGGGATCTTTGTATGTCATTGTGCGATTATGAGTAGAATGAGTATGCTTAAGCCGAGCGGTTGTTTGATAGTTGGTAGCGATATAGTTTCTTGGTGCCAAGAGCGTGTGAGTTTATTGTCATAAATTCTTACTCTGTGCATGCATCTAGAACTTGCCCGGTCTATTTTGTTAAGTTTGAAGTTGGTTGCTTAGGAAAGGATCACATGCTCTTTTTGTGTGCAGTCCACTTAACCTAAAAGACCGTCCAAATATAAATAATCCCTTGATCCCTGTTTGAGCCATAATTGACCTTGTTCTTTCAATAACCTGGCACCATTCCTGTTTAACTTTGAATCCCTATTTTGGCCCTGGTCCTTCCTTGGACATCGTGCACCTCAACTCAGGCAATCAGCCTAAGTTGAGGGTGGCTACTATAGAGGTAAACCCTGTTTTGGCCCTGGTCCTGCATGGACATTGTGCACCTTAACGCAGGCAATCAGCCTAAGTTGGGGGTGGCTACTACGGAGGTGAATGATAAGAAAAAGATGATGGAGAAGATTGGTTTTTGAATAGAATGAAAATCCGGGTGTGCGCCTAGGAAAAGAAAAGAAAAATAAAGAAAGGTGAAAAAGATCGAAAAAGTAACAAAAAGAATGGTCAAAATAAAGAGGCCACACCTGTAGCTAGAAAGAAAGGAATAAAAAGGTGAATAAGGATGAACAAGGTGAAGTTATGTGGTGATAAGATGTAACCGGTTCCAAGGAGGGCTTAGTCACTAACCCCTAAATGTATCCTACCTGCACCCGAAGCCTCATTACAAGCCTAAACAAGTCCTGTAGTGATCCTGAGTAGCTTTCTGAATAACCGAAATAGAATAGTAAGGGCAAGCCTATGGTATCGCATGTGCATTGTCTGAAATCATTTGTGAGTTTGAGCGCTTACCTAGTCCCAAATCTTGTGTGTGGGATTTCTTTGTGGTGAGGGCACCAAGATGTCTGTATTGTCTATTGATTGTTAGGATAGCTGCGCGTGTGTATGCATAATGTTCTATCATAACGGAATGACATGTTTGGATCCTTGCAAGTTAGTGTTTCATACATTCGTGTGCTACGAGGGAGCTTGATTGAATTAAATAAGTTTGAATGACCATGAGTTGCTATAGACACGAGTTTGTGTTCTTAGTTGAGTCGTATTATTGTTTTATGTTATGTTGCTTGAGGACAAGCGAACGTTTTAAGTTGAGGGTGTTGATGTGATGCCAATTTACGTCACTTTCGACTCCTTTTTACTAAGAACAATCGTACGTTTTCAAGCAACCATTGTTGTTTTTGATGTTTTTATGTTGTATTTGTAGGAAATGGAAACAAACACGGGAACGGAAGAAAATACGCGAAAAATAACATTCTGCCTAAGAGTGACGGCCTGAGTGACGGCCCGTCACAAGGCTGACGACCCGTCACTGGGACCGTCAACTTAAGGCAGTGTTGCTGCCAAGCAGTGACGGCCCAGGCGACGGTCCGTCACTGCCCTGACGGTCCGTCAAGCCTGGCCGTCACGCTAAGGCAGTAGCACTGGTCGGCGACCCGCGTTTTGGGGATTCCAAGCCCGTTTTGGATTTGGTTTCTACTACTCCTATAAATACCCTATGTTAGGTTTATGTTATTATTATTCACCCATTAGTTTAAACACGTTTTTAGTTAGTTTTTGGGAGCAAGAACACGTTTCTTGAATTAACATTCGTGTTCTTGATTCGTTCTTGAGTTCTTGGTTTCTTTTGTCCTTGGATACTTGAAGATTGTCCTCAATATATTGTAAGGATCTCGTTTCTTTATTATTTTATGAACATGACTTTCTTCTCTTCTTCTTCGAGCATGAGTAACTAAAACTCCCGCAACTAGGGTTGTGGGAGCCATGGCAAACGTAGCAATATAGATTCTGGGTAGCGTTGGGTTCGATATATGTATTGTCACGTTGTTAATCATACTTTATGTCACGTTTTCTAGTGGTTGCAAACATTAGAACATGCCTAGGTTTAATTTGCTTAAGTAAAGAAGTTAAAACCAGGAAAACTTGATTAACGACAAGGATTCGAGACTACCAACTCTCGTCTTAAAGATTAATGCCGTAACTGGATTAGTCTACTTGATGTTAGGATTGAGAGCTAAAAAACACATCTTTTTGAGATCGAAAGAAGATAAAAGAAAATTTGTTTATTTGGTCGAGAGACGTTTAGACGATACAATTGACGCAATCACATCATGACAAGCATATAGAAAGAACCCTGTTAAGCCTAGAATCGATTGTTACAACGCCATGGTGAACACGTCCCTAGTTCGCATTCTCTCCTACTGATTATTCTCTTACATTATTATTGCTTTTGTTCACGATTTGTTCACAACACCCCCCTTTTTATTTATCGGAAATAATTGATCACTAGTCATCTACTTCACTAAAGTCTTAATCTTCACCATATTCTCTGTGGGATTCGACCCCAACCTTGTTGGGTTCTTTACTTGACTACGATCGCTTACGCCTCGTTAATTTGAGGTGTAGTTTGAGCGTTATCACTATCCACGATGATCCAAATAGCATCAAATCTCTGCAAGGTACGTGGCTAGCCTACCACGAAGTCCATAGCTATCCGCTCATATTTCCACTTAGGAATGGGTAGTCTCTGGGTCAAACCACCTAGTATCTAGTGCTTGTACTTCACCTGCTAAAAGTTCAAGCATCTTGACATGAAATCTGAGATATCCTACTTCATCCAACACAACCATTAGTGCTGCCTCAAGTCGCGGTACATCTTCACTATCCCTGGAAAAATGGAATACCTAGAGCAATGGGCCTCCTCCATAATTAATATCACCATGTATCAAACTCTAGGAACACAAATAAAACCCTCAATCCTTATAACACCCTCCGAATCTAAGTCGCCTTCCTAGCCTCACTACTCAGCACCTTATCCCAAATCATCCTCAACTTTGCATCATCAAACTATTGTGCTCGAATTTGCTCCAACAACAAAGACCTAGCATCAACACAAGAAAGAATCCACCCAGGCTCTGAGATATCATGTCTAACCAATCTATTGTCTAAGGAATGGATGTCTAAAGCCAAAGGTCGCTCCTCTGCTACTAGAAATGCAAAACTCCCCATACTCACCACATTTTGACTCAAAGCATCGGCTAGCAGATTTTCCTTGCCTGAGTGATAGAAAATCGATATATCATAGTCCTTTAGTAACTCCAACCACCTACAGTCTCAAATTAAGGTCTTTATGACTGAAAATTTACTAAAAACTATGATGGTGAATGAAGAACTCTTAATGAACTTTGTCTAGATAGTGCCTCTAAATTATCAACACAAAGACTACTACTGCTAACTCCAAGTCATGAGTGGGGTAGTTCCTCTAATGAACCTTCAGTTCTCTACAAGTATAAGCAATAACTCGGCCCTTCTGCATCAACACACAAACCAACTCAACTCTGGAAGCATCACAATATATGGTAAAGCCCTGGCCCTCAACTGGAAAACTAAGAATCAGAGTAGAAATAGGCCTTGAGCTTCAAAAAGCTCACCTTACACTCGTCGGACCACTGGAAAGGGACATTCTTCTGAGATAATATAGTCAAAGGCGCTGCTATAGAAGAAAACCCCTCCACAAACCATCTGTAGTAACCTGCCAACCTGATGAAACTGAAAACCTCGATAGGAGAAGTAAGCCTAGCACAATCATGAACAACCTCAATCTTTGCTAGATCTACCATATTCCCATTTTTGGACACCACGTGCCCTAAAATGCCACAGACTCAAGCCAAAACTCAAACTTTATAAATTTGGCATACAACTACTGATCACGCAAAGTTTAAAGCATAACTCTCAAATGCTGCTCATGCTCCTCTCTACTCCTCGAGTAAACCAAGATGTCATTGATGAACACTATGCCAAATGAATCCAAATAGGATCTGAACACACTGTTCATCAAACCAATGAGCGTTTCTGGGGCACTGGTCAAACCAAAAGACATGACTAGGATTTCATAATTGTTGTATCGAGTCCTAAAGTCAATCTTTGGAATGTCCACAGCCCTGATCCTCAACTGGTGATAACCCAATCTTAAATATATCTTAGGAAACACCGCCGCACCCTATATCTAGTCAAACAAATCATTAATATGCGTCATCGGATACCTATTCTTAATTGTCACCTTATTCAGTTGCATATAGTCAATACACATATGCAAGGAACCATCCTTCTTCTTCACGAATAGAATAGGAGAACCCCATAGAGACACAGTAGGCTTAATAAACCCCCTACTCAGAAGACTTGGAGCTGCTCCTTCAACTTAGCAGGCGTCATTCGATATGGCGGAATAGAAATAGGCTGAGTGCCAAGCTCAATATCCATACCAACGTCATTATCACAATTAAGTAGAAGACCAACTAAGTCAGTAGAAATCACATCTGAATACTCGCAAAACACAAGACCTAACTCAATGGAAGGAGTGTCGACACGAGTGTAATGAACATATGCAAGGTAAGTGAAACATCCCTTACCTACCAACCACCACACCCTAAGAAATGATATAACACTCCTCAGCATATGACTATCGGTACCCTTATATACACTAGGAGGGATACCAGGCATACACAAAGTAACAGTCTTGGCAAAACAATCTAAGACCGTATGATAAGAAGATAGCTAATTCATGCACATGATCACATCAAAATCAACCCTATATAACACAATCAGGTCTACCTACATGTCATACACCAAGATAGCCACCACACAAGATAGATACACATGATCCACTACTAAAGAATCTCCTACAAAAGTAGTTACATGCATATGAACAATTAATAACTTGTATACAAACTCTAAATGAGTAGCATAGTAGGAAGACATATATGAGAATGTAGACCCTGGATCTAATAATATATGAAGCTGAATTATGACAAGTGGAGATCATACCTATGATGACAGCATCTGAATCCTCAACCTCTTGCCTACCCAAAAATTCATAAATGTGGCTCCATCCGCCACGACCACCTGTTCTACCCGGCTGAGAAGTACCACTAGTTCCCTGGGTACCACCCCTACTACCTTGTGAACCACCTCTATCCGGTGGCACTGGAGCCCTAAGGCCCTGAATTTGCTGACCTAGTAGCCTATGATGTGAGAGTCTAGGACACTCCCTAGCATAATGCCACAACTTGCCACACTTGAAGCACCCTCTGTTTGACGTCCCAACTGAACAGACTGTCCACTATGGTCAGAATACTAGGACTGAGAGCACTGTAAAGTCTGACCCAATCTTTGGCTGCCCTAACTGCTCTGACCTAGATAACTGAACTAATTACCCTCTATGATATGCAGTGCTGCCTATACGGGCTTGCTAAGCTGAAAGCATTGGGGGTAACCTCTACCAAAGAAACCCCTATCTTTTGTCTGCAAACAACTGAATCCACCTTCATGGTGGGGCCTTTTGTCATCTCCTCCATAGGCCTCATAATGTACACCCTCAATAGTGCAGGCATGATCAACTATTGCAAGAAATGTAGCCCTTGATGCCATTAACTGCTCTATCGCAAAATAGAGTGGTAGAACCAACCCTCTAATAAACCGGCAAACCCATTCGTGCTCTGTAGGCATAATTATAGAAGCATGCCTATCCAACTCGTAGAACTGTGCCTTATACTCCGAAACTGACATAGAACCTTGTGAAGGATTGGAAACTTATCTCTCCACTTTTCTCTCATATTGTGAGGTACATAGTTCTCCAAGAAAGCCTCAAAGAATTGAGTTAAAGTCATCGAAGGTGACCCAACTGATCTGCACTCAAGATACACTTGCCACCACTGCTCTACTAACCCCTTCATCTGAAACATGGTGTAATCAACCCCATATGACTCTACTAAGATGAGGTTATGCAACCTCTCTTGGAAACTCACTAGAAACTCATGGGCATCCTCACTCGAAGCATCTGAGAACCTCAAAGGACCCAATCTAATAAATCTACCAAGCATCTTATGTGTCTCAAAACAGATAGCTGGCTAGGATATAATAGGATAAGCAACCATCAAAATTAGCAATACCTCTAAATAGGGAGCCGCAGCAACAGGCTGCACTCCTAAACCCTAAACACCTTGAACCACTGCCTGAGCTGAAGTCTGCACCTCATCTCAAACCTGTGAACCACTAAGAGTACCAGGAAAATTCCTCGCCTAAGACATAAAATCAAGGAAGCCAAGGATGCTGACCAAAGTGTCTTAAACGACTAGCATGGCTATAAAACCTGCTGGAGGGTGGGTTGGCCTCATACACTTTGACTAATACTAAACATCGTTGACCGCCACCTCTAGCTCTGGTGATAGTGCCCTATCCTGGACCTAAGCTAGCGCTGCAGCCCATGCCCTAACCCGACCTCTAGGTCTACCTCTCTTCCCCGACCTCTAGCTAGGGCTCTAACTATAAGCGCAGGGGCCTCACCCTCACTTGTTATTGATCTCATCTGGACCATCCGGGAAAGAGTGAAACAAATGAAATGAGAAGTTTATAGAGTCAAGAATGCACGATATAGAATCAACAAGATGGGATTTTCCTAAAAATTCCCTATAGCCTCCTGCAGATAGGATACACATATCATTGTACTAATCTGTGAGACTCTACTAGACACTTGCTCTTTTACTGGTAAGACCGATAAACCTAAAGCTCTGATACCATGTTGTCACGATTCAAAATCGGGTCATGATGGTACCTACTATAACCCCTTAGTAGGCAAGACAATCCTCAGGATTGGTACTTAAGGTAAAGCTTAAAATACATAAATAATGCGAAAAATAGAATAATTGGAAGAACGGGCCACAAGTATAGATATATACAATATGGTATTAAATATAAAAAATGGGACCTAGAGGAACAAGAAAGATAATATATACAAAAGGGACCAACCTCGGACATGGTGTCACCAGTACAAGAGGCTATAAAGTATAGGAATAAGGCTCAATATGATACAACTGTCTAACCAAATAAAAAATAAAAACAGCGAGTTTAAGAGGGAAAATAGTAAATCTTTGTATGCCTGGAGCTCACCATAATTCGAACAGCAATAGGCCATGAACTAGCATAGGATCATCGAGGATGACTCATACTAGGTGGTACATCAAAAAAAGATGCAAAAGTGTAGTAAGAGTACTAAACTACAGGGTACTTAGTAGGCATCATAGGCCGACAGAGCTCAGAGATAATACATGATATAAGGAACATGAAGGTAAAGCATAAGCTGGCAACTAACCAAGAATCTCGCACATAATAGGATAGAGTGGTGTAGACAATAATAATATTGCTAATAAAACACTCAATATGAGAATACAATGAGAATGACATGCAATATAAGATTGTCAAATACAGTATGTGGCCAATGCAAAATAGTAAAACCCAGAGCCTTCTCACAGGCCACCCGAAATGGTACCTCAAGTGATTCAACAAATGCTAAATACTAAGACCCCAAAGTAATCTCAAAGGGGCTACCCAAAATAGAAGCTCAAGCAATTTATAACAGAAAAATAAACAGAGAAAGGGGTCCCAAAGCCTATCTAGACCGAGTATGAAAAAGCAGTGCAATTTCCCCATTTAACACAGAAATACCAAACCATTTCTCCCAAGTTAGAAATCCAAAGTGAAAAATAGTCTAAATCCTGTAATAAGTCTAAACACCCGAAATAAGATGGTACGATCCTTTCTTTTAAATCGAAAACCAATACTCTTAATCAAGATTTGCACCACAAACCATGTATATAAGTATGTATGAATGTATGCGTGTCAGCTCAAGTACATATTTAAATGTACAACATGGCACACCAATAGGGTAAATCACCCTCCACACCAAACATCATACTAACCTAGAGTCCTGCACTTCCAAAAGCATGGCCTCGGGCCTAAAATAACACACTATACAAAATAAATATAGAAAAGAAATGATAAAAGTAAATCGATGGTAAAAGCCTACTCTACCATAAAATCCTCCCCTAATTCTATACTAAGGATCCCTAATCTAATCACATCAACGCTATAGGCAACCTAAACTAAGGCTTAAGGAGAAAAATACTAGTCTATGGTCTCAAAAATGGCCCATCTATACAGAAGGATCATTATAGCCTAAACCTACCCTACAAGTATCCCTAACATTCATGAAACTTATAAAATATACTATCTAGCTGAGCTAAGTCTAAAGAGGTACACATTCACCTACCTCCAGGATGAACTGTAAATATGAACCGTCACTAGGAAGCCTTTTCCTTCCACAGTGCCTCGGATCGCTGCCATACTATCATAAATATAATATACACGTTAATATGGTACTAATGATACTCATATCAATATTTCAAAATTTGGGTCTGAAATTGAGTCAAAAATTGACCATAAAGGCCTATCGATGAAAATAGAATTAAAATTTGAAATTATGTTTTCTATAGGATCATACATCTATGCTCGAAAGTTGGGCACCAATGGAAAATGATTCAGACTCAAAATAGCCGAGAGAGTTTGCTACGATCAAGGAGAATTTCAAAGAATTTAGCTATGGATTAATGGAAATTAAAGAGGAAAAGATGCAGAAAAATTAGGATAATTCATGAGGATAGTACTAGGGACTTACCCAGAACAATGTGGGTGAAGAATCCACCAAGAATCTGCTCCTAAGCTCAATAGATTTCTACGTTCTTGAAAAAATAGAGGAAAAATAATGTTGGGAAATATTTAACTGTCAGCGTCCTTTCATCATGAACGCAAGGACCCATTGTGGTTGTGGGACTATACTTAGTGGGACCATCATGATTGCGATGGCCTCTTCGCGATCACAATGGCCTCCTTGTGATCGTGATGGCCTCCTTGCAAATGCAAAGAAAGACCCCGACCAGGTCCCAACTTACCCTTCTTCGCAAACACAGAGGGTCCTTCGCAAATGCGATGGACAAAATAACAGACCTTCGCAAACAGGATAGACTCCTCACAAACGCAAAGAATATGATGTAGCTACACAAGAAGCTGAAAAACCAACTATCCCACAAGCTCAAAAAGATTCTGAATGGACCCTTGGAATGTATTTGAAATTCTGTGAACACAAATCAAATATTCTACCCAACTGAAAATGACATTCTGAATTCAACAAAATCATCAAAATAACCAACAGAGGTTATCTTAATGATATGTTAATCAAAGTCAATACTTTTCTGGTTTTTGAAAACAATTACCCAAGTCCGCAAAATGAGTTTGAATCCCTCGAGACCCAAACAAAAGGTTCCAGTAGCCTAAAATCCATATTCCTGAGCTAATGGCGCTGATAGAATTCTAATCCAAGCCTGTTTACTCTGAATGTTGACCAAAGTCAAACATTTGAACATTAAGATTTTTAAAACAGGGAAACTCTTCTAAAATTTGACTGAATACCTCGAGAAGCATGTCACCCATCACATAAGTAGTGTAGAAGCTACGATAAGGTTCAAAATAGTAAAAATACACAAAACATTTAAATAAGGAAAATGGAAGGGAAATCATTCGAGGGATGTAGAAGTATAATTAAACATTTAAATAAGGAAAGCAAAAGGGAAATCATAACAAGATATGGGCCAACATGATATATATATGCCAAAAGTACAAAATATAGAAAAATGGCCCTAAAAAGACTAGAAAAGACAAAATATATACAAGAACCAAACATCAGACCTAGTGTTACCAGTACAAGAGCGTGTAAGTACAGAAATAGTGCTATACAAGATACTACTGTCTACTAAAATACAAAATACATATAGTACAATTAGAAGGAAAGTAGTAAAGTCTTCGGACGCCGGGAGCTCACCAAGAGCCGAATAGTAGCTGGCCTTAAATGAAAGGATGGTCACTAAGGGTGGCTCATACGAGGTGTTGCATCAGAAAAAATGCAGAGATGAAGTATGAGTTCCAAAATACGAGGTACTCAGTACGCATCATAGGTCGACCAAGCTCAGAAAGATAATATATAATATAAGAAATAAAAAAGTAAGCTAGCTATCAGGATGCACTTAAATCTAGTTATCAACTACAAGAGGCATAATCTAACCTGACTGTGAAGATAATAATAATAATAATAATGAAAGTTATAAGCCACTCAAGTACATACAATAGGATGCAATGCATCATGGGATGGTATGATGCAAATATGACCAATGCAGTAAAGTAAAATCCCCAAAATATGATTTGTTGCCTCCCCCGTAGGCTCCCCGAATCATTTTGTAGGTTTCCCTATGTCACATGAACATATGTAATAAAAGTAAAAACCCGGATATGTGCTTATTAGGCAACCTGAAATCGTACCTCGGACTCATCAACTAAAAGTAGATAGAGAAAAGGTCCGAAAATATCCCTCAAACCGAGTAAAAATATGGTACTTTTCTTTCCTTTCCAAAAATAGTATAAAACCCATGAAATACCTTTCTGGAAACTAAGAACATACTAGAAGTAGAAAATCCAAATTTTTGATCAAAAACTCATATTTTCTCAAAATATTGTACCACTAGCCATGTAGATACATGCTTGAGAATATGCATGCCAACAAAGAGAATACAAGCATGTAAATATTTATTAAACAGGGTAAAACACCCTCCAAACCAGATAACTGACCTAGAACTCCATCCAATCCGAGCTATGGCCTCGGGCCCACAGTTACACAGTAATAGGAAACATTAATGGAAAATGGAACTTTAATATGAAAATGAACAAGAACACCTACTCTACCTCTAAAACCTCTTTAAAACTTATACTAAATATTCTAGGCTTAAAAGAACAAGACTGCATCACCCTAAACTAAGGATAAATATGGTAATTCTATTCTACAATCTCAAAAATGGCCAAATATGCAGAAATAGGATTTATACCTAATTCTAACTTAAAACTTACCCTAACATTCAAGTAACTTATAAAATATAAAATCTAACTAAGCCATGTCTAAAAGAAGGAAACTGTAACCTACCTCGGGGCTGAACTACAAGCATGAACTGTCAATTGTGTGCCTTCCCCTTTTGGATAGCCTCGAAATGCTTTCACGCTATCAGAAACACAATCTAGGTGTCAAGATGAGAAAAATGACACTCATATTGCTATACGAAAATTCAGGTCAGAAATTTGGTCCAAAAATGACCCTCAAATCCTGCTTAACAAAACAAAAAACAAAATTTACAATTACATTTGAAGCGGGTTTCTAAACCCATGTCCAAAATTTAGGAACAAACAGGACTCGTTTTAGGGCCCAAAAATAACCCCAAAAGCTCACTTGATCATGGAATAATAAAAAGGAATATTAATGGTGTTTAAAGATGAATTATGCAAAATACTAAGGTAAAAAGAGAGGGTAAATATAATGGACTTAGCGATAATATTAAGGATGAACAAACAACTGAAAATGAGCTCCCAAGCTCTAGAAACAATGGAGATTTTGGAATAATGAAGGAGAAAATGAGGTAAAATGTTTAAATAACTGCCAGGGATCCTTTATCTCTAACGCGAAAGATCCCCTCACAATCGTGTAAAACACATTGGCCTGACAATCGCTATCATGATGGTCCAGCCAAGCGATATCAAAGAACAAGCTAGACCGGACCCCAACCAGCCCTTATCGCAAATATGATGAATCGCTCGCAATCACAATGGTAAAAAGGTTAGACCATCGTGAATGCCACCGTCACCTCTCAATCGTGATGACCAAAATGTTCTGCAATAGCACAACAAAAACCAACAGTTCACTAAGGCTAAAAATTCACCAGAGGGACCCTCGAGATTCATTTCGAACCTCGTGCATGTAAATAAAGTATGCTACCATCCAAAAAATGGCATTTTAGACTCAACAAAATTGATGAAATTCCCAATGGAGATTGTTTGGATGAAAAGTGGACCCCACGCCTAAAACTATTAGTTTACCAAAAAATAACCCAATAGCCCAAAATGAGTCTGAAAGCCTCGGGACCTAAACCAAAGGTCCCACTATCCTAAAGTCAATGCTGGAGCTAACGACATTGAAAAAAATTCCATCCGAGATTGTCTTTTTTAAATGTTGACCAAATTTAATTCTTCTAGCTTTAAGAGTTCCAAAATAAAGAAATGGGCTTAAAACACAAATGAACTACCCGAGAATCAAACTGTCTGTCCTTGCAAGTCATCAATGACCTGTAGCTATTGTGGAAAAGCTTGAAATGCAGAAAAAGCACAAACACAGAGAAAATGACCTAGAGGGTCATTACAACATCCACTACTAAAAGAACTTTCATCCCTGAAAGTTAGTGAAAGGAAGGTACCTGAAGGCTCAAAAAATCGATCTCGGTCTCCCAAGTATCCACCTTGACAGGACGATGCCACCACTAAATCTTAACTTATGAAATCTCTTTGGACCTCAACTTCCTAACTTGTCTATCCAAAAAAGCAAATGGCTCCTACTCAAAGGCTAGTGACTCATCCAACTAAATGGAATTACACTAAAGCACGTGTAACTCATGCAGAACATACCACTTTAACATAGAAACATGAAAAATATGGTGAACACCTAAAAGAGCAGAAGGCAAGGCCAACTCATAAGTTACCTCCTTAATGTGATGATAGATCTTAAATGACCCAATAAACCTTGGGCTAAGCTTTTCATTCCTCCCGAACCTCATCACACCCTTCATTGGTGATACTTGTAGGAACGCTCGATCACCAACCATAAACTCTAAATCTCAAACTCTCTGATCAGCTCAAAGCTAGGTTGGTTGGACTTGACTTAGTGCAACAGACAGTGGAGAAGGTTAAGCCTATTCAGGAGCAGTTGTAAACAGCTCAAAGCCGTAGAAAATCATACTCAAATGTGCAATGAAGGGACTCAGAGTTTTGTGTCGATGATTGCGTACACTCAATAAATAGCACACAAGGGTAGAATCAGACACACCTGTATGATATGATACAATAGCTGAAAACCAGGTGGAATAGTAGACCTATATGTACCTCCTCCGGCGCCTACGGGCCCAGTAAGTAGGATTTATGGAAGGACATAGCCAATATACCTTAACTACACCATTTACCCCTCCCCCGTCTTACTCAGCACATAGTCCCTAGTTTGAGTCGATATGGTCCATAGAGGTCCTCGACCACATACTAACTCTCATAACCTCACCAAAACAATCTGGAATAAATTCGGATCCAATAAGTCACTAGATCTTGAAAATGCATGCCCAGGGTTCTACCCGGGTCTAAATCAGTGAATCAAACCTCAAAAGCCCCTACAAGGGGGCCCGGACATAACCAGGTCTAAAACAGTGGTAAAATAATTTAATGCTCGACCTAACTGAGTCTAGTCTCATCTCCTATCAACAATAAAACATGTCTAGCACTCTGGCCTCGCCGAGTCTAGTAGTAGTTTAAATATATTGTTAAAATCACCTTATTAACTTTCTTACCCCAAGAAGATTCATGAACATCATTTCTAAACCCTTTATAACCATTTTTACCAAAAACGAGCCCTCGGGGCCATGCAAGATTTTGGAAAACCATTAATAGTAGGCCCGAATCAAAAATCATAGTAAAACATGTGAAAAACCTCTTTATATGCATGATAATGGCATGCTCAAACCCAAATAGTAGCCCAACGGCTCACAATCAACTTATCAGCCCTGCACAGGCTCCAACCACTCTACAACACAGATAACCAGCCTAAGATCACAATATCAATGTCCAGGACTCACGGACATTTCCAAATAACCCACCATCAATGGTCCATAGTAAACTACAAGGAGAGCATGATTTGAGCGTTTATCAAAAATGGCGCCGTTGCCGGGGACTTGAGTGTTAGCTAATTTTTGATTGTTGTTTTAAAGTCAAATTGAGAGTATTTTTTTCTTTTACTTTTTGTTGTTTGTGTTGATTGAGTAGGCTCACCATGGGCGAAGCCAATGATAATGAGAGCATTGGTAGCTTCAACAATGCCAATGCTGCTGAGCCTATGATACAAGGAGGTGTAGGAACAATTAGCCTACCCGCCATGGTGGGAAATATTGTGTTCCACGTGACAAGCACCGTGCTCCACCTGATTCAAATAAAGGGCCTATTAAGTGGAACGGCCCATGAAGATGCTAATTGGCATATTCAGAATTTTGTGGAGATTTGCCAAGCGTTTATCTTCCAACATATCTCCTAAGAGTCTATTTGATTGCACCTATTCCCCTTCTCATTGACGGGGGAAGCCACAGCGTGGTTGGAAGAATTGTCGGATGACTCTATCACATCTTGGTCCGAGTTAGTTGAGAAATTTACCTTGAGATTCTTTCCTCCATCTCGAATGATGAAGCTAAGAGATGAGATTACAAACTTTAGGCTGCTCTCGGATGAGCCCCTACATGAGGTTTGGCTAAGATTTAAGAAGAAGCTTCTTTTGTGCCCAAACCATGAGTTGTCAAACAATGTGTTGCTCCAAAGCTTCTACCGGTCATTAAACTCCGTGAACAAATCAGTGGCTGATAACCTTGGGGGTGGCACCTTCATGGATTTAGAATTCCCCATTACCTCGGTGGTATTATAACATATGATCAAGACTAATCAAGCTTGGCACATGAGAGAGGCAGAGGTACCAACTTTGGGAATGCCGTAAAAAATCCTAACAAATGAAATGAGAAACAAAGATGAGGAGCGAGATGAAGCTTTGGAATAAATGATGACTCAAATCGACTTGATGGCCAAGCATGTAATGGGAGCTAGTGTTAATAAGCTGAATACGGTGAGTACACTGGAGATTCAAGTGAGTGATATGGAGCTTATGACTGAGGTTGATGGTAAGTTATGCTTTGTGTCAGCGGGTTCTTTCCCCGGTTTTATCGCCCACATAAGGAGAATCAAGGTTTACTTAGAGACAAAGAGAGGGATGGAAATTGGGCGTGATACAGACAAAGATGGTTATAGCTTCAATCATCATAGTTCTAATCCTTACATCCCCCCAAACAAATCTGATTCACTCTACCAACCAGGCCCAAGCAACCCCGGCCAATCCAAGTTAAAGGACAAGCTTTCCTTTGTTCTAAATAAGGTGGATACGACAAATTTGAGAGTAAGTGAGCTAAAGAGTGAGGTTTCAATACTTCACCAAATTGTGATCTCCCATAGTGCCTCGATCAAGCATCTTGAGGCCCAAATGACCCACTTATAAGGCCAAATGAACCCAAGGATGAAAGGGACGCTGCCTAGCGACACCATCGCTAACCCCAAAAATGATTAAGGATTGAGGTAGTATCGTCGTGCCACGACATTAAATCAAGAGCTTCTTGGGAGGCAACCCAAGTTTCTTTCTTTGTTTTTGGTTATCTTGTGTTATTTTTGGTGTTTTTGTAGGAATGCATGGATGGAGAAATTGAACAAGGGAATCTAAAAAATAAGAGGTGATGTGCGCGGAGCTGTGCGGACCGCACAAGCCCAAGTGCACATCGCACCTCCATCGCACGAGGAAACAGATGCCTGGGAAATACCAGGGGAGAAAAGGGCCATATGTAATATGCCATGCGGTCCGTAACTTGCCTGGTGCAAATCACATGTCGCGATGCACATGAGGTAATTTTGAGTTTTAAATTGACTAACCCATTGACCAACCTGACCTGGAGATGACCCGGCTGACTCTTTTTCTTTTAAAACCGCCTCTTCTTTTCTTTTTCCACCATCTTTCTCCACAACTCTCACACTTTTCTCCCAAAATCCTCTCTAAATCCCTTAAACTCCCTCAAAAATCTTCTCCTTTTCTCACCTAATCTTCTCCACCACTCTCCACCGTCGCCGTCTTCATTCTCTGAGAAGTCTTGTGGGTCACCATTGTTTGGAGTGCAAAAAAGCTTCAGTTTTCACTCTTCCCTTCATAATCTTCACTTATGGTAACTTTTCCGACGTTAAATAGTTGTTTTTATGAATTATGGGAACTCATATTATGAAGCACGCTTAGTAAAATTGCCATGTTAATTTTGGGTGACACCCAAAATTTTTGAATTGTTTTGATAATATCTCTTAGAATTGACTTTGTAGGTCTTTGATTTTATGAATGCATGTTGATTGGTAGAAATTTTTAGCCTTAATGTTTGTGTTGGGGTGAAGTCTGAGTAACCCACTCGTGACTAATGAATGATTGGGCCCGATAATAGATTGGGTGACATCGTTCTTAAGGGAAAATCATCGTTTGTCTTGAGGTTTTTATTGATAGTTGACTATTGAGGTTGAATGTTGCTAATTTTATGCCCATGGTCCTTGTTGCAAATCTATTTGGGGTGTATGTTGGGTGAAGGAAAGGTTGATTGTTGCTATGCTTATTGGTGCCCATTGTTGTAAGAAGGGCTTGATATTCCCGATGATAGGTGGGGTAACGTCCATCTTAAGGGAAGTCGTCGAGCTGTTTCTTGTTGGGTTTGTGTTAATGAAAATTTGGGGAAGTCTGAATACCTGGAAGTTATGGGCAGGAATTCCCTTGGCCCCCATTATTCTTGTGAATTGGTTGTGTGTGGTGCTAAGTGCCGAAGCACATCTTGCTCTATGAATCATAGGTGTAACTTATGAGAACACAAGGAACCAAAAATTCCAATTGTGCCTTTGTTTGTTTCACATACGATGCATAGATCCTTATGTGTGGGTCACACAAGGCATCGCGCCAGGTTGAAAAGAATGTGCAGGTCACTGATCTGATGGGCGATGTGTGGTGCGACACGCACTATGGATAGTGTGATTCGCACTAGCATCGCACCCCTGTTGAAAAATCCTTGAAGGTTTTGTGGGCTTGTGCGATGCGCACTCCTCCTGGTGCGTTTCACATATGGTCCGCATAAGATAACAATTACGTACTTTGTTTCTCTAATCCATTACATTCCATCCTTTGTTATTGATAAATTCTTTTTTAGGCTGTATTTTAGTCTCTTTGCTCACGATCTCTAGTTGCAGAATATGTCTTCTAACAGGCGACACACAGGGGGCCAACCTAGACAAAGGTCGACTGCGGAAGAAGCAAGGCTCTATTTTGGAGTAGAGGGCATGAAAGCCTACTACACTCGGGACAAAAATAGAACTTTTAATGTGGAGCAAAGCTTTAATTTGAGGGAAGTTGGAGATGAGCTTCCCAATATGCACCATCAGTTTGTTGTTAGAGAGTGGCAGCCATTTCAAGATGTGCCGGGGGATACAATGAAGAGATAGTCCAGGAATTCGTTTGCAGCTTACCAAGCGACACAGGATTCCAAGGGCTATAAAGGTCCCAAGGACAGGTTCCCCAATCTAGATGCGGTCATTGCCCAGGGCAAGAAAGTGTTTGTCACCCCCGCCACCATCAACGCTATTTATTGGGAACACCCCATTAATCCTGCACCATCCCGCATGGCTAAATTGATGGCTGAACCAAATCCATATCAGGAGACAACCCCCACCATTGCTTTGGGCACACCTGTGTGGTCTACCATGGGAGGAGATATCCTGAGGAGGTCCTTGGTTTTTGAGGCGTGGCTTTGGTATGATCTAGTTCGCAACCATCTTCTCCCCTCTAAAAATGGCCAAAAGATAACTCAAGAGGGTGCCATTCTAATTGAGGCCATCATGACAGGGGAACATGTAAACTTTAGAGAGGTGGCAATAATGGTAATACGGAGGAAAGCCCATCGCGGAAATGATTCCCATCCATTTTCGGTATTGATCACCAAGATGTGTGCTAAAGTTGATGTTCCTACTCTTTCTTGTAAAAATTTTACTCATGCCATCAGGTTCATTGATCTTGAAAAAAAGACAGACAGACATGCCCCAAGATTCAAGAAGCAAAGGACTGAAAAGATGAGTGAGCTTGACAGTGATGAGCTTGGTGCTAGTGTTGCGGTTTATCTAACTCTTGGACCACTTCCGAGGCACGACCACATGCTACCACACCTTTTATGACCAAGAGTGGGCTGTAGGATATGGTGTACAAGACTCGTAATCATGAGAAACAGCTGGCTGACTTAGCCACAAAATTGCCCGAAATAATCAATAGGGAAGTCAAGAATGCAGTGAAGGGGTGGTAGATAGCTTGAACTCATTGTGCAAGTGGGTTGATGTCATGGCGGGGGCAATCTCTAAACATCAGAATGATGTCGGTAAAGCCAAGGGCAAAGGCTGGGTAGTGCAGGAAGATTTGATGACATTGCCTCTCCCTCGGATGATTCCCGGTCCCTTGGATAGCTTATTTGCCGCTTATGTAGATGAGGAGCTTCCCAGTCATGACGATCAAGAGTCGGATGATGATGAGAACCCTAATTTTCAGCGGGCTCTTCGCGATTCCACTCTTTCGGTGACCTCCTGTCAAGGTGGTGCTAGCCCGAGTGGCAAAAATGTTGAAGAAGAGGCTACTGCTCATGATGGTGATGATGAGGATTAGGTCCTCCAGGGAGTTCCACCCTTTTTCCCATTGCACTATAAGCATTGAGGGAAATGATTCTTTTATGGGAGGGGTGGCTTTATTACTTGCTTTTGGTGCCCATGAGTGTGCTTAAGACAATTTATTACCCTTGTCGGGCCTATTTGATATTTCTGCTTAGTTTTATTTGGCCCGTGTCAGGAACATTTAGGATAATGATTGTGACGCTATTGTTTTTCTTTTCTTTAGATTATGTTTTGCTTTACTTTTTACTTTGAGCTTAATTGTGCCCTCGCCGGGCTTGAATTTTATTGAGTGAGTAGCCGGGTTGGTCTTACATTCCCCATTTTTCCACCACTCGTACATTGCAAATGCGCTAAATTCCTATGCCTAGGCTTGTTCTTGAATGAAAATTATGAGCGCAAATTCGGTTATTGCCTTGTTAATAGAAGTGTAGAAATAAACTCCGAGAGTTTTTTTAATACTATTGTTCTTTCCCAAGGAGCAAAAGTTTTGATTATTCTCTTTTTATTTTCTTTTGTTTTTGTGTGTCAAACCGGGTTGGTATTTCCCTATAATAGATTGAGAGGCAACTTTCATAAGGGAAAATGCCAAGTTTTAGTGTAGAATTGAGTCTGTAAGTGCTTGTCTCGAAATGGGCCCACCAAAAACTGTTTTCATGAAAGTTTGTTTTTGAAAATGAAAGGAAGAAGGGAAATGAATTTTTGAGGAAAAGAATTCTCTTGTCATGACTTGCACACTCACTTTGGCTTCATTGACTCACAAACGAGTGTGTAATGAACTCGGAATAGCTTGTCAAAAGTCATTTTCCCCAGTGGATTGTGGGACTAATGAATGAAGTCTTGTGGCATGATGCCTTGTTTGGTGAGGATGTACCTTGAATCTTATGCATAAGTGTTCATCTAGAACTTGCCCCGAATGTGATTCAAGGCGAAATTCTAGGTATAGCCGAGCTTGGAAGATGACCTTGGGCCCTTTTTGATAAGCTACTTCACCCAAATGACTTCCCAATGACATCAACTCCTAGTGAACCCCTTTGAGCTTGTGACCGTTCTTTGGCACCTTGTCAAAACCTTGACCTTTTGGATCCTCTATCTTGGCTCCCATCCTCCCTAATTGCTTGAAAATGAAAAGTAGGCTAAAATCCTAAGTTTGTTGGGGGGGACAAAAAAACAACATAGGCAAATGGGGGTGCATATGAGTAAATAAGGAGAAGAAAGGAAGTGCACTTTAAGTGCAAGGTAGCACCTTAATTTCAAATTTCAAATTTCAAATTGCTCCAAAATATCAATCCAATGAGCAAATTGAAAAGCAAAAATTAGTGCTACCAACTGAAGGTGATATAAGGTGTGAATTATCATGAGTTAAAAAAGGAGAAATCTTGGGTTGTGCGAGAGAGAATTAAGGTGAAGTTGAAATGGAAAAATGTGAGCGGTGTTCAAAATAAGAACAAAGAGCATTAGGGAGGTGTAGTCACTTGACCAAATGATATCCTCACCTTAACCCTAGACAACATCATAACCCGCAAGTCCTTGGTGATTCCGGGCTTGGCTATCCTACATTAGTGGCGATCTACATGAAGGGCAAGCATATGGTTCGACGCGTATGCACTTGAACTTCCTTGAGAGAGTGAGAGTCTATTTGGTTCTATTATAATCCCGTGTTGTGAGAATTGAATAATTGTGAGTGGGATTCTCTCTTTTGGTCAGTGGAATCATGCACTCGAATTGAAGCATAGAGTCTCTATTTCAATTAAGGGGAATGAATGAGACAAGTTATGTGGCGAATCTCGAGGCAAACCTTGACTGTCCATGCCAATGACTTGAGAAGCTTAAATGTCTTGTTTTGAATGGAAAATTCCCTTGATTTTAAATGAGAAATGATGTTCTTTTGAAAAAGTTTTGTGAAATGACCAATTGCCTTGAGTTTGTGGTGGTCCAAATCGAGATGAGCATAGTAGTTGAGTCCTTTTTTTGAGTCTTTTGTTTGTTTATTTTTCTTAAATTTTTAATGTAGAGTAGTCTTTTGTGCCTTGATTGAGCCTTAGCTTAATTTATTCCTTGCTTTGTGAGTATCATGCTTGAGGAAAAGCAATAGTTCAAGTTTGGGGGTTTGATAAGTCGGTAATCTACCAACTTATTGAGCCTATATCCATGAATTATTGCTATGTTTTGAATTGATTTAGAGGTTCTTATGGACTTTATTGATCTCTATGCAGGTACTTTTGATAGAATATGAAGAACAAGGATATGGGCCCAAAAAGTGCCAAAAAGGAGCTAAGTGTGTAGAGTTGAGAAAAACTGAAGAATCTACCATGAGATGCGGTGGCTGTGCGACACGCACAAGCCGAGGTGTGGTTCGCACCTCCTCCGCATGAAGCTGCCAAAGTTGCTGAAGATTTTGCAAAGGAATGTGGTCGTTGTGCGATGTGCACATCCTGTGGTGCAAAACGCCCCACCTTCGCACGAAGCCCACAATTTCAGCTGAAGTCAGTGTGCGACACGCACATTGCGACGTGCGAACCGCACATTGCACCGCACACCTCCGGAAAGGGAAAACTTGTCCTAACTTTATGTGATGACTTGGGAACATATAAAAGGCTATTTTAGGCCCAATTTGTATATACAGTACTTCAGACCTGAGTTTTGGAGATACTTCTTGCTTTGTAAATATTTTTCCACCTCCATTGAGAAGAGGGTTTCAATCCAAATCTCTTGGTTAAAAATTTTTGTGCTTAATTTGATTCTACAACTTGAGATTCAGATATAATGGATGGGAATTTGACTTACCTAGATGGTATCTCCTCTCCCCCTACTATGTGTGGCTAAATTCTCTTGTCTAGGGGTGTATTGATGATGGGTGCTTAGCTAATGGGTGTGGGTGTTGTTAATTCACATTTATAATTGCTTATTTGACATTGGTCTAGTAATTTTACCAAGTTTTAATCCTAAAATTAGTGGTTGCAAATATTAATTTACCTTACTTAACTATGTGATTGCTCGGGAGAGAATTTCATAGTTGTGGATGTGAAATTGCTAGTGGGTACTTGGGAATCCATCTAGATTGAAGGCTAGGAATAGCTCTAATCGAAGGAATATCCCATTTAAGGGTCCGAGCTAGGAATAGGACGACCTCCCCAAGCTAATGTTGGTTGATTGTTTATCACACCAATGATGTTCTAACCGAAATCATCGAAAATGTAGATGTTGATCGAGAGATAGCATTCCACACCTATGACCAACACTATTCATGTCAATAGGTGAAAGTAGAAGTGAATTAATGATTACCCCATCCTATAGCTAATACCCCATCGGATATGCATCCCTAGTCTTCTAAATCACTTGGTACACCCATATTTAGGTTTATTGCTTTTTGTTGAATTGTGTTAGTTGTAACAACTTTTCCAATTCCCCCCAATCTTTACTTGTTTTATTTTGAGCAATTACTCTTGCTTTGAAATCAACTCATACAATCTCTAGTTGGCTAAGTCAAGTACCTTGGGTACGACCTCGATATCCGTTGGGTTTATAAATTTGGTTTTGACTACGCGATCATTGTGGCCTCCTAATTGGACAGCATGATTTGAGCGTTTATCAGCAACCACCAACACCACACTGAAACCAGAGAAGCAAGGCGACCAACACCGAGAACTCGAATCATAGAAACCACAACCACGTTTACCAGAAGAGCCATCAACCCAAAACTCCAACTCATGAACCCGCTGATTCGCAAAACTCTTCCATTCTGAACAGAATCCTTTCACACAATAACATGAAGAGGCATACAAGTCGAACACTCAAACCACCCTCGAGGCATCAACTGACATATCAGAGATCCATAATTCCCGCTTACACTCAGTCGCGAACAAAGTCACCCCATTATTGCTCAAAATCTTTCAGGGCCGAGCTATAGTCTACTAGACTTTGCCATTCAAGATAACAACCCTTAGCATATCATTGAAAACTGGAGGTATCTGCCCCGACTGATCATCAACCAGCGAACAAACACTTTTACTAATGTCAAACTTTCTAACTGAACCCGACTTAAGTTGCACACCAGGATTAGGAAAGCCATGTATGAGAACCATGTGTTGTCAGTAAAACTTCCAAACGGTAGAACAAAACCAACCTAGTTGAACTTGACCATATTTGAATCAACTGAATACAAAGGCATAGACAAATCTGCCCAACAGACCCAAACTAGAACCAAGATCTTGCAAGGAGTGTGGTAAGCCTACCACGAAGTCTGAAATCACCAGCTAAGCTCCAAACTCTAAGAATAGTCAACACCACTCAGATTTGAATTCGCCTTACAACTCTCACCTCAAGAAGAAGTCCACAATGCCACGAATATCAAGTCAAAACACCCCGTAGGCAAAGGAAAAGGTGCATGTGGTGCAAGGTCGCCAGCTAGCTATAGAAATCCTTGAATAGACCTTGAACTCACACCTTTGGCTAAAATCAACCGCTCTACTATATGATCACACAGGCCCACCATCCTGAAGCATACCACATACCGTGCTTCTAGTCCACAATGGCTGAATCTAACCAACACTGGAACCCCACACAAAAGATAACCTTGGAAGAATCAACTAAACAAGCTTCCAAACACTCGGCACACGAATGGTGACCACCAGTCTCTAAGTATCAATAGAACTCAACATAGCCTCGCTAGCCTCAACCCGCACAACCTGATCACATATAGCATACACCACTAATGAATTTCAAACTCACACCGACGAGTCTGTCTAACCATGGTAGAAGGAATCTCGTACTATCTAGAACACCACTTAAATCTGGAATATCCAGTCTAACTCAAAGGTTAGCCAAGGAATAGGTTTCCAAGGACAACTGTCACTTCACAACTAAAATGGGGAAGCTAAGTTGTCTGAACTTATTTCCTTCTAACTCAAGAAGCTGCAACCGAGTAGAACCAACCACGAACCATCTGGAGTAGTTTGCCAACCCACAATTCTGAAACTCAACCTCAATTGCCGATCAATGCCCCTATCAAAACCCATAAGTAGACTCATCCGCCATCAAAGAACACTAATAAAGTTGGAGCCAACTAGGCCATGAATACAAAATTTACCCAATCCGTAGATGCTACTGAAAACTCAAACTAATAGAAGGAAAAGTCGTTGAAATCTATAAATGGCCAAATCAAAGCACCAACACAAAACCCAAAGCCATCTCTTAGTCGTCACCTCGGTCAGCTACTAGAACACACAAGCACAAGCAAGGAGTTATCACCCTTCCTTTTCAAACAAAACGAAAACCTTTCCAAGGATACACCAAATCCCACAAATCCTTTCTCAACTAAAATCTGGAGCCATTACCTTAGCTCCCATACTTATATTGTAAAAACTTAACAAGGCAGGAGAAGAATAAGCCGGATGCCCAACTTACCCAAACTGCTACGGTTACTACACAACCAGGAGGCTACTATCAACACTTAGTTGAAAATGCTAAAGCCAAAACCCAATCACAATGCCAACATCAAGAGCTCATCCAGAGAACTATGATCGAAAGTCAATCTAACTGGAACCTAGGAGGCAATAAAATAACCCAACCAGACAATAAACTGAAGGAGACTACGGGAACAACCCACATACCTGCCAACCTCCTAAACAAACCAAATAAAGAGGGTCGATGCTAATCACCCGAGAAAGAAAACCCAACCATGCTCACTAGCATAACCAACACCACTAAACTTAAGACAGGGCCTCAAACTCTGGCACTATCATCAGTATCACACTGAATCAACATGAGGATCTCTAGCCACGCTAGATAAAGGCCTAGGAAAAAACCATCTAGGACCGCTAGAAAGGAAGAACCAAGCAAGCCTAGAACCACAACGAAATAGGGATAAACCCAACAAGAATAGACTAACAAGAACTACCCACGAGCTACAACTCTGGGTAAGAAACCTCAGGAGGACAACTCACCCTATCCACTACTAACAAAATAAACTACCGATAGAACAATGCATAAACACTACAATTCAAGTAGTAAAACAACTTAAACAAGTAGTAGGTAGGCATATAAGAAAATAAACTATAGAATGGATAGAATCGCAATGAAAGTAGGACTATCAGAAGATGATGGTAGAAAAAGCCTAACCTGGAGCAATAATATCAGAGACCTCTACCTCTGGCCCTCTAGGAAGGGCATGAGACTGACGGGATCTAACTCTGGACGAAGTAGTCAAAGATAAAAGCTCTTCCATCCCTCGTCTGGGACAAGCTCTATAAAGTTGAACAACTTTCCCACAATCATAACAACCAGGCTGACTAGGATACAAAATCGTGAGGCAATTCGTAGAAAAGTGCCAACGCTCACCACATCGAAAACAACCTCTACCAGATTAAGTCCGACGGGAAGATCTCACTAAACCTGACTGGCCACCATGGCCTATACACTCTGAAGGCAAAACCCAAAGGATATGATTTGAACCCTGTCTACTCTGATCAACATGCCCTACATAACCACTCTCTTGAACTTGTGGAATAACTGAATACGACCTGCTAGATAAAAAGCAACGTAACCTATCTCTGGTGGAGAATCCCGTACCTCGAGCCTGAGAACCTCAAGAACTATCTTGGCAATGAAATTTCTTAGTACTACCTCCATAAGCCTCGCGGCATAAACCCTCAATAGCCTAAGCATGATCCACTACCTGAAGTAAAGTCATCCCAACTATAACCAAATGCTCGGTCGCCAAATAGAGCGATGAAACAAAACCTCCCACAAAGCTCTAAACCCTATCAAACTCTGAAGGTACAATCCTAGCAGTATGCCTAACCATCTTATAAAGTCTCGCCTCATAGTCCAACACCAACATAAAACCCTATTGGAGAACTGGTATCTCAACCCTAGCTAAAGCACCACTCAAAAAAAAGGGTACTGAAACACCCACCAGAGGACTTAGAGACCTAGCCATGGTGTCCTGAAGAACTGGAGTAGCTACAGATCCAATCAAAGGTTGGGTTGACCCCACACCCCCAATCTAGTGTGGTAAACTCTCACTCTGAAATCGTGAAGCTGACAAAAGCACTGAAGCAATAGGAACAGAAGTCTCGACACTAACCACTGTTGAATCGTCTTAGGCATCTGAGAAGGAATGAAACAACCAAAGTTTAGAAGTCAATATAGCCAGGAACGCACGAAAAGGAGCCAAGAAGATGAAACTTTTCCTAACAATGCCCTATAGTCTCTCGCAGATAGGATACAAATGTCATCATATCGATCTACGAGACTCTACATAGACAATTGCTTCTGTACCATGACACCGATGAAACTAGAGCTCTGATACCAAGCTGTCATGACCCGATTTCTCAGGTCATGATGGCACCTACAACCCCCCAGTAGGCGAACCAATACCTATAGCCCAGAACGGTTGGTAATGGGCTTCCACCTAACCAATATGCACAATAAGCAGAAATAAGCGGAAGCACAAAGTAAAGATAGGACAAAGCGGAAGCAATAACCCTAAATGTATACATAAAGATACTATACCAACCCCAAGACTTGGTATCGACAGTACAGAAGCTTCTAATAGAATACAAGTGCTAGAAGTAACAAAATATAAGTACAACAGCCTCCGAATATACAAGAGTAACAGTACAAAAGCTGAGATATGGTCAAGACCTCCAGGCGCTCACTGTAGTCTCGAATGTCTAAAAGTTGCATAAGTCTCCAACACGATCAACGGAAAAAGCTCAACTAATATTTGCACCAGAAAGATGCATAAGTGTAGTATGATCACCAAGACAACAGGGACTCAGTAGGCATCATCGGTTGATTGAGCGCATATGAGATATAAAAATAGTAATAAGCAGAATACAAGAAAGCAGTCACAGAACCAAGGAAGAAGCACAAGAAACTAGCACAAGGATTAATCAACTAAGAGTTACAAGTATACATGCTAGCACAAAACATATACATAACACAGAAACACAGGTGTAAGGAAGAACAACGCACCTGGAATCCTTGCAACAATAGCATATAAAAGGAGAGAGAGTCAGGAACATGGCGGTATACTGGTAACCTCAAGTAAAAGAAAAAGAAGAAAAGCAGTCTAACATACTCAAGATGGAATCAACAAGCATAAGGAAATCACAACACCGGTCCAAGTTCAAGATAGCATAAACAGGAATCTACCTCACAAGTACAACCCTGGGATGGAATAACTAACCGACAATAACTGAGAAATACTACTCAAATCCTGATAAGAATGGAACCAGAAACTCATAATATTCTCAGAAGGCCAAACAAAAGTGCCTCAATAAGATAGGACTCACTAGCCCTCTCAATAATTAAAATCCCACAACCGGAGCCTCAACATGCTAATAACCGCTAAATCACCAAGAAATAAGGACCATAACCAACTTTATAAAGCGACAAGAGTAATCTAAACTACCTACAGTCCTAACGACCTCCCATACAATTGAGGAACGCAATACAGTGTAAACAAACCCTTCGGCTGCCCATACAATTTGAGCGTACACTGAACACACCATAAACAAGGGTGGGATTCTAGTAAAATATGCATGATGATGATAATGATGGAACCTGTAATAGTGACTCTGTAAGCACCTCCCCCGGCACTTCAAAAATAGGACCCATGGTGGGACGTACTCACTATACACCATCTGACACCGTATACCCCTCCTTCTGCATGCTCGACCCTTTGGCCAGGTCCTGGAATGGCAGGGCCCATGGAGGTCCCTGACCACATACAGTAACGAATGTGAATTCTCAGAGAATTAGAACCTCAAAGTACATGCCCAGAATTGAACTGGGTCTAAAACAGTAGTAGTAATCTCAAAGACCCTCTCAAAGGGTTCCCAGAGCATATCCGGGTCTAAATCAGTAATAAAAATCAAGTATGGTGCTCTGCCCAGCAGAGCCTAGTATCAGTAATAAAATCAAGTATGGTTCTTTGCCCAACAGAGCCTAGTATCAGTAGGAAATCAAGTCTAGTGCTCTGCCCAGTTGAGCCTAGTATCAGTAGGAAATCAAGTGTGAAATCATCCAAAACCCCATTTTTATCATCAAGTATACAAAAAATGGGCCCCCAGGGCTGTGCAAGTTTAAGAAAAACTATCTATAGTGGCTCACAGCCAAAACCAAAGTAAAACATGCAGTGGAAACCTTTTTCATGGATGATATGCTCGCACACAAATATAAATTAGCCCAATGGCTCACAAATATTCCTACCGGCCCTGCACATGCTCCACAACTACTCAGCAAACATAACCAGCCTAAAAGGATATCTCTATGTGCGTGACTCGTGGAGATTCCCAAATAACTCACCATCTATGTTCCAGAGTCAACACAAGGCCACACAGGACCACAAGGGTGATATAAAATACTACACGAATATACAATCAACGTATGAAGTAAACAGACAGAAAATATAGGCAAGGTATGGCATACCAACCTAAAACAACCCACCCAAGGATGCTAATTAATGCAGTTATAGCCTATATACATAGAGTCTAGGTAGGGAAAGCCATAACCTACCTGTCCTCAGATGATTAGCTGCGAGGACAGCGTCGTCCAGGCTTGAACTGCTCCGAGAACCTCTAAATCGTGAAACCACAATCAATATAATAATCTATATTTCAATACAAGGCTAACAATACCCATAATGCCATAATAATGGTCAGGTCGAAAATTAGGTCACAAATGGGCTTGTGGGCCTCGCAACCCAAAATTGGAAATGAAAAACACATACGTGCTCCATACCATCGCGGGGCCACATGCTCAAAATTTGAGCAGAAACAAAAAAAAATTGGGGCTCAAAACAGCCCGCTCAAGCCAAGAAATAAAAGAGGAATTTCAAGAAATAAATTTGGAAATCAAACAAAAGATACTTACCACATCGAGAAGACAAGCTAAGGAAGTGAAACCTCCAAAACCATGACCATGCAAAGACCAAGAGGGCAGAATCTACAAGGAAATTCCAAGCTTTTGAGAATAGCAATAATTGAGGTCCTATAACAATGGTGGAAAGGTAACTTTGGGAAGAAGAGGACTTACCAAGTGACAAAGAAGCGAGATTTTCCAGCAATACAGAAAATTTCCTAAGCTAGGAACAAAATAGAACACTTTGGTGGAGAGGATTTTCAGGTTAGAGTTGGGAACAAATGAGGAAAAAGGCAGGAAAAACGAAGGACCAAGAATATATTCTGCTGGGAAATTGGTCAGCGCCAGCGGCGCTAAAGGAATTGTGCTGAAGGGAACCAGATGCCTCGGTGCTATCACGCTAGGAGGGCGTTATTGTGCTAGAAGGTGATAGGGGATGAGGCGCGATCACGCTGGCCTTGGCGTGATTGCGCTGAAGTCTTGCCTACAACAGAAAATCTACAACTTTCTAGAACTCCACGGGGCATTCCAGGCATAATCGGAACCCGATACTTGAAAATCAATACTGCTATTAGAGTGGAAACAATGCTATGGACTCAACGGAATCAATAAAACTTCCATACGAGGTCATTTTGGAAGAATTTTGACCTAAGTCAACACTAGCTAATGTCAACCAAACACCCAAAATGAGCCCAGCTCATCCAAAACCCAAACCAACCAACTAACTAACACAAACTCGGCATTCCAGAGCTAACAACACTGATGGAATTTACATCCGAGGTTGTCTTCTCCAAAAGTTGACCAAAGTCAACCAAACAAGCCCAACTAGCCTGAAAACACAAAATGAGGGAGAATTCCAAGCTGAAAAGCCCCCGAATCCCAACCAAAGGTCCCACTAGACCAAAGTCCACGCTCCAAAGCTAACGGAAATTTTAGAATTTGATTCCGAGAATGTTCACCAAGAATGTTGGCTGAAGTCAACGATTTCAAAAGTCTAAAGCTCTAAAATAAGGAACAACCAAAAAGACCAAATAAATAGCCCGGGAATTGAACTATCGATCCTAGCAAGCTATAAATGACTTAGGGCTGCTATAGGCAACCTCTAACGGTACAAGAAAGGCGGACACACGTAAATAACCGAAAGGGTCTTTACATTATCACTCATTTTTCATAATTATTCTGAATATTATGTTATTGTAGTCCTTAGGCTGTGGTTTTGGAGGTGCAAGACTCCTGGTGTAACCTCAAAATTTGAACCAGCAGTTTCGTAGAACTATTCAAAAATGCGGAATTTTCCATGTTCACAATCAAGTACATGGATTGTAATTCAGTTCCACGATCCGTGGAGTGACCTGTAGAAGGGCCATATTTCATTCTTCCTTCCCAAGTCTCTATGGGTGATGTAGCGGTTAATCATTTGGAATGACAACTTATTCTGTCAATTTTGGAACCACCATCAGAGATGTGCAAATTTCTTACCTTAGGAGCACGGGTGAAGATTCAGAAGACCCTCATCTCTTTAGGGTCATACCACCAATTACAGGATGGTTCATAGTCCAGAAGGACAGATTGTCGACCCACCCTTGAAGTTGGGAACCAGAAATCCTAGAATAAATTCCAGGTGACCACGAATCAGACTACAGTCCATTGACCCATTTTATGGAGAGTCGACCCATCCATGGGACCCTCAATTTCAGTTTCTTGTAATTCATTGAATGGGGGTAGTTTATTCTTTTCCCACTTTTAAGCCCTATACTATGCCATTTTAAGTCCCTAAGAGGATATTATATTAGATTAGTCAATCATTCTTCCCCTTATTCCTATGATTCAACTAAGAAAAAGAAATAGAGTGGTTCTCTCAAACTTCTAGCCTAGGGTTCTTCTTCAAGCTTTATCCTCTAGTTATAGCCCTAGAAACTCTTCGGTAACCAGGTATGTGGGTATTCAGTAAGGGTATGCCTAAAACCTTAGATTTTATTATGGTTTTCATGATTCTACGATTTAGGGTTCGTACCAAATTATGTTTATTCTTGATATTCAGTTTCCTTGTGATGTTTATGACTATGTTTCTTATTAAAGATGATTATGCATGATTTTCCATGGTTTTAAATTCAGTATTTTATTTTGAAAGAACTATGCATGATTTAGCAAGCTTCGGCCTATTTTCAGTGTGATTTAGAAACTATGGTTTCATGACCTTAGTATTTAGGAAAATTTAGCATGACTAGCTCAATAATTTAGAACTTCAGCAGAAAAAGTAATTTAAACTAGTTCATGCTTATTTTCAAACAAAAAGTTTATCTAGTTATGAGTAAACAGTAATACCGTTTTGGGAGTAGTACTTCACACCGAGTGGACAAGGGTTCTAGATAATCCAAGTCCCAGAACTACGTTGCCACTGTAGGATAAAGGGGGTCCTCTTTAATTGAGAGTTTCACCCTTAGACATTTAGGCTATGTCTAGTGGATCCACCTTAGTTAGGTTCTATACTAATGGCAAGGTATAGGGCAGCTCTGCCAACTAGGGCGAAGGAGTTGGAATCTATATTTTCTCACATGGTTTATGTGGGTTAAAAGAAACTCCCCATAGTACTGACCACACACTTTCTTGTGCTTCATCCTTTCATGATATAGATTCAGCTGCCTGCTCTCAGACTCGTGGTTAGTAGTTCAGTAGGATGTCCAGCCAGTTTAGTGAGTCCTCATCATTTGAGGACTGTATTAGATTGCTCAGTATCATTTAGTCTTCCTTTTTAGACAGTTAGAGTTTGCTGGGGTCTTGTCCCATCAACTCTTTTCTATAGTAGTAGAGGCTTTCAGACATAGTGAGACATGCAGTTGTTTGTTTTTCTAAGAATTATCTCTCTTTTATGAATTCGAATATACTTACATAATATTGTTTAGCCCATTCAGTATGCTTTAAGCTTCCACTTAGTATTGTGTTGAATGTTTAGTATCACACCAGTGCCAAGGGTTATCTTGGGATCACATATGGTTCTAAGTACCATATTATATCTAGGGTGTAGACTCGAGTTGTGACAAACTTGGTATCAGAGTACTAGGTTCACGATTCCTAGGATATCTGAAAAGTCGCATTTGGTAGAGTCTTTTTTATGGGTGTGAAGCATACCAGACTTATGAGGGAGAGGCTACGAGGTTTTTTAAGGAAATTTCCCTTCTTGCATGCTCTTTATCATAACATAAAGTTTAACTCTATTTTTCTTTCTAAGTCATGCTTTACGCAATTCATACAATGCCTCTATGAAGAAAAAATGCGAGAAATGGTAATCCTCTAGATCCGAACAACGAGGTTACCAATGCTAAATTTTCCAATGCCATTCAGATGTTGACTCAGGCTATGACCAACTAGGAAAATAAGTAGGCAACAGTTCTTACTAACACAAATAGTGGGTCAACTGCTTCTTGGGCTAGAGATTTCATTCGCATAAATCCGCCAGAGTTCTTTGGGTCAGTGGTTGAGGAAGATCTACAAAACTTCATTGATGAAGTGAAGAAGATTCTCAAAGTTATTGTCACGACCCGAAACTGGACCATAATGGCATCTACATAACCCTCCAGTAGACAAGCCTAACCAAAATACGCAAAAGACAATAAATAATAATTAAACTTAAACAAAAGCGGAAGATATAAATAAAAGATAGGGCCAATAGCATATATACATACCAACGTACAAAATATACAAAAGATGGCCCTAAAGTGACCGAAAGACAAAACGACCCGTACACCAACCCCAACCTGGTGCCACTAGTACAAGAGCGACTAAAGTAAGGAGTAGCTATACAATAACCTCTATCTATCCAAAATCCAAAATATAGACAGGATGTACAAGAAGGAAAGCATGTAAAGTCTCCAAAAGTGTCGGGAGCTCACCGTGATCAAAACAACAACGTGCCTCGACTGATAGGAGATCAGCGAGGTGACTCGTACTAGGTGATGCATCAGAAACAGAGATGCAGAGTGTAGTATGAGTACCAAGACAATGGGTACTCAGTAGGAATCGTAGGTCGATCGAGCGTAGAAAGATAATATATATAAATAGATTACCGGAAAGCAGCTAACTATACAGGGATCCGCCTAAATCTAGTTATAAAGCGAGAGACATGCCAATAAACCAAAAAAAAAGAAAAGGAAGGAAAACAACATCAAGCCAAACCAGAGTCAATCCAGTGCCCAAGAAAATGCAATGCGGTGCACGATGATGCATGTATGAATGCAATATAATATAAACCCGAAATACCACATAGGGTACCCAGAATACTGCATCGGACTATGTATATATATGTGAGAAAGTAAAATACCTGGAATAACGCATCGGGGGTCTGGAATACCGCATCGAACTATAAACATATGCATAAAATAGTAGTCTCCCTTTTTCCATCCAAAACACTAAGGTGATACTCAAAATAGCTCGATTCAGTCTGAAAATTCATCACAACAGTAGTAGAGCCTCTTTTCAAACCAAAAACCTTTGAAAAAAAATCATTTCCTTGTTGTACCAATGATATGCCATGCGATATGAGTATGAATGTTCACAAATAGAGGAAAAACCACACCATCAAATCAAACAGCAAAAAAATACCCTCCAAACCAAGAGAACTGACCTGGGACTCAGTCCAAATCCTAGCCATGGCCTCGGGCCCACAGTTACACAGAACGATAGAATAAAACGGTAACGCAGAAATAAAAGTGGAAACCATCGGGAAGAAAAACTCTCTTATACCTCTAAAGCTTCCTAAAAGCATGATAAGGATTTTATACTAGTCACACAGAAGAAGCAAGCACCTAGGCTAAAAATAACATACAGTTCTAGATTAAAAACCCAAAATGGCCAATTAACATGATAAAGATGATTTAAGCCTAAAGTCTATCTAAAATCTAACCTAGCATTCGAGTAACCTATAAATATATAAATATCTAGCTAAACTCAGTCTAAAAGGTATACCGTAACCTACCTCGGGGCTAAACTACAGGCAGAAACTATCACTCATATGCCTTTCTCTTTCGAACAGCCTCAGAAAGTTGCCACGCTACCAAGAACATAAACTAGGTGTCAAGACGAGAAGAATGACACCCATATTGCTATACGAAAAAATAGGCCGAAAATCGAGTCGGAAAAATGACACTCGGGGCCCGTAAAATAAAACAAAAAACAAAATTCACAATTATGCTCGTGGTGGGTCAAAGAACCCATGCGCAAAGTTTGGGCGCGAACGAAGTTCGTTTCGGGGTACAAAAAAGCCCCGAAGTGCTACTAATCCACGAGATTAAAAATGGCAAAGCTTAAAATTTAAAGGCGGAAACCAACCTCGATAAGAGAAACACATCACAGAGGTGAGTTGCACGAATTCAAGAACATGCAGTACCAAAAAGATCAGATTCTACAAGGATCACCCCAACTTAAGAATTAATCAACAAGGGAAATTAGCATGAAAAATACGGGAATTACCACGGAAGGAGAAGAGGGGTAATGAGGGAACTTACCTGGTGCAGGACACTAAAGCAAAGAGCTGGAAAATAGGAGCTTGGGGCTTCAACAATGGGGTTTATGGATTGAAATAAAGAGAAACAGAGTTGAAGTTTTATATAACTGCCGGGATCCTTCATCGCGAACGCGATAGCATCCCCGCGTACGCGGAAAACAGCTAGCCCAACCATCGCGATCGCGATGGTCCAGGATGCGTTAATCGCGAACGCGAAGAGCCACCTTCGCGAACACGGTGGTCAAGAAACTAGACCATCATGAACGCGGTAGGAGCCTCGCAATCGCGAAGACCAAAATGGTCTGCAACATAATGCAGCAACCAACAATTTCCCCCAAGTCCAAAAATCTTCCGACAGACCCTCAGGATTCGTCCGGAACCCCGTGAACACAAACCAACCATGCTACCCTACAAGAAACGGCAATCCGGACTCAATGGAATCGACGAAACTCCAAACAGAGTTCATTTTAATTAAAAGTGGGCCCCACGACCAAAACAACCTCGAAACTCAAAACCCAAAAACAAGTCCAGAAGCCTCAGGACCCGAACCAAAGGTCCCCCTAGTCCAAAGTCGACATTCCAGAGCTAATAGCGCAGACAGAATTTCCATCCGAGGCTGTCTTCTCCGCATGTTGACCAAAATCAATCCTACTAACCAAACTGACTTCAAAACACACAAAGCCACAAAAAACCATATCGAAAGCACTCAAACCCAGATCAATGGTCACTCTAGACCAAAATCCCCATTCCGGAGCCAACAGAATTGTTGAAATTCGATTCTGAGCACGTTAACCTAGAAGGTTGACTGAAGTCAAAGATTTACCAACTTTGAGAGCTTAAAATAGGGAAATGGTCATAATGGCCTAATGAATGGTGCGGGCACCAAACCGTCGGTCTCGGCAAGTCATAATGACCAGTAGCCGCTGAAGGAAAGCTCAAAATGAAGAAAAAGGGATGAAAAGCAGAAAATGACCTGAAGGGTCATTACAACATCCACTACTAAAAGAACTTTCATTCGTGAAAGTTAGAATAAGGATAGTACCTGATGGCCTAAACGAAGATGGATACTAAGCCCGCACCACTCTCTCGAAAAATCGGGGAGCCTCCCAAGCCGGACGGCACCCCACAAAGATAAACCAAAGGAAAACTACCAACCCCCAACATCTCACCAGCCAAACTAGACACCAACCTTAAACTCTAAATCCTCTAAGGATCTCCAAACCAAACAGACCCTCAAGAATCTCAACCGAAAGCACCAACACAACACTGAGACCAGAGATACAAGACGATCGACACACCAAATCCAAATACTCAATACCGCAACCAAGTTCACCCAAAAAAGGCATAAGCCTAAAACTCCAACTCATGAACCTGCTGATTCGCAAAACCCCTTATTTTGATATGAATCCTTTTGCACCATAACTATGAAGCTGCACACAAGACGCACACTCGAGCCACTCTCGAAAAATCAATGGACACGTCAAAGATCCCTAGTTTCTGCTTGCACTCCACCACGAACGAAGTCACCCTTTATACTCAAATTGAACCCAAGGGATGCTATAACTTACTAGCATTTCCATCTAAGATGACAACATGTAATGTATCCCCAAAAACTAGAGTTATTTGTCCCGACTAACCATCAAACAATGAACAAACACTTTTCTAACATCAAATTCGATAACTGAATCAACCATCTAAACCCGACTGTAACTTGCACACTATCGTTGGAAATGGCATGAATGAACACCCTGTGTCAACGGAGAAATTTCCAAACCGTCAAACTAAGCCGACCCCGCCGAACTGTGCCAAGTCTGAATCAACTGAAAATGAAGAACCAGGGAAACGTTGCCCAAAAGACCCAAACCAAGACCAAGCCTCTGCAAGGAGGGCGGTAAGCCTACCACGAAGTCTGTAATCATCAGCCAATCTCCAAACTCTAAAAAGTACTGTTGCTACTCAAAATACTCAAACACTATTCGGATCTGAAACTGCCTTACTAATCTCACCTCAGGAAGAAGTCCACCTCGCCACTAATATCAAGCCAAAACAACCCTAAGGAAAAGGAAAAAGGTGATAAGGGTTCAAGGTTGCCATCTAGCTATAGAAATTTTGCATAAACCATCAACGCATCTCTTTGGCTTGAGTCAACCGCTCTACTGCACCGCATATAAAACCACCAACTCTGAAGCATATAATATACTGAAATTCTAGACCATACCAGTCGAGTCTAACCAACACTGGAACCCTACATAAAAGACAGCCTCTGAAGGAACAACTAATCAGTTTCCCAAACCCTCAGAATACAAAGGCGACCACCAACCTCAAAGTATTATTAGAACCCATAATAGCCTCGCTAGTCTCAACCCACACAATCTGATCACACATAATACCCTACCGCTGAATCTTAAATTTATGTTGTTGAGTCTGACCAACCATAGTAGAAGGGACCTCGTACTATCTAAAAAACTGCCAAAAATAGAATGTCGAGCCTAGCTCAAAGGTTAGCCAAGGACTAGGTCTACAAGGCTAACTTTCACTCCATAACTGAAATAAGGAAGCTAAGTTTTCCGAACTCATCGCCTCCCAACTCTAGAATCTGCAACCAAAGAGAACCAACCATGAACCACCCGGAGTAGTTTTCTAGCCCACGATTCTGAAACCCAACTCTAGTTGACAACCAATACCTCCGTCGAACCTCCGCGTAGACCCATACACTGTCGATGAACACTTAGGAACTGGAGTCGGCTACGCTCTGAACATACAGTTTGCCCAAACTATATGATACAAAGACTTGGATCATTTACCAAATAACACAGGAAATCACAACGGATGCAATGAGTCACCAAAGGTAGTATTGGAAATGACCACTACCTTGATCCCTCACCAACAGGAATTCTGACCTCAGACCAATCGAAGAAAAGTTACTGCAACCTGTAGTCATTTGAGTGATGTCCACACACACAAACCCAAGCAGCTCTCAACCGTCACCTCTGCCAACTACTAAAACACATAAGCACGAACAAGGATTCATTACCCTCCTTCACAAACCCAACAACACCCTTTCCAAGGAAACACCAAACCTAACAAGCTCTCTCTCAAATGCAACCTGGAGCTATTCCCTTAGCTCCCATTACTCCTACCGGTAATACTTGATAAGACGAAATGAGGGTAGGCCAAATGCCTAACTCAATCAAAGAAAAATATTATAATAAAAAATCCAACCGCAAAGACACAATTCCACAGTCAAACCTCAGTCACGACACTACAACTGACACTTGGCCAAACAAATAAAGCCACAACCCGACCACAATGCCATACTCAAACTCGATTATATCATCCAGAACTCGAGAGAGCAGAAAGAAACTCATCTAGACTTAGAACAGAAGGAACCACAAAAACAAACGATACCTGCTAACTTACCGAACCCAACACTAAGGAAGGTCGATTCAGATCACTCGAGAAAACAAAACCAACTAATGCTTATCAACATAACCAACACCACCCGACTTAAGATAGAAGTTCAAACTCTGGCACTACCACTGTACCACACTATACTAATAGAGCGACTCCTAGCACACGATAGATAACGGCCTAGGCAACAACCTCCTAAGGCCGCTAGATAAAAGAAAACACTCAGCCCAAACCTAGAGCCATGACTAAACCTGCCCACGAGTAAAAACCCCAGGTAACCACCTCACAAGGTCAACACACCCCATCTACTACTAAAGAATTTAACTACCATAAACTCAGATACATACACCCTGAAATTGCAAGTACTACCTTAGGATGGACTAAGTAAATCTACAACTGATCGGAAGCTCGCTACCCAACACTACAAGAAAATAGTCTACTCTAAAGCACCTACAGTTCCGATAAGAGTCCGTACACCGAGGAACTCACACCAGAGCACAGAATACCTCTAGTATCCTGTACCACCAGAGCGTACACTGAACAACCAGCAAACAAGAATCAGAACACAATATGAATGGTATGATGGACCTAGGTGTGACCGTGAGTGATTATGCATTTTTCCCTTGTGTTACCTTTGTACATAGTGTGTTTTGGGACTTTCATTCTTGTGAGGGCATGTGAACTAAGGTAGTTGGTGATGTTGATAAATTTTCAAATAAGCATGCTTGCTAAACTAGTTGTTTTGAGTCACTTCTTGAGGAATTGATTGTTGTCACTTGATTGTTTTGTAGTCCCATTGCATTCTGTAAAGGTGGTGTTTTTGAATAAAGGGGATTATTTAGATAAAGTTAACATGTGATCGACTAATCATTAATACCAACCGAAGTCATGTCATTGCACTTGTGTTTTATGTATTTTGAATTACAGTTTTGAGTTTGCTTCAGGACAAGCAATAGTTCATGTTTGGGGGTTTGATAAGTTGGTATTCTACCTACTTATTTAACTCTTAATCTTATGCTTTTTCTATTATAATATGAAAAAATAGTGCAATTGACACGAATTACGTTTATTTTGTAGGTTTATGTGATTTAGAAGTGTTCAGAAAGGATTCAGATGAAAATAATTCAAAATGGAGCCAATTGGAGATAGTTGATCACAAGTAGTGAAGTCCTCTTTGTGATCGTGAGCTACAGTGTACGGGATTGCGGTCAATCAAAAGTCAAAGCCTCGCGATCTTGAGGTAATGTCATGCGACAGTGGTGAAGGAAGTTATAGACCTTTGTGATCGCGAGAAATTCTCACACAACTGTAAAAAATCATCAGCTGCAGGGTAGATTTGGATAATCACATCTTTTGGAATCCCCAATCCAGATAAAGCACATCCCAGCCGTTTGGAGAGATATTATGGATTATTCATCACTGTTCATCAACCAATTCATCCTTATATTTAGAGTGAATAACTTTTGGCTAGCTTGGAGATCAAGTTCATAATCCAACACCATTAGAGTAAAGATTAGAAGCTTTTATTGTGAAATCTTTAGTTCCTTAAACTCTTGCTTTGTATTGATAAATTCATAGGTGTTTTGATTTGAGATTTTTTGATATTGTATTAGAGATAAACAATATTTGGGTTCTATTTCCTATCTTGTGCTTTTACAATTTATTAAATACTTTCTAGTTTGTGAATTGGGTCTTTGATTTTCTAATTACTCTTGTGCTTGAATTGACTCTAAAGGGAGTGATCAACCCTTGGACATGTCCCTTTTACCTTGATTTGGCTGGAAAGAGTGAATTGAGGTGGGGAAAGGTTAATTATCACTAACTTTAGGCTTTAACCCTCATTTAAGGAATTGGCTAGAAATAGTGATTCTAGTGTTGCCATAATTCGAATAGCTTTGTTAACACTTGGCTAGTTTCGCGAAAACTGGTTTAGAAATATTTACCAATGGTCCAGAGATATTGGTAGATAATTAAGATTCCAAGGTTTTTTTCATTTGACCCATGATTAATCTAGTAAGTAGTTGATAAACTTGTAATGGATTGTATAGATTTGAAAAAATCTCATTCCCAAATTTCCCTTGCGATCCTTGCGTTGGAAAGATTGGTCAATTTCACACTTGCAATATCGTTCATCTTTTTAAACAATAAACCCCCAATACTTTTTATACTTTTTTGCTTCTTGAACTTCAATAAGTTGCTTCAATTCTTTATTATCTCAATAGCTTTTACATTGCTCTTTGTGGGATCGACCCCGACACTCGTTGGGTTACTTATTTATTTTGTATGATGATCGTAATACCTCCTTCAAGAGAGTGCTTTTGAATGTCATCAATGACCAACCAGGCTAATCAGCAAGCGCTTGTTCCTACCAACCCAAATAGTGGGACAACTGCTGCCAGAGTTAGAGATTAAATTCGTATGAACCCGCTTGAGTTTTTAGCGTCTAAGGTTGGTGAGGACCCAAAGAATTTCATAAATGAGGTGAGGAATATTTTGGAGGTGATGCTGGTTATGAGTTCTGACAGTGTTGAGCAAGCTTCCTACCATCTCTAAGATATAGCTCATATTTGGTATACTCAGTGGAAGAATGCTAGGGGCAGAAATGTAACTCCTGTGACTTGGGAATGCTTTGAGGGAGAATTTCTGGATAGGTTCTTCCCTAGGGAGTTCACGGAGGCTAAAAATGAAGATTTTATGAATTTGAGGCAAGGATCGATGTCAGTTCAGGAGTACGGGTTGAAGTTCACTCAGCTTTTAGGTATGCTCCATCCATAGTGGTCGAGCGAAGGGCCCGAATGAGTAAGTTTGTTTTTGAAGTATTTGACTTTGTGAAAAGGAGTGAAGGACTAGTATGTTTTTGGGGGATATGGATATCTCGAGGCTCATGACACATACTTAGTAGATTGAGGAAGATAAGTTGAAGAAAATAGCAAGGGAGAACAAGAGGGCCAGAACAGAGAATTCGAGATTCAGTCATCAGAGGTCCGGAGGTGGACACCATTCTTCATTTCAGAAGAGGTCATCATGACCTGTGACATCATTATCTATTCTCCTACCTAGACCCCCAGACCTAAGCATGTTCAGGTAGGTAAAGGATCAGGTTCTCAATCACAGGGGAGTGTTGCAAATGGGGCTTCTTAAACTATTTGTAACAAGTATGGGAAATGTCACCCCAAAGAGTGCCTTTATAGAATAGGTGAATGCTTTGGGTGTGAACAGATTGGTCATAGGATCAGGGATTTCCCTTTATCCAAGAAGGAAAATGGAGGTGGCTGGACACAGTCTACTTCAGCAACTTAGCTGGTCATACAGCTCAGCAAGATTCTACTCTGGCACAGGTGGTGGTCAGCGCCAGAACCATCTCTATGTTATGTCATCTTGGTAGGATCAGGAGGACTTATCTGATGTAGTCACTGGTATGTTTCAAGTCTTCTCTCTCAATGTTTATACTTTACTATACCTTGGAGCTTTCTTGTCATTTATGAACCCTTATATTTCTTGTAAGTTTGAATTCAGTTCGGAACAACTCTCTGAACCCTTTTATGTGTCCATTCCTATTGGTGAGTGAATTCTAGCCAAGAGAATTTACAAAAATTGTCCCATCTCAGTTCCTCATAGAGTCACTTTAGCCTATCTAGTAGAGTTGGAGATGACTGATTTTGGTGTTATTTTTGGTATGGATTGGTTACATGCATGTTATGCCTCTATTGATTGTCGAACTAGAGTAGTCAGCTTCAAGTTCTTAAATGAGCCTGTCTTAGTGTGGCAGGGTAGTCCTCCATCCACAAAGGGTCATTTAATATCTTATCTCAAGGTTAGAAAGATAATTTCTAAGGGGTATGTCTATCATATAGTTTGGGTTATGGATTCGAAGTCCGAAACCCCATCTCTCCAGTTGGTTCCTACAGTAAATGAATTTCCAAAAGTGTTTCCAGAGGATCTACCTAGAGTCCCTCTCGAGTGGGATATTAAATTTGGGATAGACCTTCTCTTAAATACGCAAACTATATGTACCCATCCTTATTGAATGGCTCTAGCAGAGCTTATGGAACTGAAGGATCAGTTGGAAGATCTCTTAGATAAAGGCTTCATTTGATCCAGCATCTCTCCATGGGGTGCTTCGGTCCTCTTCGTGTGTAAGAAAGATTGTTTCCTCAGTATGTGCATCCACTACTGTAAGTTGAACAAGGTCACAATCAAGAATAAGTATCCCATTCCTAGAATTTATGACCTTTTCGATCAGCTTGAGGGTGCAAGTTACTTCACAAAAATCAACCTCAGATCCAGTTATCATCAACTAAGTTAGAGAGTGTGACATTCTGAAGACAACCTTGAAAACTCGGTATGGTCACTATGAATTTGTGGTTATGTCTTTTGGACTAACAAATGCTCATGCAACCTTTATTGACTTGATGAACAGAGTTTTCAAACAGTACTTGGATATATTTGTGATTGGTTTCATTGATGACATTCTTATCTACTCTCGGAGTGAGAAGGAGCATGCTAACAATTTGAGAATAGTCTTGCATACTCGCAAGGATGGCTTGTTGTTTGCTATGTTTAGTAAGTGTGAGTTTTGGGTGTAGTCTATTGCTTTTCTAGGTCACGTAGTGACTAAAGAGGGCATTCAAGTGGATTTGTAGAAGATAGAGGTAGTGAAGAAATGGCCTAGACCCACTTTCACGATAGACATTAGGAGTTTTTTGGGCTTGGCTGGTTACTACAGAAGGTTTGGGGAGGATTTTCATCCATACCTGCCCCATTGACCTGGTTGACTCAGAAGAAGGTTAAGTTTCAGTGGTCTGATCAGTGTGAGAAGATCTTCATGGAATTGAATAATAGGTTGACCAGAGCTCCAATTTTGGATCTATAGAGGGCTTAGATGGCTTTGTTCTATATTGTGATGCATCTAGACTTGTCTTGGATTATGTTTTGATGCAGAATTGTAAGGTGATTTCTTATGCTTCTAGACAACATATGATTCATGAGTAGAACTACCCGATGCATGATCTTGAGTTAACAAAAGTGGTTTTTGCTTTGAAGATTTGGAGACACTACTTGTATGGTGTCCATGTGGATGTGTTTACAGACCATAAGAGCCTACAATATGTGCACTCATAATGAATGTAATCTTTGTCAAAGGAGATAGCTTGAGCTTCTGAAGGATTATGATATGAGTGTGTTGTACCATACGGTAAGGCCAATGTAGTATGTGATGCACTTAGTAGGTTGTCTATCGGTAGTGTGTCATTAGTTGAGTACCAATAAAAGGAGTTGTCTAAGGATGTTCATAGGCTTGCTCCGTTAGGAGTTTGACGTACAAATTCAATGAATGGTGGTGTTATAGTACAAAATGGGTCGGAATCTTTTTTGGTAGTTGAGGTGAAGGAAAAGCAAGACAGTGATCCTATTTTGCATCAATTAAAGGGTGCAGTCCATCAGCAGAGAGTTGAGATTTTCTCCCAAGGAGGAGATGGTGTACTTCACTATCAGTGTCGATTATGTGTTCCATAAGTGGATGGTTTGAGACAGTGTATTTTGAAAGAGGCTCATATTTCCAGATATTCTATTCACCCTGGTGCCACCAAGATATATCGTGACCTATGCTAAGTCTATTGGTGGAATGTCATAAAAAGGGACACTGCAAAATTTGTGGCTAAGTGTCCCAACTGTCAACAAGTGAAGGTAGGGCATCAACGATTGGGTGGTATGAGTCAAGATATTGACTTTCCTACTTAGAAGTGGGAAGTGATTAATATGGATTTTATTACAGGTTTATGTTGCTCTCTAGCGCACACGCAAGTGTACGTGGTCATTTAAGTAATAAAGTTGCTCTTGTGAGCCAAATATTGATCCCACAGTTTGTGTTTAGCAAACGATCCAACTTAATTATTACTAATAAAGTTAAACAAGTGCAATGCGTAACCAAGAAGAATTTGATTTTTTCTTATATAAACTAAATACTATAAATAACGACAATATAAAATTCGGATTGTAAACATATATGGAGAGGTCCAGGGTTGAGGCATTCACTACACATTCATGCTTAACTATGATTTATAATCGATGTTGGTGTTTATCGTGATCGTTGATCTATGGGGTTGATAATATAACCCGGGAATGGTCATCCTCTAAGTCATCTACCAAATTAATATCACAATTACATTGTTGAGTGGGGATATGTGTGTTTAATTCAACTGCATTTAACTATCTTCCCATTTTATTAACCAAGTGGGGCTCTTAGGTATATTGCTATCCTAACTGCAAATCATTCTTTACAATTACTAACTAACAACAAAAAATATGATCCACACTCCCTACGTTCTTCATTCCATCCCTCAACTCCTATGGTCAATTCATTTTGGGACATGGATTATCCTAAAGTTCATGACGCTTTAGAATAGTCAAACAAGGACGTAAAAAAAATCATATGACATGATAAATTATCAAACAAACTATAAAACCATAATCAACCAATCATGTTGTAGCCTCAACCCTAGAAAGAGGGTGTTTAGCCACTCATAATCTAATTCGTGATTACAAAATTGATGTAGTTCATATAAAAATTAAGAAGAAAAAGTTGAGAATAAGAACCCTAAGGCATCCTCCTCCTTGTGTTTTTGCAATCCAAAACCATCTAGATGTGTTTACAATTGAGGCTAAGTGTCCTATTTATAGTGTGGGATAAATTTCACCCGTCGGGAACAGGGTCCATGACACGCTGCTTATCATGGAGACTAGCCAGTGTGTCACGCTGCTTATCATAGAGAACAGCCAGCATCTCACGCTGCTTATCACGAAGAACAGCCAGTGTGACACACCCAAAATGTGGCAAGCCACTGGGAATTTGTAGTCATTAAGTTGCATCACCTCCAACCCAAGCTTTCCACCTTCCTTTATTTCCCCATGGTTTGTAGAGTGTTTGTAGGCTTCAAATAACATCCATAGTTCCTCCAAAAAACTCCTACAACAACTCATAACACACATTAGTCCATATAACAAAATAGAGTTCATCAAAGTACACTAGAATAGGCATAGCTCAAGCTAGCTACAGTAGTTTTCTCGTCTAAACTTTATTTGATCATTTAGACTCATTAATTGCTCTAAATGCATCCTAAACACTATCAACAAGTATGTTAGCAACAAATTACACACCTACATACTAGATACCTCAATATCACATCAAGTTAACCACAAAACTAAGCTAAATGGGCATAGATAATGACACTTAGGTGTATAAATACGCCTAGGATCACTGTCCCACACTTAAAGCCTTGTTCATTCTCGAACAACTCTTCACACTAATCATACTCAAGGAAGACTCCATCATTACACTAAGATGCTCAAGGTAGAACTACAATGATCACATGAATAGCAAGTTCTACATTTGACATGCCATATTACAATTGGAATCACATGAATACTACTTCAAGACTTCCTAGACTCAAGAATTGACTCTCCTCAGTTGGAAAACTCATGCACATTACTCCACAAAGAGATCATATAAGTCACCTATCTATCATCAAATAAGTACCCTCACCATAAGAGAGTTACCGATATTTACTCACACATATCACAAGAATGGGTGTAAGAATCAAATTTTGCTCACTCTCACAAAAAATTCTCATGTCACATAAGATGAACTATAAGCTTGCCCGTAGTGTAGTACTCTACTAATTCAGAATATCAAATCTCAAGATCAAGTAGGACTTTAAGGATTGTAATGTAGGTTGAGGGATGGGTAGAAACTTTTTGGTCAAGAATAGTGACTTCTTCCCTAAGCGCTTTAATACATCACCCTTTACATTAAACTCATCTCCAACCAACCTATGTTACACCATTATTATCTTTCCAAACATCTTTAGTAGAGAGTATATTCTATCAACGCATGAATCACTTCTTCTGATCAATTTATCTCTTTCATTTCATTACTCCCTACCAAAAATATATAAACCTTTTCTACACACCAAAAACAATTTCATTGGGGCTTCACTTCACTTTTTCCTTATTCAACAATCTTACACTCCTTACTTATTAATTCTTCAACTAAAGTGCTTAGGAGTTTTGGATCAAATTGTGGGCAATTGAAAAAAATGGGAAAGCTATACATGAGGCTACCAAAGAATAGGCTAAAGTCTCACCGGGCTAGCTAAAGTCATGCACAAAGGGTAGATAAAGAAGGTATAAAATATGGCCATCAAAGAAATGCCTATATCATCGCCTAAATTTAACATTCTTTATTTCTCTTTGTAAACACACGAGGCAAGTTCTAGACACCAAAATGCAACATGGAATATACAAAGCCTTACTCACACTTGGCACGTGTTCAAATAAATATGGCTACCTGTAGATTCTCGACCAAGCAAAAACATGAATTCAAAATTAAGCCAACAAGAGTCAGATAAAAGATCCTAGGTGTCTCACTGTAGTCATTCATTTTTTCAAAACATGCCATAGAATTCAACACCATCTTGCAATAAGTAATTATGTGTAGCACCTAGCAAGAGCATCTCTATTTATTCCTACAGACAAAAAAAATAAATTTACTCCTAAAAATAAAAAAGGATACTGGGTTCAAACGGCTTCCTCTCATAAAAGAACTGAAAAGAAAAACTGAGGGGTGGGTGAAGTCTGCCTCTACTGAAGAGACCAAACACAAAAAACTAAAAATAAACAAAGACAAAAAAATTTTGTAATTTTTCTGAATTTAATCAAAAACTCACAATTGAATAACAATAGAAATCCTATATCGCACTTCACCCTAATCAAATCGAAAGATTCCCACCCCACACTTAAAATTATACTTTGTCCCTAAAAGTATAAATTAAAAGTAAAGATAGCAATACTTCCTGAGGCCTCTAGGCCTAGCTAGTAGAATCAAGTTCATTTAGGGGGTTCGGAGGACCCCACACTTAGTGTTTTTCATGCTCCTTCGCTACGAACTCAGGTACTCAGACTTTCCTGTAACCTGTCGACAAAACAAAAAAACAAAACCAATGATGATACTAAAAAAACAAAAAAGAATAAAAATATTACCTTAACTTGGGTTGCCTCCCAAGTAGCGCCTAATTTATAGTCGCGGCACAACTCACATCATAACTCTCATGTCCATTCTCTCATTCTCTTCCTCCTATTCGGAGCCAATCTTCTCCTTTTTTTCTGAGCTATCTTGTGCTCACACTCAAGGTCTGAAGCCTTCCTTGCACCTACCTTTTCAGTATTTCATTTAGGTTTTTTAGGTTCAGGGTATTTTGTTAATTTGGGCAGTTCCATGAGAGAGTCTGAAGAGGTCATTAGAAGTTCTCCCTTCTCCACCCCATACTCATCCACTTCAATCGCTGTGGTCATGCATATATCTTTGTAGTGTTAGGGGTGTTGAGTGATATGTACACTCTAAAGATACCCTCTTCATCATTCAGTCTCATCTTGAGTGTTCCCTCTCATACATCAATCAGTGCTCCACTGTTAGAAAATAATGGACGTCCCAATATGATTGATACCCTATCATTTGCATCATAATCAAGAACAATAAAGTCAGTAGAAATAATGAACTTACCAACCTTAATTAGAACATCCTCAATGATTCTTTCATGCACCACTCTGGTTCTATATGCCATCTGTAGCACAACTAAGGAAGGCCTTGGCTTCCCTAACTCAAGAGTACTAAAGAATGAAAGGGGCATCATATTGATGCTTGCCCCCAAGTAACTCAAGGCTTGAACAACATCACTTTTACCAATTTGTATGGAGAGGGTGAAGCTCCCAAGATCCTTGAGCTTTGTGGGCATCTTTCTCATCACCGCTGAACTGCACTCTTCAGTAAGTGCCACAGTCTCAATATCCACTAACCTTTTTTTGTTTACCACCATATCCTTTAAATACTTAACATACTTTGGAATTGCTTGTAAAACATCGAACAAAGGAAGGTTAATGTGAAGTTATCTGAATGTGTCAAAGAACTTCTTAAAATAAGCATCCTCTTTGGATTTTATAGGCTTTTGAGGGAATTATGGTGGTGGTTTATCTCGAGTCTGCTCAATTGGCTTTTTATTAGGGTACTCAAACATCCCCTTTTTATCAGCTTCTTTGGGCTTAGTCTGCTTGGCACTGATCAACTCTTCTTGCACCTCATCATTTTTCTTTGGAGGTGCATCAATCAAATCTCTACCACTTCTCAAGATGATTGCCATCACTTGCTTTGGCTTTTCTGTATCACTAGGAAAACCCTCGTGAGGTCTTGTGTTTTGTGCTTCAGCAAGCTGTCCCATTTGAATTTATAATGTCTTTGTGGCTAACTGCTTATTTGTTATGTTAGCAACCATTTGTGTTTGATTAGCAGCCATATGTGCTTGATTATCCATGATCTTCTTCAACATTTCCTCAATATTGTTGTCCTGAGTGTTTTTCTGAATGCTTTGCTGTTGTTGAAACTTCTATGGTTGAGCCTAATTATTGCCCCAAGAGTAAGTGGGCTGACTCTGCCAAATGTGATTGTAGGCATTACCAAAGTTTTGGTTACTTTTCTATGCATTGCCCAAAAATTTAACGATTTAAGATTTGCACCACACAAGTATGCTGAATGACCACTAATACCACAAGTTTTGCACCAAGTCTGAGCCTGTTGCAGTGCATTTACCTGAGCCTGAGGTTGAGTCACACTCAACTTGTTGAAATGAGCCATCATTTGAGTCTAAAAACTAGCCAACTCTGCCGCTAATGCTGTGACACTATCTACCTCAATCATACCTGCAGGCTTCTTCACCATATTTCTAGACATGTCACCATTCCACTCTAGATTGCCTTGTGCACTGCGATTTTGGAGAGTATACAACTCATCATAGGTCTTCTCCAAAGCTTGACCACCTGCCGCTGAATCTAGCAAAATCTTTGTATTGTGGTCAAGGCTTTCAACAAAGGTGTGAGCTTGGTGGTGTGGGCAATCTCTGAGAAGAGACTTGAATCTCTCCCATGCATGATAAAGATTCTCGTGTGGCTTTTGCTTAAAACTCAATATTTCACTCCTCAGCTTTACATTTTTGCCTGATGGGAAGAATCGAATGAGGAACAATTTTGCCAAATCATCCCAAGTAGTGATTAAATTTGAAGGTTCTACCTTTAACCATTCTTTGCTTTGCCCAATAGCAAGAATGGTAATAGTGTGAGTCTCACGTAGTCTATGGAGACTCCTGCGGGAATGAACGTGTCACTAATCTCCAAAAAATTTTAGAGATGAACCTGTGGGTCCGCATGTGACAACACTATGAACTGCCGCTTGTGTGCAACAATTACACCATATTTTTTTTTAGCTTAAATCGGCCTCCTACAGCTGGATTTAGAATGCAGGATGTCACATTAGTTAAGAGTGGGATTTCCTCTGCCATGACTGCACGAATTGTCTCAGCTTGTTGAACTCGCGGGATTGGGTTGATAAGTGCTGCTTCTCTCCTTTCTTGGGGCAAGTGCGGCTCAGGTTTGGGAGGTGGTTCAACCAATCCCTTATCCTTTTCAAGATTGCTCGAGATTAAAACATGTCTCAGCAAATTCAGTAGCTAAGACCAAGTTATTAGCACTTATAAAACAAAATAGTAAAACCAAAAATTAGAAGGTTGCTAATTTTCAAGTTCCAGGCAACGGTGCCAAAAACATGTTGCTCCCTAGCGCACACGCCAATGTACATGGTTGTTCAAGTAATAAAGTGGATCATACGAGCCGAATATCAATCGCACAGGGACTAGGTGTTTAGCAAACGATCCAACTTAATTGTTACTATTAAAGTTAAAAAAAGTGCAATGAGTAACCAAGGAGAGTTTGAGTTTTGATTATATAAACTAAATACTATAAATAAAAATGATATAAAATTTAGATTGTAAACAATATATGGAGAGGTCCAGGGTTGAGGCATTCACTACACATTCATGCTTAACTATGGTTTATAACCGGTGTTAGTGTTTATCGTGATCGTTGATCTACGGGGCTGATATTATAACCCGGGAATGGTCATCTTCTAAGTCACCTACCAAAATTAATCTCACAACTACATCGTTGAGCAAGGATGTGAGTCTTTAATTCGTATGCATTCAACTATCTTCCCATTTTATTAACCGAGTAGGGCACTTAGGTATATTGCTATCCTAACCGCAAATCATTCATTACAATTGCTAACTAACAACAAAAGATATGATCCACACTCCCTACGTTCTTCATTCCGTCCCTCAACTCCTATGGTCAATTCATTTTGGGACTTGGATTTATCCTAAAGTTCATGATGCTTTAGAATAGGAAAACAAGGAAGTAAAACCAATCACATAACATTATAAACGATCAAACCAACTGTAATGACCCTTCCGGTCATTTCCACGTATAAGTTTGAAGTCAAGCAAATCGACAAAAGTTATCTCAAGTTCTTTAACAAATTTCCTGAACTTTGGGTAAAATGTCTCTGGGATTTTCTCCCAATATATAAAGAGTTAGAAGTCCCCCAAAATGCCAAATCGAAGGTCTACTAGTCTAGTTTCCTACGCACAAAACCTCACGTCCAACTGATCTCGGAGTAAAAAGTTATGACTGTTTTACCGTGGACTGTCTGGCAGAAAACGGGTTGCGAACCGGGTCGCTATTCGGGTCGGGTTAAACTCAATTTAAGCCTCAACTTCACGTTTTAAAATGCCATTTCAGTTCTGAAACAGTGATAAAACATAAGGGAGGATCCTGAGAGAATTCTTGAGTATCAAAATCGTGCGTTGGTGAATTACGAGCCTAAGCTTAAGAATTTTTTTAGCATCGTGCGTGTATTTGAAAATATTTTATTTAAAAGTTGAATTTGGTAAAAATTATATTATTATTGCCTTTTCAAAATATTTTAAAGGTTTATGAAAAATATATTGTTACGATATAATTGTATATGTAATTACATTGTAATATTTTAATGGAGATAGTAAATTTAGTTATGCTAAAATTTATTATTATAATATAGTAGGTTTTATTCGAAATGATTTTCTATCAATTAGGATATATTTGAAAAGTTGTATTTATTTTACCACGAATTTATACCATACCCGAGTATATACCTAACGGGGAGAATTTGTTGCCACCTCCACTTCCACGTGGAAGTGGAGGCCTTGTACAGCAAAGTTAGGCAGCATGTGGTGGCATCATTTGGCTTTAGCATTAATGACTAGCTAAGTAGTCATAGTTATTATATATATGTTCCATTTTAAAAGGAAATGGTGGAAGGTATATATGACCTCTCCAGCAAAGTTATATTTGATCACCGAAAAGAAAATCAATTATCTACGTCGAGTTATTCCATCCCAAATCCGATTCCGATTTAGTTTTGGATTTTCTTGGAGTGGTTCGAGCTTGGACATCATTGTTCTAGCAGCTTGTCATCGGACGACAAGTAGGTTACGGTTTATTTTCCCTAGACTCCGTATATATAAAATAAAATTGTATTAATGGGCATCCTTGGGTTGGTTTATTAGGTTGGTACCACAGACCTCGATCGCTTTATTCATGTCCGCCTACTTTTGTTCCTCCGTTGCTTGTATTGTTTGCCGATATATTTTATTTACCCTTGCGGTCCTGTGAGGCCTTGTTGACTCTGGAACATAGAAGGTGAGATTTTTGAAATGTCCGCGAGTCCCGGGCATAGAAATATCCTTCTAGGCTGGTTATGCTTGCTGAGTAGCTGTGGGCCGGTGCAGGGTCGATAGGTTGATTGTGAGCTGCTGGGCAGCTATTGTGTGTGATCATACCATTTCCATGCATATAAAGAGGTTTTATCCGTGTTTTACTATAGTTTTGGCTCCGGGCCTACTGGCACTATTTTCTAAACCTTGCATGGCCTGGGGGGCCCGTTTTTGATGGAAATAATTTGGAAATGGTTTGATTTAACTTGTGAATATTTTTGGGCAAGAAAGTAAAATTATGTTTAAAATCATCAATTTTACGATTATCGCTAGACTCGGCAGGGCCGGGGTGCTAGTTGAGTTTTCTTGTTACTTGAGATGATTTTTAGCCTCGGTCGGACCGAGCACCTGAGATGACTTTTTACTGTTTAGACCCGGTTATTCCCGGGCACCCTTGGAGGGGTTTTTGAGACATTTTCCTACTACTTTAGTCCTGGACAGGGTCTGGGCATTGCATATTCGAGACTAGGTCTCTATCTTGATACCGGACTTGCTTTCGGACGTCATGTGTTGATACTGAGTTTTTGTATGGGGTCTGGGACCTCCATGGACCTTGCCATCCGGGCCAGGGGCTATGGGCTGCGTGTGCCGGAGGAGGGGTATACGGTGGAGTAGAGGTATACGGGCAGTGTCCTTCCATGGAACCTACCTACTGGGCCGGATCGGCGCCGGAGGAGGTACATACAGAGATACCATGGCACTTGAGATCTTCATGCATCATATCATTCATTGTTGAGGCTCCACCCTTGTTTGCTGTTTGCTGATTGTACGCTCCGGTAGTATGGGATGCCGGAGGGTTTGTTTTCACTTGTTTGTGTTCCTCGGTTGTATGGGCGGCCGAGGGACTGTAGGTAGACTTTTGCTTTTTTACTTACAGAATTGTTCTCTATTATGGATAAGTATGAGATTGGTATGATTAGTTGAGTTGATTCATGTCTCTGAGCATGCCTATTATTACTCTTTCTCTCTTCTTCTTACACTTGAGGTTACCGGTATACCGTCCATTTCATAAACTTATTTTGTATAACACTGTTGTTGCAAGGACCCCAGGTGCGTTATTTCTTACTCTTCAACTTGTGCCTATGGTGTGTATATTCTGCTTACTAGCCTCATATGTGGTTCTGTTGATTTCCCTCTGGGCTAGTTCCTGTGTACCTTTCGTTGATTTCTGTGACTACTTGCTTCTATTCTGTCTATTACTACGCTTTTATCTTATATGTGCCCAGTCGGCCTATGATACCTACTGGGTACCTTATGCTTCGCATTTGGTGCTCACCCCTACTCCCTGCATCTTTGGGTGCAGATCCTAGCATGGGCCATCGCCGTTAGATCGCTGTGATTCGTGCTTGGAGATCTGTTGGGGTCTACTTCAGGCTGAGGTGAGCTCTTGGCGATCGGAGCTTAGCTTTAGTTTATCTTTTGCTTCATGTACTCTATTACCATTCAGAGACATCTGTATATATTGTTTTGGATTAGTTGCACTCCATGTATGTAGTTGGGGCTCTATACTATGATACCAGGTCTTGGGGTTTGGTTTAGTTTCCGCATATGTATATATTTATATTCCTTTTATCTGTTCTCTTCGTCTTGTTCCCTTATTTGTTAGATAGTAGCCCATTGCTAACTGTTCTGGGCTAAGGGGATTGGTTCACCTACCGGGGGTTGTAGGTGCCATCATGACCGAGAAATTGGGTCGTGATAATTCTCTAATACTTAAAAATCTACTCCTCACTCCTTAGTCAACTAGCATTCATCTAATCTCATATCCGCCCAATTCAACGAATTTTAAAACTATACCAAGAGGCTCTACAACGTCCTTTTAGATCCATAATTCTCTCAATTCCATTCCAATGGATGCCAAATACTAACTACTTAGCCTTTTCCATATAAAGCAACTTAAGAAGACTAATCAGGAATACCTAGCACTCAATAAATTAAAACCTCATCTAACAACATATTACCTCGGGTACAACTTATTCTTATAAATTTAAGGCTCTTATTCCTCTAATGACTTAGCCACTATTCATTGCTTCAACACTAGTTCTCATGTATATATCATGCTTAGACTTTCAAACCTTTCCTAAGTTATCAACCTTAGCCCTCTTACGCACTATGTCAAACCTACTAGATCAGTCTCATAAAAGTAACATTATCATCCCAACTATCACTCCTTTTACCTCGGTGACCATCCCAGACTCAAGCTTAGTGTCTACTACTAGGTAAAGTTAACATCGCAACTTAGCAAGTTATTCGGGCTCACAGCTACCAGATAAGGATCAAGAAACACAAATCCACCAAAACTTTGACAGAGTGGTCGATCTTAATTCCTTTTTCAACATAATTATGGCCTACAAGCACCATTTCGTTCACAACACTACTACTACAGCTTAACATTCATAACACATCTTCTCACATACCATATTGGGTTACAACTACTAGAAAAATTTCTAGAAGCTCTGGGTCTACTAAAACCACTCGATAAGGATAGTTGATCTTAACCTTACAATATAACCCAGTACAACCCTTGAGCATATTATTATTTTTCACATCACATCTATTTACCCGTGTATACACTTAAACTACCTTGATAGTTCTACAAGCATCACTAGGTCTCCCTCTCCAAGACCTCAAAAGGGAGTCTAGATTTATAAATTTGCAACCACTCTATCCTTACATCCACAACCTATAATTGGTCTATACAACTACAATAACAAGCCATCATAAAGTCCTTCCCTATTTTGAATAATTCAAAAGAACATCTTAACTAACCACTCTTCTTCTACCAATTTCCATAAAATTTGCAAATCTTGCAACATTAAGACCCACACCATACGGGCATACCACATTTATCACTCAATTAGTGGGTATAAGACTCTCCCTATATTTTTTGATTATTTACTACCTATACTCTCTGGCTTCTAAACTCATGACTCCATATATTCCTGGCCTTGGGATCATCTCACTACTTATCTCATAACACTCTAGTTTATACTTTATCTCGGGTGAAAATACTATCCCAACACTCACATACATACCTTTCCCCTTTGAGCATGACATCTACAACAAAGTTTTTGAAAGGATCTGAAGAAACGACCCACCTTGGCTCAAATGCATGATTCAAGAAAATAAAGGTTTACTCTTGGGATTAATAGACTTTGACACACTAATGGACTCCTCTCAAGTCCATGTGTAGTTTTGTAATCTTTTGGATGACTCAACCAGATAAGATTATATCGTAAGGAGTCTGAGCTCTGTACGTCTATGACCTCGAAGATAAAGTGTAGTCAACGGAGTTAAAGTAGAGTAGAAAATCTGGATAAGTTTCTTATGGACAACACTTTCACATGACCTAGAGTATGAAAGAATGGAAAACATTTCCTAAATCCCCTATAGCCTCCTAATTATAAGTGTGGTGCACAACACACCCATAAGTACGACTCTACTGAAACCACTTTATAGACACTCTAGAACCATGAACTGTGCTCTGATACCAAGTTTGTTACAACCCAAGGTGGGACCCTAGATGTAATGGACAACCCAGACCAATGAAGGCCTGAGAATACCCATTACCATAACATCATGAGCATTAAAATAAGCATTTGCAGAAAAAGGACCCATTTGAGATCATCATTTAAAACATAATTAAAAATTAATCAAGTGTTGGGAACAAAACATTTAAACAACATCTACATAGGTCTACAAAGCCTCTAACATAAGAATGAAATATTTGTGCGGGGACATGATCCCAATAATACCATAAAATGGAAACCAAGATTTAACAATAAGGATTTAAAATGTATCCCGAAAGATGGAGGTCTCACCACTTGCTAATGTTGTCCTGAACAATCCTAATGTTGCACAGAACCAAGAGAAAGCATTGCCAAACCTATATTATGAAATGATGTAACGTTCGAAGATGGTCAGTACGCTGAGTATTGGTATGCAACCTAGGGGTAGAGACAATACAGTTAATAAAACAAGTCATAAGAGTCATAACATAAGTCATAAAGGGAAAAATATATGGGACAAGTACTCAAAACATTTCATAAAAATCATACATTAATATTACTTCTGAACTAGATGGTATCATCGGCTTCCATTTAAAAACCACGAGCTATGTGGGTTCGATCAACACTCGACCGGCTAAGCCCCAACTCACATTTGTTGCATGAGTCGGGATTAGATCATTATCACATTATATATTGCATACTACTAAGCAAATCAAGCATACAGTGGTTATCCATATTTTAAGATAAAACCATGTTATCCATATTTCAGGACAAAACCATACCCACATCAGCAAAATACAGTTTTGGGTAATGAGCCTTTCAGACTCATACCTTCTTGGTTAACCATCTAATTCTCATTAAGCCTACCTTTTAATATTTTCAAAACATCAACTAAAACATTCTTTAAGGGACATTTATCATTCGTAAGGCATCCGTTAAATTGGTATCATCATACCAAGACTTGCAACTCGTACATATTATGCCATGCCCGTCCATAAAATCATACCTCATTAATCCCAACACTTAAAAGGGTTAAATCACGTTTTATACTCTCTCAAGGTTTGACAAATTTCAAAATTATCAAACAATCATTTCAAAGCTGAGGGAAGTAGAAAATCCTTTTCCTTTTCGTCAAAAGTTAAGGTTTAGGTAGTAAATGATTTACAAAAGAATCATAACTTCATGACTCAAATTTTTCCAAACAAGCTTTTCAAATAAGTACAGTTTCGTATTTCAAACAATAATCCTTCATTCTCAAGTATATTCAACAACCAAGGGAAATTTCATAAAAAAAAGTTTGTAACTTCAAGCAAGTTCTTCTTCCAAAAATCATTCAACAAAATCCATATTCAAACTTGTAAAAATCACTTTCGTAGTTATTAAATCAATTACTAATAGACTTAGTTGAAAGAGGATATTTCAACATACCTTTTTGACATAGAGAATCGAAGAAAAAGCTTGAGTTTTGCCTTGAACTTTGAATCCTAAGCGCTCTTATTTTTCTTAGAAGCATAGGGAGAATGAAACATGTTTTTGACTGAATGAGTCATGTCGTAGGGACTTAGGAATATTTAGAATAGGTGGGGGATAGTTTTGGGTAAAGAAAAGATCAAAAGGCCCTTAAAATAGCGAAATAACACAAAGTCCCATCAGGACATTTAAGAGAGGGTGTGGGGCACACCTCAAGGAATGGGTGGGACCCGTGCGAGGCACAGCCCAAAGCATGGGTGACCCCCATGAAGGGAATGGCCTAAATCAAGGGTCAGCCCCTTGCAGCACGGTGGCAAAGGCATGACCTCCCCCCGTGCGATGCAGGGTCCCATTTCTTGGTCAACACCTTCCCAATGCTTCCAAACTCATCCCCAACTGATTTTTATTCATTCTAAGGGTAACATAAGTTCATTTTAAGCTCTAAAAAAGTCCAAATGTATGGGGCATTACACTATGGGTCAATATAGAGCCAACATGCTCTTCAGCTATACGGAGCCAATAGGCCCTCAGATGTACATAGCATGTTCACGCATGAGCTATTCAGTTATACAATGTTGTTGAGAGAGTGTTCTTGCCTAAAAGGAATTATATAGCCAAGCCTATAGACTGTTCAGTTCTACAGATATCCTACAAGCTAGAGTATTATCCAGAGCCATGGCTAGACAGTTATATAGATTGGCCACTGGGCCAAAGTGTTACCAATAGAGGTATATAGATTGATTTGTAACTTTCGGACTTATGGGAGTTGGATGGGTTGTATTGATTATTATTTGTACCTCCTAAGCTTACAGGGGCTCAGTTAGGTTGTTATTTGAACATCGTTGTATGATCCATGTCACTAGAAGTTAGGTTGCATTATGACTACGTGTAACACCCAAGAAATTCTAAACCAAGAACTGAACCATTCTTCATGCATTGTTAGACCCGAACTGTATAAATTTTCTTTATATCCAAGTATTAATATAAGTTCCTAAGTTTTGAAGAGTATTAGATGTGAATTGAATTCATAAAGGACCCCTAGCTCAAAGTTAAGTTGAAAGCCCTTCTACCGATTTAGTTTTCATATAAGTTCTTACTAGGGTCAACTTCAAACAATCATAACTCTTTGAATATAAAGAATTATGTGGCCTAGTACCCACCAAATTAAAGGTCTTTGAATCTTCTTTTTAATGCTACCAGCCTCTTGTGAATCCGAGTCCGGAGTAAGAAGTTGTGAGCATTTTAGTAAAGCACTATCAGCTAACAAAAATCCGACGGGCTGGCCGGCGGGCATGGAAAGCTCCAATGGCCGTCCCGACGCCCATGGTGACCACGATGGCCCATGGTGGCAGGGAGTGGGAACTGTCCAGTGAGGTTATTTGGCCCCCGTGAGGCCAACGGTTGGGTTTGGCGGCCCATGGAAAGCGTCGTCCGACGATTTTCTACATTTTTTCCTATGAGTTTAATTAAGGGTAGTTTGGTCTTTTCCTCACCTCAGGTTCTTCCTTTCATCTTTTAAACACCCGAAAGAAGTTATTTCTCATAATAACATCAATCTATCACTAAAGAATTCCCTAAAGACTCTAAGGCAAGATACCTAGGGTTTCAAACAAGCAAGATCATAGAAGCTCAAGCAAGAAAGTCTTTCAAGAGTTTTCTTTCATATTTTCTCTCCAAGTCTCCACCTCCAACCTTAAGGATTCTTCCCCAAGCTTAATCCCCAAAGTTATAGCTAGAAGTTCTTCAAGTTCAGGTATGTGGGTATTCAATAAGGGATTCCTTTCACCCTTATACCCAAAACCCTCAAGTTTTACTTTGATTTATGAACTTATGAAATTAGGTTTTTTACCCAAATTGGGAGAAACTTGTGTATTCAGTTTTCAAGTATCAATTCATGGTTTCTCCTTCATTATCCATATTTTAATTGAGATTCCTTAAGTGTTTTCAAAAGCCCATGCATAAAGAAAAATTTCTAGTATGATTTCATTGAATTGCATATATTCAAGTGAAATTTGGCATGTTTAGATAACATGGCCTCAGTATTATAAAATTACATGCCTACTTTTTCAAGTTATGAATTTAGAAAGACAAGTATATTTTGATTTATGGCTATGCTAAGTTTTAAGACTTATGAATAGAAATTGCATGACATCAAATATGTCCTTATGCTTTTCAAACAGATTTGGCATCAGATATGTCACTAGTTATGAACAGTTTTGACATCAGATATGTCACCAGTATTATATGAGCTATATGAATATTTTGAGAGTAGTATTTAGCACCAATTTGGATGGAGTGAGCATACCCTTAGTCCCACAACTGTGTGCACCCATAGGTTTATAAATCCCCTCTGTTGGGCATTAGAATTAGTGATCACGCCACAGTTATGCCTTTATATCCTGATAAGGTATATTGGGTCCCCTCGATGGGGTGGATACATCAGATTTCATATAGCTCACATGGTCTATATCGGTTAGAGAACCTCCCATAGAAACATTTTTAGGTTTTTAAAAGCATTGACTCTTTGCTTTCGGATTTTAGAACTCCTACTATTACATATGGTTTTCAAGTATATTTTGCCTATGATATTGCATTGAGTCATTTCATTACAAATTTTACTATCATTGTATGACTTCAGTTATAGTTATGCTTTAATCATGTTTTACCATGACATATGCATGATATCAGTTTTAAGCATGCTTTCAAGTATATTTTATCATGACATACGCATCTCTCTCATACTCAATATATTCCATAGTACTGATTGCATACCTATTTGTGTTGCATCCTATCATGATGTAGATTCAGTAGCTCGCCCCCATATTCGAGGCTAGTAGATCAGCAGCACATCCAGCCAGCTTATGAGTCCTCCTCATTCGAGGACTTAGAGTTTAGCTTCATTCTAGACTATTAGTTCTTTTATTCAGTTTTCAGTATTTAGAGTTAGCTGGGGGCTTGTCCCAGCAGCTCGTCAGTAGTAGAGGCTTTCAGACATAGAGTCAGATATTCAGCTTAATTCAGATTGTCATTTTTAGACTTATATTTTTTATAACTAGATTAAGTTGCTCATTAATTCAGTTAAGCTTCCGTTCTTATGTTTTGTTCAGTTTTTAAGCCATGCTAACGCCAGAGGGTTATCTTGAGATTACTTGTGATCTTGAGTCCCGTGTTACGTCCAGGGGATAGGCTCGGGGTGTGACAAACTTGGTATTAGAGCATCAGGTTCAAGAGTCCTAGGGTGTCTAAAAGTTGCATCAAGTAGAATCTCTTTCATGGGTGTGAAGCGCGCTACACTTTTGAGAGGGAGGCTACGAGGTGTCTTAGGAAAAACTTTACTTCTTTCATATTCAATATCCTGCAATAAGGTTTAACTTTACTTACCCCCATATTTATGTGTTGTTCCTAGTTTCGTTGTTTATACTTCATTTATGAGGTGGCAGGAGTAGTAAATGTCAGATTATCTATCAGCGAGGTGCTCTCAGATCTCTTCCAGATTACTAATTATTCCTCAAGAAGGAAAAGTGTGTACCTAGATCCTTGGGTAGTGTTGCCACCTAGAGGATGTTGTGTTATAAGCCATTCATAGTAGAATGGACCTAGAGCTAGAAGTATAAAGTTAGAAGTGTAGTAGCTTAGAGGGAAGAATAGCATTTGGTTAGAGCATGCATTCAGATTTCTGTTCTATTAGATAGGTGATGGAATGATACATCCCTTGGTGTGGACTAAAGAGTAGTAAGTTATTATGCTAGTATAGACCAAGTATAGAATGTGAACGAAAGAATGATAGTATGAGAGTGATAATGATGGTTTTGTGGGATTTATCTGGTAAGTGTGGTATAGTATAATGTAAGAGTTTAAGTTGATGAAATTTCAGCAAGTGTGAATATGTGAGCATGATATATATATATGTGGTCCAGATAAGGATATATGATTTTAAGCCTCTCAGTATAGGATTTAACGTTTTTGGTGTGGTGGGTAGTAGAAAGAGAGGACTTTGAGAGTTAGAACCATGTAAGCTTGACATGTTATTGTGAGGGATAGGTTGACAGTTATGAGTATGATATGGACAGTTATGAGTATGATATAAGGGTTGAGGCCAAGACTTTTAGGCGCGAGAGAGCCTTAAACTATAGAAGGAAGTGTATACTCAGACTAGCTTCTACGGTAATGTTTGATCTATTTGGGTAAAATGATCATAGTTCAGTTAAGAGGTTAGTGAGATATCCATAGATTTAGAAAGGTAGCACGAACCCAAGGGGGAGATATTGTAGCACCCTAGAATCTGAACTAGCTTATAAACTTAAAACCTAAAAAAAATTCCAAAATCTTAGACCCGACAGGCAGCCTCCACGGGCATCGGAGCTCCGACAGGCCGTGGGGTGCATCATGGGAATCATCCAGTGGCCCTGAACCACCATTTTCCCAACTCAATGGCCTAAGGTGATGGGCGTGGCAACTGTCACGGAATGTTGGCCCCACCGTGATAATGACCCAGTGGCCCTTTCCCAACCATTCCTATATTCTGACGAGCGGTCACCACGAGCATCGCGGTTGCGAGGGGCTATGGGAACCCGCCGTGGAAATCATCCAGCAACTCCAGACCCTCAGCCAGTTATTTTGATGACCTGGTCTGATGGGCCATTGTGGTTCTGATGCCTGTCGGGTAGGCCGTCTGGCAAGAAATTTTCTGCAATCCTTCCTTTAAGTCAAGGGTAATTTGATTTTATCCCCTATTAGCCTAAACCTTTCCCATTCACCTCAATCTAAATTCCAAAAGGGAAAGAACTCCACTCCTCCAAGCTTCAAGCTCTAAGATAAGGATCTTCATCTTTAAGTCTCAATCCCTCAAGGTTCTATCTTAGAAGTCTTAAATTCTGGTATGTCTCATTGTGGAAGTTCTTTAAGTTGCAGCTCCTAGATATGCTAGGGAAGAGAGGAGGAGTCTTGGATGGTGTAAGATACCAGAACCATAAGGTGACCATTGTTATAAGCTTGAATATTGTGATGAAATGCCTATGGGCTTTGCTTTACGTGACTAGTGATCCTATTGGTTAAGAGCTCAAGGTTAGTTGATTTTCATGATAAGAAGGAACATTATTCTTAGGGGATAAATCTATATGCATGAGCTTTAGTAGATATTGGCTTGAACATGGTCGAAAATGGTAGTCAGACTCAGACCTCAGTATCTATATGTGCGCTAGTGATAATTTTAGTCGCAAGTGGTAAGTGTGCTATTCAAGGAAGTTAGTAAAGTTATAAAGGTGTTCTTAAGCTTAAAGGCTATCAGCTGTGTTGTTTAGGCGGGAATAGTTTGGTTCTTACTCTCTGCCCAGGGTGCTCATATCATATCAGTTCAGATGTGTCGGTAATCATTCTTAAGGCCAGAAGACCCTACATTCAGCTAAGTCCATGGTAGTAAGTTCAGTTTAGAAGGGAATAGTTTTCTCGTATAGCTACTCCTCTCAGTTTGATGTTCCATCCAGTTGACTATGATCCCTAAGAATGTGTTCATTCTCTTCAAGTTTCGGCTGAGTCCCTACTTTTAATCCAGACCAGTTACCATGTTAGATATTCAGCTTCGTGTCCCATCAGTTATTCTTATGCTCTCAGTATGCATACATGTTCCATGAATCCATATTAGTTTATATTTCAGTCAGAAATCCATTACCATGAAGTATTTAAGCTATTAGAACTCTGTTGATAGGATTGCAACCCATTCCCCCTCTAATCTCAACTTATTAGTCTTCATTCGAGGAAGAATGATCCCAAGGGAGAGATATTGTAACACCCCAGAAATTCTAAACCAAGATCTGAATCATTCTTTATGCATTGTTAGACCCGAACTGGATAAGATTTATTTATATATAAGTAATAAAATCGGTTCCTAAGCTTAGAAGGAGTATTAGATGTGAATTGAAGTCATAGAGGACCCCTAGCTCAAAGTTAAGTTTAAAGCCCTTCTACCGATTTAGTTTTCATGTAAGTTCTTACTAGGGTCAACTTCAAATGATCATAACTCCTAGAATATAAAGGGTTAGTGTCCTAGTACCCACAAAATTAAAGGTATTTTAATCTTCTTTCCAACACCACCAGCCTCTCATTAATTCGAGTCTATAGTAAGAAGTTATGAGCATTTTAGTGAAGCACTGTCAGCTGTCAAAAATCTGACGGGCTGGCCGACGGGCGTGGGAAGCTCCGACGACCATCTCGACCCCTGTGGTGAACACGAAGGCCCATGGTAGCAGGGCGTGGGAATTCTTCGGTGAGGTTATTTGGCCCCTGTGAGGCCGATGGTTGGGTCTGATGGCCCGTAGGAGCCACGACGACCCTTGGAAAGCGTCGTCCGATGATTTTCTGCACTTTTTCCTATGAGTTTAATTAAGGGTAGTTTGGTCTTTTTCTCACCTCAGGTTCTTCCCCTCATCTTTTAACCACCCAAAAGGGGCTATTCCTTATAAGAACATCAATCTATCTCTAAAGAATTCCTCAAGACTCTAAGGCAAGATACCTAGGGTTTCAAACAAGCAAGATCATAGAAGCTCAAGCAAGAAAGTCTCTCGAGAGTTTTCTTTCAGATTTTCTCTCCAAGTCTCCACCTCCAACCTTAAGGATTCTTCTCCAAGATTTGTCCCCAAAGTTCTAGCTAGAAGTTCTTCAAGTTCATATAAGTGAGTAGTCAATAAGGGATTCATTTCACCCTTATTCCCAAAACCCCCAAGTTTTACTTTAATTTATGAACTTATGAAATTAAGGTTTTTACCCAAATTGAGAGAAACTTGTGTATTCAGTTTTCAAGTATCAATTCATGGTTTCTCCTTCATTATCCAATATTTAATTGAGATTCCTTAAGTGTTTTCAAAAACCCATGCATAAAGAAAAATTTCTAGTATGATTTCATTGAATTGCATATTTTCAAGTGAAATTTGGCATGTTTAGATAACATGGCCTCAGTATTATAAAATTACATGCCTACTTCTTCAAGTTATGAATTTAGAAAGACAAGTATATTTTGATTTATGGCTATGCTAAGTTTTAAGACTTATGAATTGAAATTGCATGACATCAAATATGTCCTTATGCTTTTCAAAGAGATTTGACATCAGATATGTCATTAGTTATGATCAGTTTCGGACATCAGATATGTTCTATGTTTATGAAAGGTTTGGCATCTAGATATGTCTACCTAAGCTATAAACAGTTTTGGCATCAGATATGTCACCAGTATTATATGAGCTATATGTATGTTTTGGGAGTAGTATTTAGCATCGAGTTGGATGGGGTGAGCATACCCTTAGTTCTATAACTACGTGCCCTCGTAGGTTCATAAGTCCCCTATGTTGGGTATTAGAATTAGTGGTCATGCCACAGTCATGACTTTATACCCTGGCAAGGTATATTGGGTCCTCTCGATGGGGAGGATACATCGGATTCCATATAGCTCATATGGTCTATGTTGGTTAGACAACCTCCCACAGAAACAGTTTTAGGTTTTTAAATGCATTGACTCTTTGCTTTCATACTTCAGAACTCCTACTATTACTTATGATTTTCAAGTATATTTTGCCTATGATATTGTATTGAGTCATTTTATTATAAATTTCGCTATCATTGTACGACTTTAGTTGTAGTTATGCTTTAAGCATGTTTTACCACGACATATGCATGATATCAGTTTTAAGCATGCTTTCAAGTATATTTTATCATTACATACGCATATCTCTCATACTCAGTACATTTCATAGTACTGACCGCATACCTCTTTGTGTTGCATCCTATCATAATGTAGATTCAGTAGCTCAAACCCAGATTCGAGGCTAGTAGATCAGCAGCACATCCAGCCAGCTTGGTGAGTCCTCCTCATTCGAGGACTTAGAGTTTAGCTTCATTCTAGACTATTAGTTCGTTCATTTAGTTTTTAGTATTTAGAGTTAGCTGGGGGCTTGTCCCAGCAGCTCGTCAGTAGTAGAGGCTTTCAGACATAGATTCATATATTCGGCTTAATTCAGATTGTCATTTTTAGACTTATATTTTTGATAACTAGATTAGGTTGCTCATTACTTCAGTTAAGCTTCCGTTCTTATGTTTTGTTCAGTTGTTAAGTCATGCTAATGCCAGAGGGTTATCTTGAGATTACTTGTGATCTTGAGTCCCGTGTTACGTTCAGGGGATAGGCTCGGGGTGTAACACTACGCTTGATATTGTTTATAATCACATTCAGCATTGTATGATATCAAGTAGCCCGGTAAATCAAATTGATTATCAAATTGGTTACAATTGGTAAGATCTATGTTAGGAGAAAGTAAGTACGCTCTGACAATCTGTTGACTCCCTATCTGATTACTTACAATATTTATGATATCAGTTTTAGTAATTCAATTACCTTACATACTTGGTAAATTATTTCATACTGACGTTCGCATTGCCTAGGGGCGCTGCATTCCTGCCTGGAGGTCCTAACAGACTGGAAAATAGTCATCCTCAGTTGTGTTGCTGAGTTCCAGTTGATTGGTAAGATCCACTTCATTTGAAGGTGTCAGGTTCAGAGTGTAGGAGTCCATGATTATATATAGTCGATGGGAGGTGGGGGCCCTATCCCAGTCAGATAATATATTCTTAGAGGCTTGCAGACCTAGACCATGTAGTAGTATATTTTAGTCGCCCGTGTCGGCCTTACTATTTTGTTATTGTCAGCATGGTGGTATTATCGGCCCTTGTTAATATTTCTTGTATACTTTGTTATTATAGACATCATGGTGGGCTTGTTAACCCGCATAATGATTGTTATGCTTTGTTATAGGATGTTGTGTTAGCTGAGATTATCTAAGCCTACAGAAATTCTTAATTATGGCCTTAACTTTTGTGATTGAGATGTATTACTGGTGTACGTCCAGTAGCGTACATGTCCAGCTAGGTCCGCTTGGGGTCAAGTAAGGCTGTCATGACCCGATTTCTCAGGTCATGATGGCACTTACAACTCTCTTAGTAGGTGAACCAATTCCCGTAGCCCAAAATGGTTAGTAATGGGCTACTACCAAACCAATACGCACAATAAGTAGAAAGTAAGCGGAAGAAGAATATACAGATAAGACAATGCGGAAGCAATTTACCCGAATGTATACATAATGAAACTACACCAACTCCAAGACTTGGTATTGACAGTACAGAAGCTTCTAATAGAATACAAGTGCTAGAAGTAACAAAATGATAAGTACAACTATCCCTGAATATACAAAGAGTGACAGTACAAAAGATGAGACGTGGTCAAGCTCCGACCGTCAGGTATCCACAAAATCTGCATGAGTCTCCAAAACTATCAACGGCGAAAACTCAAACAATATCTGTACAGAAAGTGCAGAAGTGTAGTATGAGAACCAAAACAATGGGTACTCAGTAGGTATCATCAGCCGACTGAGCGCATATAAGATATAAAAGCAGTAAGTAACAGATAGCAAGAAATCAGTCACTGAAGCAATAAAGAAAGTACAAGGAGCTAGCACAGAGAATAGACAACCAAAAGCTACAAGTAAAACATGCTAGCACAGAGATACAATTACGCAGAATCACAGGTGAAGAAAAGGATAACGCACCTGGAGTCCTTGCACAATAATATAAGTAAGTAGAGAGAGAGTTGAGAAAATGGCGGTATACCGGTAACCTCAAGTAAAAGGAAAAGATGAAAAGTAGTCTAACATACTCAAAATAGAATCAACAAGTATAAGGAAATAATAACACCAATCCAATCACATGATATCATAACCAGGGAATCACCTCACAAGTACGACCCTAGGATGAAATAACTAGACCACAATAACCGAGAGATACCACTCAACTTCCCACAAGAATAGAACCAGAATCTCACATTCTGCTCAGAAGGCCACACAAAAGTGCCTCAATAAGATAGTACTCCCTAGCCCTCTCAATAATCAGACATCCCACAACTGAAGCCTCAACAGGTTAACCATCACTAATCCTTCACTAACCGAGTGCCAAGACAAGATCTAAATAAAGACAGGAGTAAATGTAGTCTACCTACAGTCCCCTGGCCACCCATACAACCGAGGAACACAAATAAGTGAAAACAAACCCTCCGGCATCCCATACTACCAGAGTTTACAATCAACAAATAGCAAACAAGGGTGGAGCCTCCAACAATGAATGATATGATGCATGAAGATCTCAGGTGAAATTGTATCTTTGTATGTACCCCCTCCAGTGACGAATAGGCCCAGCAGGTAGGTTCCATGGAAGGACACTGACCGTATACCTTTACTCCACCGTATACCCTTCCTCCGGTACACGCAGCCCAAAGCCCCAGGCACGGAGCAACAAGGTCCATGGAGGTCCCAGACTCCATACTAAAACTCAGTATCAAGACATGTCATCCGGAAGCAAGTCCAGGATCAAGATAGAGACCCAGTCTCAAATATGCATGCCCAGACCCTGTCCAGGACTAAAGTAGTGGATAATGACTTAAAAACCCCTCCAAGCGTGCCCGAGAGTAACCGGGTCTAAAACTGTAGTAAATTAAGTCTAGTGCTCCATATGGTAGAGACTAGTATCAGTAATAAAAACAAGTCTGGTGCTCTGCCCGGCAGAGACTAATACTAGTAATAAAATCAGAACAAAAACATCCAAAAATCCCCTTTTCTATTATCAACAGTACCAAAAACGGGCCCCCGGGGCCATGCAAATTTAGGAAAACATTCGGTAGTGGCTCGCAGCCAAAACTGTAGTAAAACATGCAGGGGAAAACCTTTTTCATGGATGATATGCTCGCACACAAATATAAAAGTAGCTCAATGGCTCACAACAACTCCTATCAGCCCTGCACATGCCCAGCAGCTACTCAGCAGACATAACCAGCCTAAAAGGATCATCTTTATGTCCGGGTCTCGCGGACATTCCCCAAATAACCCACCATCTATGTTCCAGAGTCAATACAAGGCCACACAGGACCACAAGGGTTATATACAAAATTATGCGAATACTACAAATAACGTATGAATTAAACGGATGAACAAGGAAGACAAAGTCTGGGGTACCAACCTATAACAACCCACCCAAGGATGTTAATTAATGCAGTTATAGCCTATATGCGCAGAGTCTAGGTAGGGAAAGCCATAACCTACCTGTCATCTGATTACTAGCTGTGGAAACGACATCGTCCAGGATCGAACTACTTCGGGAAGCTCCGAATCACACAAAAAATACTTTCAACTGAAGCCCCAAAGGCGTCTCTATGAAGCCTGACCAACCAAGGTAATAGAACAATTGCTAGAATCGACAAGGCTGCAAGAATGAGCCATAGACAATTGATAAGGTGTTAATGTCACACTCGCGACCATCCAACACCAAAGCATAAAATGAGGCCAATAAGAATAATAAATGGAAGCTAAATCCAACAACAGTACGTTAACCACATCTCAAAGTAGCGACGAGCTCCCGAGGCACTATTTCAAGGCGTACTTCACGTTGTTCAATCCAATCACTATCGTATGTGATCCCAATAAGAATCACAAAAACTTCCCAATCCCTCCAGTACCTTACCACAACCAATACACCGCAACAATAACCAAACATAATAAGATAAAGGGGTTGTCCAAAGCCACAATATCCAAAACACCACTTCGTGGCTCGGAAAGCTGTAAAAATGATACTAGAACATGTAATTATGAAGGAGGATCTTAGGGGAGAGATTTCCTGGATAAAAATATTCAATATCCCAAGCTAAAAAACCTTCCTCCTTGCAGGAACAACAAACAGATCAAAGTCCAATAAGAAATTACTACAAGTTATCGGAAAATATGACTTTTCGTGACTAGAAGCTTAGAATCTCGATTTAACAATTAGATAAGTGTACGGGATCCTTACCTTGCCAATATAACTCCTTAGCTACTGCCAAATACCCAATAAATATATGCTAGCTTTCTGCATCAACACCCACGAAGATACGCCATGAAATCGATGGGATAAACTACACAAAAATGACGAGCTCGCGACGTAGAGCAACTTTCGTTAAACTTTATAATTGAAAGCATCAAGGTCCATGGATTATTTAGGGACTTTCCCTCTGATTTTCAGTAGATTTTGGGTAAAAAGTATGAGTTAAAACGAAGGGAAATCAGCTTTTATAAAGGTAAACCGACTTCGGTGGTGGGCCCACCTTGATGTGCCTGCTTGTGCAGTCTTACAAAAATGCAGATATCTCTTTATTCTGAAGTCGTATAGATGAACGGTTAAGTGCGTTTGAAACTAGACTTGTAGACCTTCAATTTGGTAGGTTGGGGGACTTCTAGCTCTTTATATATTGAGCGAAAAGCTCTGAGACATTTGACCCAAAGTTCAGAAAATTTATTAAAGAAACTTCCGATAACTTTGCCGACTTTTATTTCGCAACTTGCTTGACTTCAAAACTTATCATACGACCATTTTGCAATTATAATACCTCATAACACATCCTTCTTAGTATATTAGACACTATTAGTCTTACCCCGAAGGTATGGGTTAATTTAAACCTTCCAAACGGGCGAGGTGTTACATGAGGAATTTCTTTAACTCGAACTTTTGTGTAAGGGATTCCCTTGACCTAGAACCTTGGTTTAATTCTTTGATATTACCAAGAATGTTGACTGAAGTCAACGATTTCCAAAGTTGAAGATCTAAAATGAGGAACAGTCATAAAGACAAAACAAATGGCTCGGGCACCGAACTACCGGTCCCCGACAAGCCATAAATGACTTGGGGACGCTACAGGTAAGTTCTAATGGTACAAGAAAGGCGAAAGTGCGTACATGACCGGAAGGGTCATTACATCATCCACTACTAAAAAAAAACTTTCATCCCTGAAAGTCAGGAAAGAAGAAAACACTAGAGATTTAAGAACAGTGAATACAACACCCACACTACTCTCTCGGACAACCCCGGTAGCCTCCACGACCGGATGACACCCAACAGAACAAAACCAAAGAAAGCAATCAAGCCTTAATTTCTTACTAGCCAAGCTAGATTTCAACCTCCAAAGATCTTCCAACCCAAACTGAACCTCGAAAATCTCAACCGAAAAGCACCGACACAACACCGAAACCAGAGCACCAAGGCGATCAACACACAGAACTCGAAGCGTTAAAACCCTACCAAGTTTACAAGAAAATCCATCAACCCAAAACTCTAACTCATGAACCCGCTGTTCTGCAAAACCCTTTTTTTTATTCTAAACTGAATCCTTTAGCACCACAAACAGGAAGTTGCATACAAGTCAAACACCCAAACCACCCTCAAAGCATCAACTGACACACCGGAGATCCATAGTTCCCGCTTATACTTTACCACGAACGAAGTCACCTATTTTATTCAAACTCATTTCAAGCCAAGATATAGGCTACTAGCCTTTGCCATCCAAGATAACAACCTGTAGCATATCATTGAAAACTAAAGTTACCTGCCTTGACTAACCATCAACCAACGAACGAACACTTTTGCTAACATCAAACTCACTAACTGAACCTAACAGAACAACCCATCTGAACCCTACTAAAGTTTGCACACCAGGGTTAGGAAAGGCATAAAAGAACACCCTGTGTTAACGGAGAAACTTCAAAATTGTAGAACGAACAAAGTCAACCTCGCTGAACCGTGCCAAGTCTGAATCAACTGAAAGTGAATGAACCAGGGCAACCTGTCCAAAAGACCCAAACCAAAACCACGATCCTGCAAGAAGTGTGGTAAGCCTACCACGAAGTCTGTAACCATGAACTAAGCTCCCAACTCTAGAAAACACTGCTGCTACTCCGAACACTCGAACACCATTTGGATGTGAAATTACCTTACGAATCTCACCTCAGGAAGAAGTCCACCATGCCACGAATATCAAGTCCAAACACCCTGAAGGCAAAGGAAAAAGGTGCCTGTGGTTCAAAGTTACCATCTAGCCATAGAAATATTTGCATATACCTTCAACTCATTCCTTTGGCTCGAATCAACCGCTCTACCGGATCCGCAAACAACCAACCACTTCGAAGCATATATCATAATGAACTTCTAGTCCATAGTGGCCGAGTCTAACCAATACTGGAAACCCACATAAACAACAACTCCGGAGGAATCAATTAAACAAGATTTCAAATCCTCGGCAAACGAATGGCGATTACCAGTCTCTACGTATCATCAGAACTCAAAATAGCCTCGCTAGTCTCAACCTGCACAAGCTGACCACATAAAGCATACACCACTGCTGAAGCTCAAACTAACACCACTGAGTCTGTCCAACCATGGTAGAAGGACCTCGCACTAACTAGAACACTACTGAAATCTGGAATATCCCGCCTCTTGCAGAGGTTAGCCAAGGACTAGGTGTCCAAGGCCAATAGCCGCATTTGCAACTGAAGTAAAGAAGCTCAGTTGCCAACACCGCAGCGGCTACTAAAACAAAAACCAATCAATGGAAAACCCACGGCAATGTGTAGATGGCTGAATCGAATCACCAACACACAATCCCAAAGCAAACCTTCATCGCCACCTCAGGCAACTACTAGGACACATAAACACAAACAAAGAGTCATCTCCCTCCTTTTTCAACTAAACAAAAATCCTTCCTTAGCACATACCAAACCTTACAAATCCTTTCTCGAATAAGAACCCGAATCCATTACCTTACTTCGCATAGCTACACGTCAAATTCAATAAAGCAGGAGAAGAATGGGCCGGATGCCCAACTCACCCAAAATGCTTACGAATACAAACCAACCACAAGTTTATGATCAACACTTAGTCGAAAGTGCTAAAGTCAAAACCCAATCACGATGCCAACATCAAGAGCTCATCCAAAGAACTACGATCAGGATTCGTTCCAACTAGAGCTGGGGATACAACAAAACACCCAACGGACCAGGAACTGGAGAAGACTATGGGAACAACCCACATACATGCCAACCTCCTAAACTAATCAACAAAGAGGGTCGACTCTAGACACTCGAGAGGCCAAACCGATCTATGCACACTAGCATAACCAATATCTCCCAACAAAGGCAAAAGTTTAACTTTGGCCCAACTATCGGTAGTATACCTAACCATCACATGGATCTCTAGCCATGCTAGATAACGGCCTAGGCAACAACCATCTAGGACCGCTAGAAAGGAAGACTCAAAGCAAGCCTAGAACCACAACAAACAGGAAACGAGCTCTACAAAGCCTACTCACAAGCTACAACACTGGGTAAAATAACTCACAGGGCTAACTCACCCCCATCCACTACTAAAGAATAAACTACCAATAAAACAACACATTGATACTACAATTCAGGTAGCCAAATAACTAAACAAGTAGCAGGTAGGCATGTAAGTAATTACACGACAGAAGGGATAGAATCGCAACACGAGCAGGACTAACATAAGTCGAAGGTAGCAAAGGCCTGACCTGGAGCAACGGTGTCAGGAACCTCTACCTCTGGCCTACCAAGAGGAGCATCAAGTTGACGGGATCTAATTCTGGACTGAGTGGTCAAAACTGAAGGCCCAACCGCCCCTCATCGGGGACAAGCTCTATAAAGGTAACCAATATCTCCACAATGATAACAACCAGGCTGTCCGGGATACACAATCATGGGGCAATTCCTAGAAAAGTGCCCATGTTCACCATACCGAAAACAGCCTCTACCAGATGAAGTCCAATGGGAAAATCTCACTGAACTTGACCGGCCACCATGGCCTACACCCTCTGAAGGCAAACCCTATAAGATATGATCCATACCCTGTCTGCTCTGCTCAATATAGCATGTACCAATACCCTCTGGAACACATGGAGTAACCGAAACTGGCCCCGTAGATAAAAAGCAATAGAAACTATCTCTAGTGGAGAATCCCCTACCTCGAGTCTGAGAACCTCGAGAACTATCCTGGCGATGACGCTTCCGAGCACCACCTCCATAAGCCTCACAGCACAAACTCTCAATGACCCAAGCATGGTCAACTAACTGAAGGAAAGTCATCCCGACTGTAACCAAGTGCTCGGTCAACAAACGGAGCGGTGAAATCAAACCTCCAACAAAACTCTGAACCCTATCAAACTCTGAAGGTACATCCCTAGCAGTATGCCTAACCATGTCATGAAATCTCGCCTCGTACTCCAATACCGACAGACAACCCTGCTGAAGAACTAGAAGCTCAACCCTAACTGAAGTACCACTCGCAGAACCAGGTACTGAAACACTCACCAGAGGACTCAGAGTCCTAGACACGGTGTCCTGAAGCGCTGAGGTCGCTATAAATCCAATCGGAGGCTGGGCTGACCCCACACCCCTTATCTGGTGTGGTAAACCCTCACTCTGAAGTACTGGCACTGACGGAAGTACTAAAGCAATAGGCACAGAAGCCTCGGCACCAACCGCTATCATACTTGTCTAAGACATCTGAGAATGAATGAATAACCAAAGTTTTAAAAGTCAATAAAGCCAGGAACGCACGATAAGGAGTCAAGAAGATGAAATTTTTCCTAACAATGCCATGTATCCTCCCACAGATAGGATACGGATGTCATCGTACCAAGCTGCGAGACTCTACTTAGATACTTGCTTCTGTACCACGACACCGGTGAACCTAGTACTCTGATACCAAGCTGTCATGACCTGATTTCTCAGGTCATGATGGCACCTACAACCTCCCAGTAGGCGAATCAATTCTCGTAGCCTGGAATGGTTATTAATTGGCTACTACCAAACCAATACACACAATAAGTAGAAAGTAAGCAAAAGCAGAATATACAGATAAGACAACGCGGAAGCAATTTACCCAAATGTATACATAATGAAACTACACCAACCCCAAGACTTGGTATCTACAGTACAGAAGCTTCTAATAGAATACAAGTGCTAGAAGTAACAAAATGATAAGTACAATTGTCTCTGAATATACAAAGAGTGATAGTACAAAAGATGAGACGTGGTCAATCTCCGACCGTCAAGCGCTCACCCTAGTCTCGAATATCTACAAAATTTGCACGAGTCTCCAACACGATCAATGGTGAGAACTCAACCAATATCTGCACAGAAAGTGCAGAAGTGTAGTATGAGCACCAAAACAACGGGTACTCAGTAGGCATCATCGGCCTACTGAGCGTATATAAGATATAAAAGCAGTAAGTAACAGATAGCAAGAAATCAGTCACTGAAGCAATAAAGGAAGCACAAAGAGCTAGCATAGAGAATAGACAACCAAAAGCTACAAGTAAAACATGCTAGCACAGAGATACAATTATGCAGAATTATATGTGAAGAAAAGGAGAATGCACCTGGCGTCTTTGCACAACAATATAAGTAAGTAGAGAGAGAGTTGAGAAAATGGCGGTATACTGGTAACCTTAAGTAAAAGGAAAAGACGAAGAGCAGTCTAACATACTCAAAATAGAATCAACAAGTATAAGGAAATCATAACACCAATCCAATCACATGATAGCATAACTAGGGAATCACCTCACAAGTACAACCCTAGGATGAAATAACTAGACCACAATAACAGAGAGATACCACTCAGCTTCCCACAAGAATTGAACCAGAATCTCACACTCTGCTCAGAAGGCCACACAAAAGTGTCTCAATAAGATAGAACTTCCTAGCCCTCTCAACAATCATACATCCCACAACCGAAGCCTCAACAGGTTAACCATCACTAATCCTTCGCTAACCGAGTGCCAAGACAAGATCTAAATAAAAACAGGAGTAAATATAGTCTACCTATGGAAGGACAATGCCCATATACCTCTACTCTGCCGTATACCCTCCTTCTGGCAAACGTAGCCTGAAGCCCCAGGTCCAGAGCGGCAAGGTCCATAGAGGTACTGGACCCCATACTAAAACTCAGTATCAAGACATGTCATCCGGAAGTAAGTCTGGGATAAAGATAGAGACCCAGTCTCGAATATGCATGCCCAGACCCTGTCCAGGACTTAAGTAGTGGATAATGCCTCAAAAACCCCTCAAAGCGTGCCCGGGCATAACCGAGTCTAAAACTGTAGTAAATCAAGTCTAGTGCTCTACCCGGCAGAGACTAGTAACAGTAATAAAATCAAGTCTGGTGCTCTGCCCGGCAGAGACTAATACCAGTAATAAAATCAATGCAAAAACATCTAAAAATCCCCTTTTCTATCATCAACAGTACCAAAAGAGGGCCCCTGGGGCCATGCCAATTTAGAAAAACTGTCGGTAGTGGCTCGCAGCTAAAACTGTAGTAAAACATGTAGGGGAAAACCTTTTTCATGGATGATATGCTCGCACACAAATATAAAAGTAGCCCAATGGCTCACAACAACTCCTATCAGCCCTGCACAGGCCCAGCAGCTACTCAACAGACATAACCAGCCTAAAAGGATCATCTCTATGTCTGGGTCTCGCGGATACTCCCCAAATAACCCACCATCTATGTTAAAGAGTCAATACAAGACCACATAGGACCACAAGGGTAATACACAATATTACGCGAATACTAAAAATAACGTATGAATTAGACGGACGAACAAGGCAGACAAAGTCTGGGGTACTAACCTATAACAACCCACCCAAGGATGTTAATTAATGCAGTTATAGCCTATATGCGCAGAGTCTAGGTAGGGAAAGTCATAACCTACCTGTCATCCGATGACTAGCTGCAGAAATGATGTTGTCCACGCTCGAACTTCTCCGGGAAGCTCCGAGTCACACAAAAAGTACTTTCAACTGAAGCCCCAAAGGCGTCTCTATGAAGCCTGACCAACCAAGGTAATAGAACAATTGCTAGAATTGACAAAGCTGCAAGAACGAGCCATAGCCAATTGATAAAGTGTTAATGTCACACTCGCAATCAGCAAACTCCAAAGAATAAAATGAGGCCAATAAGAATAATAAATGGCAGCTAAATCCAATAACAGTACGTTAACCACATCTCAAAAGAGCGACGAGCTCCCGAGGCACTATTTCAAGGTGTACTTTACGTTGTTCAATCCAATCACTATCGTATGTGATCCCAATATGAATCGCACAAATTTCCCAATCCCTCCAGCACCTTACCACAACCAGTACACCACAAAAATAACCAAACATAATAAGATAAAGGGGTTGTCCAAAACACCACTTTGTGGCTCGAAAAGCTGTAAAAATGATACTAGAACATGTAATTATGAAGGAGGATCGTAGGGGAGAGATTTCTTGGACAAAAATATTCAATATCCCAAGATAAATAACCTGCCTCCTTGCAGGAACAACAAACAAATCCAAGTCCAACAAGAAACTACTACAAGTTATCGGAAAATATGACTTTTCGTGACTAGAGCTTAGAATCTCGATTTAACAATTAGATAAGTGTACGAGATGCTTACCTTGACAATCTAACTCATTAGATACTGCCAAATACCCAATAAACATATGCTAGCTCGTTGCATCAACACCCACGAAGATACGCCATGAAATCAACGGGACAAACTACACCAAAATGACGAGGTCGCGACGTAGAGCAACTTCCGTTAAACTTCTGAATTGAAAGAATCAAGGTCCATGGATTATTTAGGGACTTTCCCTCTGATTTTTAGTAGATTTTGGGTGAAAAATATGAGTTAAAACGAAAGGAAATCAGATTTTATAAAGCTAAACCGACTTGGGTGGGGGGGCCTACCTTGACGTGCCTGCTTGTGCAGTCTTACGAAAATGCGGATATCTCTCTATTCTGAAGTCGTATAGACAAACGGTTAGGTGCATTGGAAATTATACTCGTAGACCTTAGATTTGGTAGGTCGGGGGACTTCTAGATCTTTATATATTGAGAGAAAAGCTCTGAGACATTTGACTTAAAGTTCAGAAAATTTATTAAAGAAATTTACGATAACTTTGCCGACTTTTATTTCGCAACTTGCTTGACTTCAAAACTTATCATACGACCATTTTTCAATTATAATACCTCATAACACATCTTTATTAGTATATTAAACACTATTAGTCTTACCCCGAAGGTACGGGTTAATTTGAACCTTCCAAATGGGAAGGTGTTACACGAGGCATTTCTTTAACTCGAACTTTGTGTAAGGGATTCCTTTGACCTAGAACCTTGGTTTAATTCTTTGATATTACCAAGAATGTTGAATGAAGTTAACAATTTCCAAAGTTAAAACTCTAAAATCAGGAACGGCCATACAGACCAAACAAATGGCTCGGGCATCGAACTACCGGTCCCGACAAGCCATATATGACTTGGGGCCGCTACAGGTAAGTTCTAACGGTACAATAAAGGCAAAAATGCGTACATGACCGAAAGGGTCATTACAAAGGCACCGAGTGCCAGTCACGCCTTCCGAGGTTGGGACATAACTGGGGGCTCATTAGCCTCCTAGAATAATACTGTGCAGGCTTGCACCTAATCTGGGGGCTCATTGGCCTCCAAGCACGAGTATGAATGATCAAATATAAGTATGAAACACATATACACATGCAATATCAACATTGCACATAAATTCTCTTTAGTTAGCCTCAATAACCATAAATTTATGAGAAATTCGGACAATGTATCAATAATCGATCAATTAATTTGGATAATTATGATTTTTCTTCTTTTTTTCAAACATCAATCATGCATGGCATGATTCAAATCTTATAATTTGTTTCTGATTATGCCCAATAATTACCTAAAACAACTATAGAACCATCTAATTACTCCCACATGTCACATGGTACCCATATAGGTGCTCGTCACCTAACCTATATGATACCCTCTTATTCAAATCCCTTATTTTAATAATTTATGATAAACATCCTTCAATCGGAGTCTAGAAAGTCTTAACTTATCTCAGTATGGAACACCACAAAGCCAAAAAATAGACTTCCCTCTTTGAGCCTCCAAACGCTCTCAACATATCAAATATAAAATATACATGAGTATACGAGTCCATTGATACCCATATTGACATATAAATATTTGGGCAAAAAGTCAACATAAAGTCAACCCCAAGCCCCCAAGATCAAATATTAAAATATTATTCCAAAATTAGTTTATTCGTAACCCAAGGGCCTTAAATCTAAAATTTCATCCAATTCCACTACAAATCGAACATCAACCATCAATAACCCTCTCTTAAACTCTAGGACTAAAACCCCAATTTTCTTCAACTAATTCACGCGGAAAAAACACTAAATAACAAATGGGAATCATGGAAAAATACAAAAATAGGACTTATCATCTTACCCCTTTGTCGAGACTAGAAAAATAGCTAAAAAATAAAATTCGAGCTCTAGTACTTAAGATATGAAATAAAAGGTCAAATTTTGAAATGGCTGCTCATATAAAACTCTACAGATTTTTAGCTAGAAAATCAGCAATCCTAGCAAAACAACCAGCAACTTTAAACGTCACTTTAAATTGTCCGCCCCTAACAACCTAAAAATTAGATGATTACAGTTTTTATGAGTCTGAAATCATGATACAAACCTAGTCATTCAGACGAAACTCAATTCTGACTCATTTGCTCAGTTAGATATTGTTTCCACTCGTTAAGATTTAATTCTACATTTTGAAATAAAAATCTGAGTGCGACTTATCAGAATTAGACTAAACATTCTATATTAGTCCTATATATCATTCTCAAACTCTTGGAAGTCTTATAAGTGAGTTTCGATCTCTAGACTGAAAATGTACATTTGGGTTGTTACACGTGTATGCTCAAAACAACGCCAAAACACCAAAAAAGTTTAAAAAAATCCATCCGAAACTCATTGATGATAAATCAAAAATTGCGAATAATTCCACAATCTTTATATCAACCTGTTGGAACTTTCAAATCAAGAATCTAGGCTCGCTTAGTCAAATATTTGACCATGGTCAACTCTTATTCTTGGAAATTACTACTCTCTCTGTCCTAGTTTATATGACTCACTTTTCTTTTTAGTCAGTCCCAAAAAAATGATACATTTTCATATTTAGTGTAATAATTTAACTTTATAATGCCTATTTTTCCCTTGATGAACTGATTTATAACCACACAAATATCTGTGACTTCTTTTAGACCACAAATTTTAAAAGTCTTCCTTTCTTTCTTAAACTCCGTGCCATGTCAAACTAACTCACATAAATTGGGACGGAGGGAGTAATTGTCAACTTAAGCATCTTAATTACACCCGAACTCCTTGGGACCTGTCCAAACCATCCAACTAAGTTCTAAAATACCATACAGATCTATAGGAACTTTCAAACATTGATTTTGAGTCTGTTTACCCGAATGTTGACTTTGATCAACTCTTAAATTTTAAATTTCTAATTTTTTTAATTTTCTTCTTTGAAACAGATTTGGCTCTCTCGGGATCTCTATCACCTATCCTCGCAAATCATAATACGCATGTTGAACCTACGAGAAGTGTCATTTAGATAAAAAGGGTTCTAATAATATTCAAACTGACCAGACGTCATTACAAAGGTAAACTTACAAATTTGGATTAGAAGAAATATATTTAAGTTTAATATGGATATCCTAAATAAGGTAAAAACAAATCTCAACAATGATGATGTATTTGTAAATTGTAATGAAATGAATACAAACAAGACCTTTTAATTTATAGATATTTGAAGACGACTTGAACAGAAAAAGATAAAGTCGACGAAGAAGCTCCACATCTTCAAACTATTACGTGCTCAATTTCATACTAGAATCGCGCTATCTACAATGTCAATAATAAATAATTTATCAAAATCGAAGAATGGAGGTGAATTTATAATCTCAACAATGGCAGTTCTCACAGTATATAAGCATGGAAGGGAATTGGGAATAGAGAAACTTTGAGAGAGAGAAATGATAATGAGAAACCATAACTTCTCAAGTATTATGACAGGTATATATATACATGTATTAGACTAACAGCTGGCATCATCTAGAGAACTAAGCTCCCACTAACCAACTGCACTAATTACAATTCTAACTAACTAACTAACTGTGATGCTGACTCAGCTTACCTAACTAACTATTGACTAACAACTAACTAACAGAGTTATTAACTAATAATTACAAATAATGAATAATAACTTCAATAGCCCCCCTCAAGTTGGAGGTGATGATCTCACAGCCAACTTGCTCAGAAGGAGAGAGTGTTTTACACCAGTGAGAGACTTTGTGAGAACATCATCTAGCTG